>OZ024905.1:71601370-71957076 GCA_964017125.1 Flabesymbios commensalis | reverse complement strand
AAACACCATACAGCATTATCATGGGATATGTACATGGGACATATATGTTTCGCGCATGAATGAATGAATGAATGAATAAAAGAATAATGACTGACTGACTGACTGACTGACTGACTGACTGACTGACTGACTGACTGACTGACTGACAGAATGAATGAATGAATGAATGAATGAATGAATAAATGAATGAATGAATGAATGAATGTATGAATGAATGAATGAATGAATGAGGTTTTGTGCAGTTTTTGTTTGTACAGATGCCCTCTAAACGGGCTCAGTGGAACTTCCTGGTACGGTGAGGTGAATCAGACAACACTGTGTTCCATCACTGTCTCTGCAATACAGAATCTTAAACTTCTCAGGTGGTCGTATAAGATACATTATAAGGGGGGGGGGGAGGGATCCTGTGTTCTGGTGTGACAGCCGGTACTGCTGGCCACAGTGGCCAGCAGTACTGGCTGTCACACCAGAACTGACGCCATCCCGACCTGGCGTGTCCGGATATTGAAGATTATGCAGTCATGTACATTTGTCTAAGCATTACATGTATATAAATCTAATAATTCAGTCATCAACTCTGTTCGGTAGTTTCAATGTCAGTGAACCCTTTCCAATACATTGGAGGTTTAGCCCATCAATCAACACATTACATAACCATGATGACCATAATGATTACCACCAGCCTGTAAACAAACCCAAGTGATGCCAATACATGGGAAGTTTGACCCTATCAATCAACCGATTACATAACCTTGATGATCATATTATCACCAGCCTGTAGACTCACCCGCGTGATGCCAATACACAGAAAATTTGAGCCTATTAATTGACGGACCACATAACCATGATATCCCTAGCCTGTAGATTAACCGCGTGATGCTAATACAAGGGAGGTTTGAGCCTATCAACCAAGAGACTATACATAACCATGATGACCATATTATTACAAGCCTGTAGACTAATCCGCGTGATGCTAATACAATGGAGGTTTGAGCCTATCAACCAACAGACTATACATAACGATGATGACCATATTATCACCAGCCTGTAGACTAATCCGCGTGATGCTAATACAAGGGAGGTTTGAGCCTATCAACCAACAGGCTATACATAACCATGATGACCATATTATCACCAGCCTGTAGACTAACCTGCGTGATGCTAATACAAGGGAGGTTTGAGCCTATCAACCAACAGGCTATACATAACCATGATGACCATATTATCACCAGCCTGTAGACTAACCTGTGTGATGCTAATGCAAGGGAGGTTTGAGCCGATCAACCAACAGGCTATACATAACCATGATGACCATATTATCACAAGCCTGTAGACTAATCCGCGTGATGCTACAAGGGAGGTTTGAGCCTATCAACCAACAGACTATACATAACCATGATGACCATATTATCACCAGCCTGTAGACTAATCCGCGTGATGCTACAAGGGAGGTTTGAGCCTATCAACCAACAGACTATACATAACCATGATGACCATATTATCACCAGCCTGTAGACTAATCCGCGTGATGCTAATACAAGGGAGGTTTGAGCCTATCAACCAACAGACTATACATAACGATGATGACCATATTATCACCAGCCTGTAGACTAATCCGCGTGATGCTAATACAAGGGAGGTTTGAGCCTATCAACCAACAGGCTATACATAACCATGATGACCATATTATCGCCAGCCTGTAGACTAACCTGCGTGATGCTAATACAAGGGAGGTTTGAGCTGATCAACCAACAGGCTATACATAACCATGATGACCATATTATCACCAGCCTGTAGACTAACCCGTGTGATGCTAATGCAAGGGAGGTTTGAGCCGATCAACCAACAGGCTATACATAACCATGATGACCATATTATCACCAGCCTGTAGACTTACCCGTGTGATGCTAATGCAAGGGAGGTTTGAGCCGATCAACCAACAGGCTATACATAACCATGATGACCATATTATCACCAGCCTGTAGACTAACCCATGCGATGCTAATGCAAGGGAGGTTTGAGCCGATCAACCAACAGACTATACATAACCATGATGACCATATTATCACCAGCCTGTAGACTAATCCGCGTGATGCTACAAGGGAGGTTTGAGCCTATCAACCAACAGGCTATACATAACCATGATGACCATATTATCACCAGCCTGTAGACTAATCCGCGTGATGCTAATACAAGGGAGGTTTGAGCCTATCAAGCAACAGACTATACATAACCATGATGACCATATTATCACCAGCCTGTAGACTAATCCGCGTGATGCTACAAGGGAGGTTTGAGCCTATCAACCAACAGGCTATACATAACCATGATGACCATATTATCACCAGCCTGTAGACTAATCCGCGTGATGCTAATACAAGGGAGGTTTGAGCTGATCAACCAACAGACTATACATAACCATGATGACCATATTATCACCAGCCTGTAGACTAATCCGCGTGATGCTACAAGGGAGGTTTGAGCCTATCAACCAACAGGCTATACATAACCATGATGACCATATTATCACCAGCCTGTAGACTAATCTGCGTGATGCTAATGCAAGGGAGGTTTGAGCCTATCAACCAACAGACTATGCATAGCCATGATGACCATATTATCACCAGCCTGTAGACTAATCCGCGTGATGCTACAAGGGAGGTTTGAGCCTATCAACCAACAGACTATACATAACCATGATGACCATATTATCACCAGCCTGTAGACTAACCTGCGTGATGCTAATACAAGGGAGATTTGAGCCTATCAACCAACTGGCTATACATAACCATGATGACCATATTATCACCAGCCTGTAGACTAACCTGTGTGATGCTAATGCAAGGGAGGTTTGAGCCGATCAACCAACAGACTATACATAACCATGATGACCATATTATCACCAGCCTGTAGACTAATCCGCGTGATGCTACAAGGGAGGTTTGAGCCTATCAACCAACAGACTATACATAACCATGATGACCATATTATCACCAGCCTGTAGACTAATCCGCGTGATGCTACAAGGGAGGTTTGAGCCTATCAACCAACAGGCTATACATAACCATGATGACCATATTATCACCAGCCTGTAGACTAATCCGCGTGATGCTACAAGGGAGGTTTGAGCCTATCAACCAACAGACTATACATAACCATGATGACCATATTATCACCAGCCTGTAGACTAATCTGCGTGATGCTAATGCAAGGGATGTTTGAGCTGATCAACCAACAGACTATACATAACCATGATGACCATATTATCACCAGCCTGTAGACTAACCCGTGTGATGCTAATACAAGGGAGGTTTGAGCCTATCAACCAACAGACTATACATAACCATGATGACCATATTATCACCAGCCTGTAGACTAATCCGCGTGATGCTACAAGGGAGGTTTGAGCCTATCAACCAACAGACTATACATAACCATAATAACCATATTATCACCAGCATTTAGACTAACCCGCGTGATGCTACAAGGGAGTCTCCTGGCCCAGTTTAGCCTATATGTGCACAAAGGTGGCCTAAAGCCCGATTCATTTCATTTCATTTTGCTACAAGGGAGGTTTGAGCCTATCAATCAACAGATTACGTCATAACCATGCATGCTAACCGTATTATCACCAGCTTGTAAACAAGTAAAGACAAACCACCTGATGCCAATGCACCGGTGGTTTGAGTATAATAATAGCAAGCGACAGACTACATAACTATGATAACCATATTATCTGTCTCGGTGAATAGAACAAGCAACCATCTAGAAATAACATTATTCCGCTTTATAGTTTTCCTTCGTGATCCTTTTCTTTAACAAGTGTAAATGCAATTTACGCTTGGTACAGTCATTTGCAAGGGACTCATTGGGAAGCTGCAGTACGATGCAACATAATCGCTTGGTGACATGGGGGAATAACTCTGATGGCTGTCATAGTTCTACGCCTGTCCATTACCTTGTTGTGCGATGGCAAACGGCAGTATTTGCATTCTTTGCAAGTAAGCAGTTACTTTATGCTGCTTTCCCTTGTACTGTAGTTCTGAATAATCCAAATGATCATAAAAATTGATTGGGCATGCATAATTACACGTGTGTATCCCCCGAGAATTGCGCCGTCATAATCAGTGAAATAAGTACATTACCGCTTTTTGTTGCGCAAAGTACATCTGCGGTTACCCATCTGAAGTGTTTTAATTTTTCATTTACTTCATGTCCCATTACACTGGAAAAGCAAACATTTGTACCAATCATTTCAGACGTCAAATTCTGACCCAGCATATGCCTATATGCTCGACGTCCTGTTCTTCAGAAGCATAATAATTGGGCTTTGTGTATTCGACGCACTGACGCATTGACGCACTTAGCTGACGCACTGTGTATTCGACGCACTGAGACATCGACGAACTCAACTAATGTGTTCGACGATCTCGATTGACCAGCCAAAAAATTGTTCAGTAGTTTATACCGCATCGCAATTTCCACATCAATTTACTACTTTCCCGATGCTATTTGCTTCGCATATGTGTTGCGATGCAAAACATATTTTATTTTACAGATACAATCTACAAGCAGTAAAAAATTACATAGGTCTGTGTTCGGGGAAATAATAAATTAACTAAACTGCCTAAATCTCCTAGAGGGAATAAGGTCAATCTGTTATGGGCCTTGCTGATATATCTTCTTGTTTATATTATCTTCTTGCTGGAGCATCGTCATTAAAAAAACAAATGATTATTGTTCATTGGATTTATTTTTATTCTGTAATTAGAGTAAATGTCTGGTTTTACACTTACTTTTCTGCTTCTCTCGGAAACGAATCCCTCTTTTTCTCCTGAAGAAATATCCCGAACTAAACCGCATCGCCGTCTGTTTGCCTCACTCGAGCGGGATATACCGTTTCTCCCCCGCCCACTCGTGCAAATTGAATTGTGGGGAGCCTTTGCGACCGAAAGGTAGTGTAAACTAGTACTTCAAATTTCGAATCTTGTATCTAAGTAACAGTGTCATCTGATTTATCTAGCCATCCACAAGAGACGTCCCCGGCTCAGTTTAACCCGCAGGTGAACAAACATGGCTCAAATACCCATTTGTTCAATTATTCATTCATTCACTTGCACATAATAATTTCTCTCGTTCGCCATTTAATATCCTTCCTGCACAATAAAACGTGCTTTGTTATTATGGGTTCTGGGCAAAAACGAATCAACGCAACGAGCTCATTATTAGACGAGTAATCGATTTAACCCTTTAGATCCAGGAGCTCATCTCACTAAGAATCTTAAGATTAAGATTATTTTAGCCTCGTCTTATTTTCATTGAAAAAGTTACGATTTATCTTAACTTTTCTAATGCAAATAAGAGAAAGTTAAGATAATCTTAATTGTAAGATTTTGAATGGGATGGGCCCCTGTCCTTGTAGGTATAACTGCCCCTTCCACCCTGACAGCCTGGAGCAGTATGGTGATGATAATATCATCTGAATGGTCAATATTTAAAGGGCAGGCTCGGCAGAAGCATTTATTTACTGGTCCGGCCTTTATTACTGGATTTTCCCAAAATTGGAGAAACCCCATCCCTCCAAATTGATTCAGGAAAAATCAACTGAAAATCTTGACCCAATATATGTAATGATTATCGCAAGTACATCATGTAAACGCAGGAATATTTGCTCATTTCTGCCGAGATTGCAATTCCAGCTTCAAATGATCCAAAAAATGTCGCCCGCTGTCCCAACATTGATTCAACATTCCTGTGTCGTGTTTGCTGAATTTGGCTTGAATCAGTGACCAGCGATGACCATGGTCACAGGTGGAGCGGCTGTGGGCAAAGTGGAATCTGATCCACGTGAGAGCTTCTCTCAGTGTCTGCGGGGGGGGGGGGGGGGCACAAAGGCAAATAGCAGTAACTGCTTACAGCTGAGCGCCTTTGCATTGGCCGCGGTTAACAGACAAGAAAAGTACAGTATGACATGAAAAGTAGGCAGTTACAGCTGTTGTCTTCCTTTGCATTGCTGTGGTGGAAAGACAACGAATATAAGACGTGAATATAGTAAGCACATTTACCGCCGTGTTTGTGTTTATAGTACAGATTTGCTGGGACATATCACGTTTGAATACCAAACTATTGGCGTGTTAAGGTGCGGCCCTACCGGACGCCGCGCCGCGCCGCGCCGCGCGTTAAAAAATGCGGCGCCGTGAAAGATCAACTTTTCCGAGCTTTCATTTCGCAGTGTAGCCCCTGCTATGATAAACAGTAAAATTTATCTTTTTTTAACGCGTTCGGTGGGGCCGCACCTACTGATTTTTTTTGGCGCCACGCAGCGCGACGCGGCGCAGCGCGGCGTTTGGTGGGGCCGTAGCTTTACATGAGTTATCTATTGATATGTTGAATTAGAACGAACGCACAAAACTTGAACATTCAAAAGTTATAAATGTATTTCAAAATGTATAGAATCATAAGATTTCAAGCGTTGAAACCTTATGCGCGTTTTAGTGAGTAAACATGCTGATGGCGGGTATCAGGGGCATCAAGCTACTCATGGAATTATTTATGCTTACAGAGGTTCATTCAGCAGTGACAGTGACTCTTCAATGGGGAGATATTTTGCATTCACTTTGGTTTTTGTATTATTTCTGTGTGTTGTCATCATACCCAAAGGGGCCTGTCAGACCCCCTGTTAAAATGAATCAGACCTGCTCATTCAAGGAAGCGATTATTTAATTGGAATTTTCAGTCACTGAGGTTGTGACTTGCTGACGCGATCCACAACTATAAATGCATGAAAATTATTCAGATTTGACAAAATGGTAGTTATCGATTTTGAAATATCGCTGATTGATATCACGTTTTAAGCCTATACATGCTCGAAAGTTACTCATTAATGGAGGCATCCTGTTCCATTTTAACAGTGCTTATGTGATGTCATAATCATTTTGTATGCTATCTTGTTGTCATATCATTTTGTCATATATTTGTCATAATTATTTTGTATGCTATATCATGTTTATTTCGAGAATCATTTAATTTGTGCCTGGAAATACAAGTATTGAAATGAACATTTCTTGTTTTTCACAGAGGATATAACCAGACGATCTCATATGAAAAGTTGCTCTCAAAATATCTCCTAGCAAGGTAACTATTGTAAAAAATGGTAAACTAAAATACTGGTATTCAATAATAATTAACCGCACACAAATCATTATGCATCATCTTCAATTGAAAAAATGTATTTCTGACCAAAGATTGTCGAGATGCCAATTAATCATTTTTGTATGTGTACGTGTGAGCCTGCAGCGACAATAGCATCAATGCACAAATCACAGTAACTCAGCTATATGATATATAATTATCTTTAGCTACTGTGTTTAGTTTCAAATTGCAAATCTGATGTGTAACGTTGCATACCAGTAACAAAATATTTATACTCTTTAGAACTGTGCATTTTATACCAACAAATTCCCGAAAAAAACCTCATCTCTACAGAAAATTTAGTAGCAATTATGTCAGAATAAAACATAAAATGCCCTTGTTTTTTATGGTTTGACTCTGCATAACCCATTAGGTCTCACCACACAAATTTATACGCGCATATCATAAAACAGTGAGGGAGTTACGATCTTTTTTTTAAATGTTGCGATTTACAGCAGGCTTGGGTTCAAATATTAAATTGATATCATTTTGTTACCAATTCATTCAGATTGGGTGAGTATTTCTTGCTTCAAAATCATCGAAATCGGGAAAGATTGATATAAAATGTAGTCCCTACGCTGGTAGTAACAAGGCATATGCTGCATTCGATAGTTCCCGTATATTTGCAACTCCCAGAGAGTAAATGAGGACTTAACATTTCCATGTGAAAATAGAAACAAAGCCAGACGTTTAAGCACCTTTTTTAATTTTTATATTGATAAAATATGTCATGATGAATAAAAAAATATATAGGTTTGTATAGAAATTTTCATTTAAAGAATGGTGGGAGGCCCGAGCGTATGGGCCATAATACAAGTAAGTCTATGGGAGCGGTATTATGTGTGGTGAGACGTTAACCGCCAAATTATTTTATTGGAATTTTCACCCTCTTAAAGTTTTGTCTCGCTAACGCGATCCACAATTTCTTTAACTGAGTGGAGATTATTCAGATTTGACAAAATGAAGGAGAACCATACTTGGAAAACCATACTTGGTACAAATTTTATATCAAATTAGTTATATTCCAAAACGTCATATGAGGTTTTTAAACAAACTAATTTGATATACATTAAATATTTTACCAATTATAGCATTCATGACGCGCATGTATAATAATTATGGGGCATCTCGCTGAATGTAGAGACGCTATTTTTGTCCACACAGATATCGTACTGCTGGCCGGGTGGGCCGTCCAGTGATTAACGTGTCCACAGCTACTCAGGTGGAGTTCGGATTAGGACTGATCCAGATGGCTTTGGACGAGAGAAACAAAGTGCTCGTAACCAGTATGTGGTCTCGACTGGTAAGTCTCCATAACAATCACCCAATGCTGGTAGATTGTTGGCCCAGCATTGCACCAGCATTGGGCAGCGTACCATGTTTTTTTCGTGAAAATGTGTGTGTCATATTTGTGTCATATTTTCCCCTTTGTGAACGATATTCGATACAGCGACTCCCGTCATGTCAGGTCACGCATTTACACAGTAAAACAAAACATTTGTATACCATTTATAAAATACGGCCCAACGTGGTCCAACATTGTATAAATGTTTTGTAAATGTATTGTGTTTACTGGGTAGCTACTATAATAAATGAAGAAGAAAATAGCATAGCATAACATAATTATTGCACAAAACATGTCAGTGGGTCTATTGAAAAAAAGATCCACACGCTCAATTAGCTTATTTTTTCCGCTAATAAAATAGTAAAGTTTACACATTCAACATAGGAAAGCAATACAATTTCAAACATGATATGAAGAGCATTTATAATAATTTCAAATTGAAAAACCTTTGGTTTCCATGTTATTTTACAAAAAATTTTCAGCGTTTTAAGGCTAAAGGTCAGCAGCCAGCTTATTGGAAAACATTGATCGCGGCATAACCGTCCACCTTATTTTATGTTATTCCAAATATACCTCTCGAGTTAATCAATGAAAATGTTTGCTGATTATTTGTACGGACTTCCAAACTCAAATATTTAATAACTTGGGATAAATAATCAACAAAAGATAAATGGCATGGTAGTTACCATAATTACTCTGAGACTGCAATTATCTTCTCATTTACCGACCGCATGACCATTTCCTTGGCCATCATTCATTATTGGACAACAGAATACGATTTTGTGTTGACAGGTATAATGATTATGATTATCCAGCTATCACGATGATCCTAGAGTACAGTTACACGCTCGTGTAACCAGAAAAAAAGACGATTCTGTTTACATGCAATCGTAACAGCGTGGTGTAACTGCCATATACATAATTGTCTAGCAAATATATGTGGTCAATGAATTATACAAAAGTATTATCGGTGCCCAGATATAAGCAGCTCGACACCACGTCAATTATACGTCAATTACACGTCAATTACAGAATGGTTGTCAGGTCCAGCGCGCCATGGATGGCTAAGTAATCCTTAACCCTTTAACCGCCGGTGCCGCATATATTCGGGTTTTCATTTTTTAACAGCACATAAAGTACCACATTTTAAATAATGTTAAAGGTACAATGTGACATCAATCAGCAAGATTTGAAAAGAGTTGACCTCCATTTTGTCAAATCTGAATAATTTTCACTCACTTGAAGTTCAAGTGGGTGAAAATTCAAATTGAATAATTTGGCGGTTAAAGGGTTAAAGCGCTGAAATACTTTGTACAAGCATGGGGACCAGAGGGTTTTTTCAATTTGAAATCTTTATAAATGTCTTAGATAGCTCTTTCCGCGCCATTTGAATACCTATGGTATGGGTCTGCGACCATTATAAATGTTTAATTCTTTCAATGCGGGACCGTCTTTAGACGTCAGAATCTGACGTCTACATACGTCAGATTTTGACGTCTAAAGATGATCCCCGCGCTGTAAGGGTTGAGCTCCTGGACATTTTTTATTCCATCAAGTGACCGATCCTCCTGTGTTTTAAAATACAGTTAAAATCACTCACTTTGTCGACATATGAGACATTGTATCATACTTTTCACTTAGAAAGGCCTACATTATATCAGCCCGTATGATCGCCTGAAGATGATAGCTTACAGTCAGAGTATCACATTTATCGGAGGGTCGGCACAAAAAATGAAACACAAGTACATTTGTATCTATATAAGCAACATGTATTTATATTACATCGTTTCTAACATATTTTGGTCAATTAATACCTTTTAAAATAATTTTGACAATTACTTTGTTTACCAATTTGACAACGATTGCCCACTTTATTTAGGTAAAACGAAGTAGGTTTTTATTCTTCTTGTATGATTGATTTCTATTGGTATACATTATTATTAATTCATTTACATTTTAATGAGAAAAGTGTGGTTATCTCAGATGCTACACTGGGACTCTAATAATGTCTCATTTAAAACAATGGATAATGTTTTTTGCATTTTTTAGTGTAAGAAAATAATAGTATATTTTTCGTGTTTTTGAAGTTACATTTTTATTAAAACAAAAACAAATTTTAATTTAAGAAAACGATACGATATGATTGTATTTTACTTTTGAAAGTAACGTCTTCTTTGCTTGGTATTTCAATTATACGCTGGTACTCTGATAATGTTTCATTTCGAACATAGCTTAAAAGAAAATAAATCGGTATTTTACGTGATTTCAATTTTAGTTTTAGCAAGGATACTAGTATCCTTGGTTTTAGTATTTTAATTAAAACAATTTGATTATAATTATTTATTTATTATTTTGATGACAAATCGATTATACTTCAGAATAAAAGCATGATCAAGTTTATTCCCATTAATCAAATTGATTGGTTTATCTGGGTACTGCTCAATATACAATTCTCTACATGTTACAATAGGGAAATTTAAGTTATTCTTATACATTTTTCTCTGAACTATTCTTATGAACTTTTCTGGGTTGCTAGTGGAAGATTTAGCAATAGCGTCCATGTCATTATAATCGGGTGAGAGGTTTTGAAATATTTTTGTGCAAACCATGGAGACAAAATGTTTTTTTAAATATGAAATCATCATAAGTGTATTAGCTAGGTCTTTCCGCTTCATTTGAATACCTACATGTATGTTATTGGTCTGCCACCATAATACATGTTTTAATTCTTTCAGTGCCGGACCGTCTTTATACGTAAGAATCTGACGTCCACAGACGTCATTTTCTGACGTCTAAAGACGATCTCCGCGCTGTAAGGCTTAAACTCCTCGCCATAATTGTACTCACTCAAGTGACCGATCATCCTGCGTTTATTGAATGCAAATAAAATCAATTTTTTTGTCATTTAGGACATTGTACTATAGGTCGGAATTTGACAGATAAAAAATATTATTAGTCTTTCAATTGGAGTGACTACTTTTTTTTTTTTTTAGAAAGGCCTACATTATATCAGGTGTATGATGGCCTAAATTGATAGCTTAATGTCAGAGTATAACATATTTTGGAAGGTCAGCACAAAAGATGAAACACAATTCTATTCGTATCTCTATAACCTCCATGTATTCATAGATGGTTTCCAACATTATTTTGTCAACGAACACCCTTTAAAATAACTTTTTTTTACATTTTGGCAACCATTGACCGCCATATTTAAGTAAAACGAAGTATGCGTTTATTCTTCTTGTATAATTGTTTTCTATTGATTTGGATTAAATTATATTTATCATGTTTTCCACCATACCTACTAATAGGCATTCGAACCCACATACATTATTATCAATTCATTTATATTTTAATGAGAAAATTGTGGATATATCAGATGTTACACTGGGACTCTAAAAATGTTTTATTGCAAATTATTTAATAAATAACTGTATATTTTTCGTGTTTTCTGAGCATATATTTTTTTAAATAACGATACGATATGATTGTATTTTACTTTGCTTGGTATTTCAATTATAATAATTTGCCTATTGTACTTTAATTATTATGTTGATGACAAATCAATTATACGTCTGAATATAAGCATGATAGGTGTATTTTGAATAATCAAATTAATAGATTTATATGGGTACTGTTTAATTTACAATTGACTAATATACAATTGACAGGAAAATTTAAGTTATTATGTATTTTTCTCTGAACTATTCCGGGTTGCTAGTGCAAGATTTAGCAATAGCGTCAATGTCATGACAATCAGTTGAGTAGTAACCTTTTAAACCCTCAAGATGCATCGTAACATCATTTTGCATCTCTGAAAAATGAATTATTTTCCCCTCCTGGGGGGGGGGGGGGGAGTTGGAACAGCAATACACGGCTTGTTGTGGATGACAATGGTAAATTCAGGCTTGAAAGAATTAACTGAGATATCAGCCATAATAATACGTTACAAAAAATGTCAGAAAAAGTTTTTACATTATAAAATAATAATTATTAATTGATGAGGACGATATTTTAGATTTACCGAAACAAATATTATCCCAAATAGTAATTGTCATTAATGATAATCGTTTGATAATTGGCTGAGAAATCGGTGAAAATAGCATGCGCCCAAAAACGTCAAAACTGATCGTTTTGACTATTATAATAATTATAAGATTTATTCCTCAATGTCGACTACCATCTGCGATTTGCTAGACAATATGTAGCAGTAAAAATTAATACCTTGAAAGACGATAGGTCTAATTAAAGCTGCAATATTAGTAGCAATTAACCGAAAATACAAGTTACATTTATTTTTTTGTGAGCAAGTTTAAGAGTAGGCCTATTAGGAAGCAAACATTTCGCTTAAGTGTCCTTAAGCGATCATACAAACAGTTAACAATTTAGGACTCAAGACAATTGGTCATTAGGGAAAAACTTCATATATTCCTTACGTTGGTATTAGGAAAAAACATCATATTTTCTTTTGTGTTTAAAGCATATTAATCCACCTGCATAAGTTGTGTTTAGTCACTCAAAATGGTATTATTCTATGTCTGGCCCAAGGAATATAACGTAAACCTATAGTAACTCTCTATAAAACAAACAAAATTATTTATGGAGATATTAAAGAACAATTGAATATGCAACTGAATTAATAGTCTAGCCGCCAAGTTATATAATTTAAATGTTCACCTCACCTGAATTTGTGTCTCGCTGACGCGATCCACAACTTCAAGTGGAATGAAAATTATTCTACTGTGCTAATAAAAAAACGAATACAATCGGGAGCGCGCGATCATAGATCAAAATTAAGTTCTCATTAATTTTCAATTTTACCCTTTCAGAGCGGGGACAGTGTTTAGACGTCAGAATTTGACGTCTAACGTCTAAAGACGGCCCCTGCACTGAAATAATTTCAAAATATAAGACGTTTATGATGATCTTAAATTGAAAAGTTCATGGTTTATACACTAATATTTCAGCGTTGTGAGCAGTGGTAGGGTATATGGTTAATGGGTTAATGTAGATTCACACCACGTCATCAGTGAGAGTTCAGAACAGAAGCCAGATTGCCGTCCCATTCTTTGCCATGCGTGTCTCGTACCATAGAGATCTGGTCGACATGAATAACCGCATTGGAAATTCCACATGGACTCACCTTGGACTCACGCAATGTCCCATCACCTGACATCGCAGACGTCGAATGTACGTTGTGCCAACGTCATACCGACGTCACACATCACAAAACGTCGACACCTACTCTGATGGGCGGCGGTTCGCCAATGCGAAATTAAAAAATGCTGTGGAGGTTATCTGCTTATTGGATATTGCTATCTGTTTTTTTGTGGTGATATCATACTGTAATATATGTATGTAGAATATACCATGGCAGTGTCATTCTCTACCTTTCAGAATCATTTTCTGATCAGGCCTATGTCAATAATCTCCTTGATTTTAGGCTTGAGCAGCAGAAACACATGGGTGAAAATCATAATGTTAATTTAAGTCATGCAACAAAGAAAGATTATGGGGACGATTATTTTGTAACGATCCCTCAAAACACTAGGCATTTGCCCAATGTTGTTTCAATGTTGGCCCACGACTTTGACGCTGATCCACCATTGACACATCATTGTTTGAATGTTTCGTTTGCTGGGGAGAGCGTCCTACAGAGTCAGTAGTGTATATACCTAGCAATCGGGAGACGCTGACCCAAAGTTGTTTTGATGTAAATCCAGCGTCGAAGACGATGGGTTAATATTAAAGTAACATTGGTTCAGTGTTTCCTATTTTGGTGGGTAGTAGCCCTATGCCCACTTTATATTACCACCCATATTTTTTTCCACATTTTCATCCACCTTAAAGTGTAATATCTCAAACTGACGCACATTCCCAGTAAACACAAAATATTTGTATAACATTTATACAATATTGGGGCAGCGTCAAAGACGTTAGGCCGACGTTGTGTAAATCTTAAATCGGGGATTAATGACGAAAAACACTTATAGCTTAATTATGACATAATAATACTGTTTTATCATATTTGGCATATAATTAAGCTTTATTGTTCGTATTTTTTAATAATAATAAATTGTTACAGTAGGCCCTGGTAATAATTTTTGTTAGTGCAATGATATTTAGTAAATACCAATCTGTCTCTTTCTTTTAATCTGCGAATGTGTTTGTCTTAGCATCTGAAATCATGATTTGTCAGCATTTTGTATATGTTATTTTTGATAATTTGGGGCATAGCGCCCCAAATAACGGACGATATTTACAATTATTATGCTGAATCTTATCTGCAGATCTGAACTAATTAAAACCACGAGCTCGAGACGTGTAGTTCTTTAACGTAGGGCGATTTTTAATCAATGTAAAGAGTTTGTAAAATAGAATTATAAGGTTAAGTGTATGGCCTCAGTTGGAGTAAATATATAGACCATATTTGCGTGGAATTTATATCACATACTATTATCATACCATCCGTGGTTATAATAATTATTATACCTATAATCTTATTCATATGCTTATCGATTGTCTGGACATCTGCTACGCACGCTGTTGGTCAATTCACTAACTCTTAAACCGCTGGACGCAACTATAGTCGTTTTTATTTGGTTTTATTGGCCATTAAAATTGCAGTTATCTGGAACGAAATGTGTGATTAGGCATCAAGATTTGCAAATGTTTGGTTTCAAATTAAACAAATATGAGTACTTTTCACCCAACTTCAAGTAGGTGAAGATTAAAATAATTTATTTCAGCGCTTCAAGGGTTAAAGTAGGCTATCGTTATATATTTGCCCCTTGTTAACCAGCACAATGCCAAATGCAAACCAATTCATGTACTCATGAATTTAATTCTATGCAAAAGCATTTTGAAAATCTTGTGATGGCTACATGTATTATTTATTGATTAGTAATATCAAGTGACTATGACTGTATCAGATCTTTGTGACCTGCATCATCGATATAAGTGGTGACAAATTACATAAAGTAGTACCACACAGAAATGAAACGTGAAAAATCAAGATCAATAATTACCATGACTACTACCAACATGCAGGCTGCCCATCTTGAACATTTGTAAAGTTACCAGTAACTGCAGTTTACTTTCGCACATCCCACCCACGTGTGAAAGTCAGTATTGTGGGGAGCCTCCGTGACCGAGAGGTAGCGTGCTCGGCCTCAGACCGCCGGGGCTCAAATTTCGAATCCTGTGTCTGGAGGACAGTGTCGTCTCAATCATCTCACCATCCTTAGGAGGTTCTCCTGGCCCAGTTTAGCCTATATGTGCACAAAGGTGGCATAAAGCCCGATTCATTTCATTTCATTTACTTTCGCACATAATCGTAAATTAACTGCTGAGATTAGTTGCTGAGATTTGATAAGATGAGCACTAAAATCCAACCAATCATGTTGCTTTAGCCGATGAGGCTATTGATCGAATGTCATTTTAATATTGGTCCACTGTTTAGGCTACAACGCTCAGGCCCGTCATTGAGGCTACATTGACTAAACGCCTCTACGTTTTATTGAAATGGTTATTATAGACCAATCCTTCGACCCCAAAAACATAAGGCATTTGCCTCTAGTTGATGATGTTTTCTTCAACCTCGGAAATATATCAGGATTATTTGAATGTGCAATCTGATTCAATGTATGCCACAGAGCCATGCCATAGGGCCCTACTTTGAGATCATGTCCCGCCATCGATCTTGTCAACTGATAGCTCAGATGGCAATGCAAGACACCCACTCTGAGGATGACAGTCATGCAAACACCCAGACTCACACCCAGTTTAATGTTGATCCAACGTCTGCGACGTTGGATCAACATTAAACCATGACTTGGTCAGCGTCTCGCATTTTCTTGCGGAGGTTATCAGCTGGTGACAGAATCAGATCGGATGAGATGGGGAGGCAGATTTTTCTGTCACACAAGATGAGGATGATTGAGTGGCCCGGTCACAATGTCACGCTCTGAATGGTGGGACAATAAATAGGCTCAATATGCGAAATCCTAATAGAACGCAATGTCCTCACTAATTGAGTCGATCAGTCTGTGAAACGAGTCAGTAGACTTGTTTGATGAAAAACAAGAGGATTTTAGAGATCATTTATTTAGCTGTTGATTTGTCAGATATCTTATAATAATCTCATTGGTTGTCTTAGCAGCTAATTTGTGATTCCGTGCTGAAACAAGTTGCAGCTACTGGTAACTTTACAAATGCTTAAGATAAGCAGCTTTAACATTTGAGTATAGGGGTTATCTCTATAGCTTTGCCGCCGTCAACAACCACAATGCATGATTGTTGGCAATTGATCTTCATGGACTTTATTCCGAAACAGTGTGATTGTCTTGTGATGGTTATATCTATTGATTATTAATCTGAAATGACAATGTGCCATGATATGGTGACATATCGCATTGTTACACATGACACCATTTTATTGCAGAAAATTAGCATAACCCACGTTAGCTGTGGAACTCAATAAATAGGGTACTTCAACAAATTTCTGCTCTATCATTTTAGGTGATAAATTATTGTCAACATAGTTTGTGGATAAAATTAATTTAATGCTTGCAAAATTTTCTGACAAAACGTTCCTGACTGCCATTCAGGCCGTGCTCCTGAAATAAAATGAGCATCAACTACATTTTCTTCTGCTACATATGAAGAAATGAAAAAAATAATTATCACTCTCCTAAGCCACAAGTGATCTTGACCGGATATTGAAACCCTGCCTTGAGAATATCATTTATATAGCTCTGTAATTGGGTAGGTTTACTAAGAATTTAAAACGTGCATAATATTATGTGATGCACTACTTAAAAAAACATTTTTTTCGAAAAATGATTTCGAACACTACATACCAGTTTCAAACCTGAGTTGTTTACCAAAATGTCCTGAAACTGTAGCTGCTCGAGGCCTACAGGCACATCACGAAGGAGCTGCTTTCTTTAAAAAAAATTCTAAACTGAAATTGAACCCTTAGGTTAATAAAAGAACATTCTTATCATTGGATCTAAGAAGAGTTGGGACAACTTTTGTACATTGTAGCCCATTTTATTTCTGGATCATGAATTTATGATACCTGCAAGTAAATCTACAAACAACTTAAACTTAATGAATGAATGAATGAATGAATGAATGAATGAATGAATGAATGAATGAATGAATGAATGAATGAATAAATGAGCGGACAAACGGACGAGCTGACGAACAGATAAACAGCGAACCACGAACGAACGAACGAACGAACGAACAAGCGAGCGAACGAACGAACAAGCGAGCGAACGAACGAACAAACGAACGAACGAACGAACAAACGAACGAACGAGCGAACGATCGAACGAACGAACGAACGAACGAACGAACGAACGAACGAACGAACGAACGAACGAACGAACGAACGAACGAACGAACGAACGAACGAACGAACGAACGAACGAACAATCGAATTAATGAATGAATGAATGAATAAATGAATAAATGAATAAATGAATGAGTGAGTGAGTGAATGAATGAATGAATGAATGAATGAATAAATGAATGAATGAATGAATGAATGAATGAATGAATAAATAAAAACGTACACGACTGAATGATGATCTGGGTCATTTTCATGTATATAGGGAGCCGACATGCTAAACTGTGTCACATGCATGAGTAAAAAAGATCGTTTAATCTCGTATTATCATTTATCAATTATGTATTGTGTGATATGACTTTTTTCCTATCACACAGCCATACTAAGAAGCTTACATGGAGATCATACCGATCTCCTCATCTAATAAACGGAAGCTGGTTGAACGTCTGCAACATTGACCCCTTTAACGCGGAAATACATTTTGTACTAGTCTGGGAGAAAATAATGACATGGACAGGAGTTAATTGTTTATTTGCCTTACTCAGGTCATGTCAAGCTCGATTAAACGAGAAAAATACAAATATACAGCATTTTGAAATATCAGATTGGAATCCCATGGCCAAAGATTGGCACATAAACTGGGTGTGAAGGTTGACATAGCCTTGGGTGTGCTTTTAATTTACTTGTGCTATTTACTGGGGTACTGCCCGAAATCGACGTGAAGGTTGAATCAAGGTTACATTTATGTGCAATGTGTGTTCTATGTGTGATGGATAATTACAAAATTAGCATTATTGCGAAATTGGACAACCATAATCGGAGTTAGCCTAGCATTTTAAGCATGATAATGTTGTCAGAGAAAGGTATCGTTTTTTTTTCTTGTATGAAATGAAGGGTCTCTCTCTATTAATGATGAAGATATAATAGTGATTTCGTTGCAGCCATTTTGAATTTTACGTTCTAAAAGACCCTTTAATGGTAGGAGTTCCACATCCGTTCTAATATCATTACATGATGCTAGCCATGCATAAACCATGTAAAGCAGACTATGTTGCTTTTATGAACAGACCTAATATAAAATAAACTTTGCACACAAGATATCTCGGGGGCCTGACATAAAGATATGATAATTTTAGAGGTTTTGTTGCTGCCGCGCTAAAAGTGTTAATCCGGAATTCCATGCTGGTAAACGTCGCGTTTTCTGATGGCAGGTTTTCAGCTGATGACAGAACCAAAGCGGCTGAGATGGAGAGGCAGATCTGTCGATCATAGCAAATGAGGATGATTGAGTGAGGGTTTCATGTCACGCTTCGATTTGTGAGGCAATACATGTGAATAGGCTCAATTCGTTAAAATCCTGGTAGAATGCAATATCCTGACTGATAGATAGCTTTCTCTATTATGGGATGAGTCAGTAGACAGTCTTGTGTTATGGGAATTTGTTAATTAAATTAATTTTACGGCCAGGTGGTCATCCCACAAAACATCTCAAAATTAAGATTCTATTAGAAAAATTAATATTCATCCTAACTTTTCTAATCTATCTTAACTTTTCTAATTAATAATCTGAAGAATTAGGATTATCTGAATGTTAAGATGCCTAATGGTATGAGGACCTACGTACAATATATCACTGAGTTGACGGATGAATGAATGAACATACCGGAGCGGGGAACGAGCTTTACAGGCAGGCACTGTTAACTACTACACCAGGGCCCCGCCTTTTCTTCTTTTAAATCTGACCAATTGCGTCCGCAGCACTACATGTAGCTGTACACCAATTCAAAAGCTTTAAGAATACAAATTGAAGACGCAATATCAAGTTTAAATTGAGTAGCAATTTTTACAATGATTGAGACAATTATTTTTTAAATATATTTACACCCCGCGCACTTAGAGTGTATGTTCCGATGCAGATAGATTCATTTGTATTCAGTGCGTCGCGCAACCTATTTTTTACCGACAAACATCCAGGACAGTGAAGACAGACAACATAAGGGGTTCAAGGTGAACGACCCATGTCCGGGACTCATTAACCATGTTAACCGCCTGACTCCACAGAAACAGCCTGGAAAACACAAGCCTTTGACTCAATCCTGTTTTAATGCTGGGCTACTGTCACAGACGGAAACCCAGCATTCATCCAACATTGGCTTGACGTCTCACAGTTGCTGAAAAGTTTTGATGAGATGGTTTACATCTACAATTTTCTACTACATAATGTTTTACCCCTGAAGCGATACAGCATTCAATCTAATTTTACCGCGATCCACAACTTCAAAAAATGAAATGAATCGGGCTTTAGGCCACCTTTGTGCACGTATAGGCTAAACTGGGCCAGGAGAACCTCCTGAGGATGGTGAGATGATTGAGATGACACTGCCCTCCAGACACAGGATTCGAAATTCGAGCCCTGGCGATCTGAGGCCGAGCACGCTACCTCTCGCTCACGGAGTCTCCCCGTAATACGTGGATGGGGAAGCATTTTTTGTTTCTTTCAAACCGCCGAGACCGGGAACCGAACCCCGAACTCTGGCGTGAAAGGCAGCGGTGCTAACCACTACCCCAGGGCCCCCGCCCCACAACTTCAAGTGAGATCTAAAAAAAAAAAATCTGTATCTGTACGTATACAATTTGAGTCAAAATAAATGCCAATGCTTAGAATTTTTTATGCTGATTTATCCTATATATTTTCTTGTTTGAAATGAAATGATTGGGTTTTTAGGCCACCTTTGTGCACACATAGGCTAGACTGGGCCAGGAAAATCACCTGAGGATGGTGAGATAAGTGAGATGACACTGCCCTGCATACACAGGATTCGAAATTCGATCCCTGCGCCGAGCACGCTACGTCTCGGTCCCGGCTCTCCATATTAGTGAGCGGGGAAGAAACATTTTGAAACTTGAAGGTCAGAAATGGATTCGAACCCGCGATCTCAGACAGCTTTAACCACTGCACAGGGCCCCGCCCTTTTCTTGTTTGAAGGAGGAACAAAAAGACTAAAAACGCAGTTAGAACTGTTTTAACCCTTTGCCTGCTAATCACGATTTTTGTCGTTTTTAATCCGTTTATTAACCGATTAAATCACTATTATTGTGGACGAAATATTTATACATTAAGATTTGTAAATGTTTGGTCACAAATTAAACAAATATGAGTAATTTTCAACCACTTGTGGTTGTGGATCGCGGTAGCGAGACACAACATCAAGTGGTTGACAAAAATTAAATATATCACCTTAGCCGGATCAGGGTTAACTGATTAATAAAGAGTCAAGTTTGGTCAGTCTTTTTTATTATGATTGTAGCTATAAATGCTGGCGTATAGTAGCATTTTTTGCAAAATTAGTTGTGTTCGATGAATTACATTTGCATTCTCAGGTGAAAGTTGCCGCCTGAAGTAAAATCTGCATGCCATGCGCATTTTTTTCTGAATGTATCCGTACCGTCCCACACAGTCATCTGCTGTGCTCTTTGAATACGAAGCGATATATTATCATCATCAATGGCTAAGATAAAATAACCGCAAAAAATGTCCCTTGAAAACCAATCACAGTCTTGTTCCGGTGACATCTACCGTTCATACACCTAATACTGTAGATTAGGTAATATTCGCGGTGTTTTAATTTTCGCTAATTTCGCGAGGAGGACGAATTCGCGAATTCAAAATTTCGCAAAAAATTATTATTATAATAACAATACTAAATTAAAATTAAAATTCACGAATTTTAAACTCTGTGAAAAATCCCAAAATCAGAAATTCGCGAAAATGTCAGCACACGAAAATTAGCAGATCTACAGTACTATATAACACATGCGGGTGTGGCTTGGTATTGTTACTGTATAATAATAGTAATAATAATCTTTATTTCGTACTCTTAGTACATGAAACATAGTATGCAGTGTGTAATTGAATAATTTAGTGCAGGTAATACAATTCAGTGTATGATACAATTAATTATCAAGACAGAAAAAAGATAGTAACTGATTCAGTTCATCCGACGTAAAGTTAGTGTTTTTCTGATCTCGCATGCATAATACGTCATTAATAGCTCCGGCTGACATCATATCGGCTGATATGGGACTATTTACATCAATTATTGTATTCGTGAAAAATAGGTCAACAATATTATACTTGTCCATACTGTACAAATTTGTGATAAAATTAAGGCTGTTACTGGCCTCGTAACGGCTTCCGCGTAAACATAGCAAAGCACACAATTTAACACATGTATTATCACTCTTGAGGTTATTTACAAAAAAGTTTAAAAAACGTAGATGTAATTGCCCGTCGACCGGTATATCGTTACAAATGAGGTGAAGCAGATTATTATGAGTTCTATATGGAAGACCCAGTAGGCGTCGGATACATTTACGCCAAGTGGTATAAAAGTATAAAACATTTCAACATGTTTGGACGAAAAATCTCACAGTACACTTCCGTATAAAGACATACAAAAAACTTTAAATAAGAAGTATTTAGTTTCACTAAAAGTGAATTTGAATACTGCAGTCAAGACGTTTACTCTTTTGATAAAAACATTAGTGATGCTCTTAATGCATTCTTGTGATACCTGGTTGCCAATAATATGACCAAGATGCTGCTCACTGGACACGGAGCTGGTCATTTGATTATTGAATAATATTGAAGTATCACAGTCATTGGCATTTGAAAAAACAATGAGCTTACTTTTGCTCGAGTTGAAATTTACTTGGAACTCTAGTGAAAATTGCTTACATATGTCTAATAAAACACATAATGACTTTTTACATGGTGCAAGCAGAATAATATCATCGGCGTATCCAAATGCGCCCATGAATATGTGACCAATATAGCATCCGGCACGTGAATATTCAAGTTTATCAAGTAAACTATTAATATACACACGAAAAACGGGATAGGGGATAAGACCCCACCCTGCTTCACACCATTACTGATTGAAAACGTCTCGGAAAAAGACGAACCCCATTTGACTCTCGATGTTTGATTAGTATAGAGAGTGGCAATTAACCTGCAGATAACAGGGCAGAGACCTCTGGACAAAAGTAGTCCGAAAAGTTTTATGAACTGAACTCTGTCGAAGGCTTGGTTGCATCAAGTAACATACCATGAACAATACTTCCATCATTCAAATAATATTGTACGGTCTCTTTGACCACGAAAGTACATTGACTTGTAGAATGCTTTGGCTTAAAGCCAAATTGAGAATCATTAGAAGAAAGTGCTTTATCACAAGAGAGTAAAATCACCCAGTCCAGCAACTTGCCTAATATACTGCTTAGGGCTATAGCCCTGTAATTATCACTATCATTCAATGACTTTCTTCTGTTTTTTGGAATTGGAATAATAGTGCTTGTCAACATAGAGCAAGGTACATAGTTATGAGTCAACATAGCTGTAAATCATAATGAAAAATATACATTCAGTTTGTTGGTGCCATTCTTAAAATGATTAGAACTACAGCCATTATTTGCATCAGTTTTACCGAATTTAATTTTTGCCATAGCTTGTTCTACCAAGTTTACACTAACACCACGTTTGCAAATACAGTCAGGACCGCTATCATGAAGGTGACTCGACACTGACTTAGAAATATCATCTTGCAACAAAGACATGTCCGTTTCATCATACGAAACTGAATTATAAAGGCGATCATATTTCCGTGAAAATATCTGACTTATTTTTTCCTCTGTTTGTGCGCCGTCAACCATTCCTGGCATAGCCTTGTGTGTTTCCTTAATCTTTTTAATTTCGTTCCAGAAGTCGCTTATTAGACATTGATTCTGCTAATTTATTTCCCCGTGTTATTTCAGATTGTTTTCTGGCAAATCTGATGGCATAATGGTATTTAATTCGACTTGATTTTCTAATATCTGCGACAGTTCCCTGCCTTGGTGAACCACACTGTTTCCAGATTGAATGCCAGAATATTGCACGCTGTCTGTGCTTTTCTACGTGCTCCTTCCACCCAGGCACAGGCTTGTTGCGCAACAACTCGATCACCTGTATCACTCTGTGGCAGACTTAACGAGCCAGCAATCAAGCAGGCGTTAACAATATAATTATGAAAAGATTATATGGCACTGTCATGAGAATTGCAATTATTATTAGCACATTCCAATATTTCGTGAGGGATTTCTATTAATTCGAGCTGCTTATCAAGATTATCTTTGTACACCAGTAAGTTATCCTCCGTAGCTTTATCCCACAGAGGTCTAATGTTATGTTTAACTTTTCGATGCTCATTTATGTAATCAACCGGTAAATCTAATGCCATTATGATCGGGTCGTGATCAGACAAATTATCACCATCGTGTTTACATTCATATTGACATATAATATTAAATAAATTATCAGACAGTAAAAAATGATCTAGACAAGAACGTTCATTATTGATCTTACTGCAGTCTTACTGATCTTACTGCAGTAAGTAACACATAATTCTTGAACCATCAGGATTTCAACCCGGATAAATTAACAATCACAGCGCAATGTTTAGTTACAATAAAATACATTGAGGGGAAGACAAATAATAAATAAATAAATAAATAAATAAAAATATTTCAGCTAGAAGCACGTACTTGTAGCCGCTCTGGCGGTAAAAAATGATGTATCTTGTCGTATATACGGCGAATATTTTTGATGGTAAATGAATCTTATATTTTTTTTTGTAGAACTATTGTAGGGTCTTGTCAAGTTAAAATAAATCCCAAACTCCGAGAAAAACTCGGATTGGCCAGACCCCACCCGCCACTCCTTCCCAATTTTTTTTTGAAACATGTACAGCAAACAAACACACAAGAAACACACAATTTCCAAAAAAATAAGAGTATCTGAGTTGGGGCTTGACCCATCCACCCCCATCCGAGTTTTTCTCGGATTTTTTGATTTTTTTAACTTGCCAAAACCCCTCACTATGATATGTTATGAATGCAATATCAAAGTGAAACAACTAAATATTTTTTATAATTTGTTTGGTGGTTTCCATGTGGAGTTCACGTTCCATGCAGCTTCTTTCCATTCAGGACCGCGAAAACCATGACGTATTTCCAACAACTGATAAAAACTCGTCTATGCGGTATGGCTTTTCTGCCCTAGTTCTTCGATGAACCGGTAGCATGTTGCCGACTATTATATACTCCGAACCTGGGCGTGATATCGATTATGATTGGGTGTTAGTGCGAGTCTGAGCTCAGTTCTTCCGAGGAGCTAGAAGTTAGATTGACAAGAGGTAAAACCACGCGGCATTGCCATGCTCTACTGTAAAGGCAGACTGCGGAGGCAAATAGTAGTGGCGGTTTATATTACTTTAAGAGTAAAGAGTTCTTTGTTCTTCATTGCGAGAATTTACGACAAACGATATCTGGCAGAATTCATAGTGAAGAAAAACAATATGGCAATATATGAGTTTAGATCTATGTACGGGGATGGAATAATATTTTCTTCATTTTTTGATAGCATAATACATTGTTTAAATAATTACCACTGCTTGAGATTGAATACGTTGTCTAAATTGAATACGTTGTAGACTCACCCAGTGATCATCGAATGCATATTAGCCCGAACCTCATTTATAAACGCAGCTAAATTAAAATAGTACGTATCGTATAATTATTTTCTATTTATGTGTATATTGCAATCTTGTATTTATATATTTTGCATTAAGTGCAATAGTATCAGTAAAATGCATTGCATCTATTGCCCGCTACATAACATGTCAAATTACAAATCTCTTTCATATTACAATTCTTTGAAATAACATAATAACTAATTAATAAATGAAAGAATGAATGAATGAATGAATGAATGAATGAATGAATGAATTAATTAACCCTTTAATCGCCGGTACTGCATATATTCGGTTTTTCACTTAATTACTACCACATTCAGTACCGCATTTTAAACATGTTAAAGCCATAATGTGACATCAATCAGCACGATTTGAAAAGGGTTGACCTCCATTTGGTCAAATCTGAATCATTTTCACTCACTTGAAGTTGTGGATCGCGTCAGCGAGACACAACTTTAAGTGGGTGAAATTCAGATTGAATTATTTGGCGGTTAAAAGGTTAATGAATGAATGAATGAATGAATGAATGAATGAATGAATGAATGAATAAATGAATGAATGAATGAATGAATGAATGGGTGACTCGGTATTCGGGTCAATTGCATATTTAAATATAGGGGCCATTGTAACATGCTAAGCCGTGTCACATGGTTGATTAGAAACACTGATTCTTTAATCTCGTATATTTATCATTTATTAATTATTGTGTGTGTGATTTTTCGTGTCACACAGTCATCCCATAAGCTGATAATATTTACGTTGAAATCAACCCCACTCTTCGATCTTATCATCTAAAAGTGTTAGAACTGATAGTAGAGATCCATTCTGAGGATGACGGGCGTCGATAATAATTATTGGTGTTTGATCATCGTCTGCATCAAGTCTGATCCACGTACAATATATCACTGAATGAATACATGGATGAGTGAATGAATGAATGAATGAATGAATGAATAAATGAATGAATGAATGAATGAATGAATGAATGAATGAATGAATGAATGAATGAATGAATACATGAATGAACGAATGGATAAATGAATGAATGAATAAATAATTGAATGAATGAATGAATGAATGAATGAATGAATGAATGAATGAATGAATGAATGAATGAATGAATGAATGAATGAATAAATGAATGAATGAATGAATGAATGAATGAATGAATGAATGAATGAATGAATGAATGAATGAATGAATGAATGAATGAATGAATGAATGAATGAATGAATGAATGAATGAATGAATGAATGAATGAATGAATGAATGAAATCTGCATACATGAGAGGAGAACCACTCCGCGAGTTTTACGGGCAGGTAGTGTTAACCACTACAACAGGCGCTGGCTTTCCTTCGTTTAAATCTAGCTTCACAACAATTCAAAAGCGTTAAGAATCCCAATTTCTGACGCAATATCAAATATTGAGTACCAATTCTCTCTATGACCAAAACCTGTACGCTTAAATTATTGTTTTGAATATTTAGGCCCCCGAGTGTTAATGTAGTAGATATTCCGATTCAGATAGATTCACTTGTATTCAGTGCGTCGCCCCCTCAATTTTTCATCGACAAACATCCAGGACAATGAAGACAGACACCATAAAGGGTTCAAGGTGAACGCTCCAGGTCCGGGACTCACTAGCCATGTTAACCGCTTGACTCCACGGGAACAGCCTGGGAACATGATGTCTTCACTCAAAGCTGTTTTAATGCTGGGCTACTGTCACAGACACCGACCCAGCATTCATCCAACATAGGTTTGACGTCTCGCAGTTGCTCGCAGGTTTTGATGAGATGATTTACATCTGTAATTTTCTACAGCAGAGCTTGTTTCATTATCCTTTAAAACGCTACATTAACCCTTTAACCGCCGCTGCCGCATATATTCGGGTTTTCATTTTTTAATAGCACATTAAGTACTGTACCACCTTTTAGACATGTAAAAGATAAAATGTGACATCAATCAGCAATATTTGAAAACAGTTGACCTCCATTTTGGCAAATCTGAATAATTTTCACTCCCTTGAAGTTGTGGATCGCGTCAGCGAGACACAACTTCAAGTGGGTGAAAATTCAAATTGAATAATTTGGCGGTTAAAGGGGTATAGTTGTGGATCGCGGTCTTCAAGTGGGTAAAAATGATTTACATCTGTACAATTACAATAAAAATATATATGCCAGATTTCGATGTCTAAAGTCAGTCCCCACACTGCAAGAGTAAACATTCTCAGAATGGCCGGAGACCCATAGAATGAGTATTCATATAAATCAGAAAGAACTAACTAAGACATTTATGATGAATTCAAATTGAAAGAAAACGCTTTGGTCTCCATGGTTTATACAAAAGTATTTCAGTGTTTTAACCCTTTAACCGCCAAATTATTCAATTGGATTTTTCACCCACTTGAAGTTGTGCCTCGCTGACGCGATCCACAACTTCAAGTGAGTGAAAATAATTCAGATTTGACAAAATGGAGATCTACTCTTTTCAAATCATGCTGATTGATGTCACATTATTGCATTAACATGTTTAAAAGGCGGTATGGAATGTGGTAATAATTCAGTGAAAAACTGAATATATGCGGCACCGGCGGTTAAAGGTTTAAGAGTTAATGGCTAATTTCTCCTGTATATTTTTTTCATTGGAAGAGAAACATAAAGGCTAAAAACGGCTTTATAGACGAGTGAATGAACGAACGGTAAAATAAAACACACTTTACGAGTTAAGTTTGTGTTGGGATTGTAGCTGAATGACTATGAGTTCTGGTGCGCAGTATAGGTGGTGTGCTGACAATGGCTGCTCTTAACCCCGCGCAGACAAGCTATGATGTCGTGGTTTCCACGCCGAAATCAAAACGTTTTAAAGCAAAAAAAAACATTCTTTTTTTGCTAGCAATTTGATAATGTTGGTACAAATGGTGAAATGTTTATACTGAATACCTATTAAGTTGATTGAAGAGCTTGGGTGATAGTTTACGGTAAGATATTATTTATCCCATTATAGTAAGTTCATTCATGCTGCATTGTATTGATTTATTGCATTATTGGCAGAATTAGTTGTGCTCGATGAATTACATTTGCATTAGGTCAAAGTTGTCGCCTGGAGTACATCCGCGTGGCATGGGCAATTTGTTAACTGAATGTATCCGTACCATCCCACAGAGTGACAGTGTTGTCTGAATACTAAACGATATTGCATCATTAATGTCAAAGATAAAATAACCGAAAAATATGTCCCTTACAAGCAGGTGATTTAGTGACATACATGTATACCGTCCATTTATAACATTGGAGTAGTGTATTATACTTGAGCTATCAAAACTTCAGCCCAGATCAATTACCAATCGCAGCGCAATTTTTACTGACCATCAAATACAATGTGCGTCTCTTTTTGCCATTTTTGTATTGCAACTTTTATTTTTGATTGTAGTAATAATAATGATAACATATGATTGTATCGCCCGCATGCAACCAGAGTGCTGTGAGTGCCACTCATTTGAGTGACACATAGAGCACTTGAGCTGTTAGGGAAGAACCGAGCAAAAGCGAGATATTGAGCCAATGTCGGTTTAAATTTGGTGCGGCGTCTGCGACGCCGGCCTAACATGAAACCAACATTGGCTCAACGTCTCGTGTCTCTTCGAGATGGAGATTCTATAATGCGATAAACAGCATGCAAAGTGTTGATAAATCACACAGTCTATGTGAGGATGACAAGCTAGATACTATCTGGAATAATGACCAAGCTGCGATCAAACCTGGAGAGGATTTTAAACTGAGATTATCATCTGCGCTCACACGCAAACACGAGAAAATGAACCAAACATTGAGAATCACACGTAACTCAAGAACAAACCTACACATTGGTTGAAAACCCGTTGCATTGCAATGCAACAGGAATGCTTATCGGTGTTAAAAAATAAAATGCCCTCAGAAAACGAAATGATGTCGAGCTAAATAGTGAACCATACCATCTTTAAAACTGCTATTAACAACAATATTAACAACATTTTTATAGTCACCGCTTTTGAGCAGATCTGCATGTCCTAATCACAAATAAAGAGCCATTTTTAACCTTTTCAAACAACATTTAATGAATTAAAGGGATAAATGTAAATTGCTAGAATGGCATTTATTTTGATTCATTTTGCACGGATATAAATGATTTTCAACTACTTGAAGTTGGGGTTGCGATAGCGAGACACAACTTCAAGTAGGTAAAAATGGAAATTGTATAGCGCTTTAACATGGAATTACAGGATTAGCATGAATTACTGTAAATGACAGACAAATCGTGACAGGTAATGCAGCACTTAAAGAGGTTAAAAATATGTAAATGCAAATGAAGGGAACCACCTGTTAATCAGTTTGGTACAATTTCATCTCCTCGTGCCAATTGTGCGGGGACTTGCCTAGGCAAACAGCAGTAGCTGCTTTCTGTTCAAGTAAACAGCTACTGCTGTTTGCCTTTGATGTGATGAGTTATGTATTTGCTAGTCTGATTTTGAGGATAAAATAATCACTTTGTATTCTTGAAAGACATCCCGCGAAGCATCTATTACACAATGGCCCTGCGATTCTAATACCCTGCTGCTCATTGTATATCTTAATCAATCTATACGTATCTAAAATAGATGACGTTATCCTAAACAGCAATCATCTAAAAAAAAGATGTAAAAAGGTCTTTTTTCTCATAATATAAATTCTCAACATTTTTGGAGCGCGACGTGGACACCAAATATCAATTGTCGTACAACGAAACTTCGTCACAATTAAAAGGTATATTTTCGGTTTATTTTTGTATTATTTTCGGTCTATTTTTGTATTAGCTGCACGGGCTATACATGTACATCATTTTTTTCTGATTAGGCCCTATATAATAGATGTTAGGCAAATCGTTTCTATTTTCCCCACCCCGTTGATACCAAAACGCACAGGGGTGGTCTTTTTAGGTACATGTATCTAACTGTTTTAAACCTTACCCTGTGCCCAAAGCAACCACCAAATTATCTGATGAAACATTGACTGGGTGGGCGTTTTGTGATAGTCATACAGATATAAAAGTGATGTGTGCCGTGGACGTTTTAATAACAACGTTTTCGAAACGACCACCTTGGACCAACAATGATTTCTGATCATATATTACAAAAGAAATAATAGTATACGTATAGGCATGCAATCATCACTGATAATGTATACTGGCGTGTTCAGATAGCTGGTATAGGTTGTATGTCACCTAACCATGCAAGCCTACTAGGTTGGAAATAAAACATAATGGAGTAATTACTTAAGGGTGGGTGTTTCATAGGCAAGTTCCCCACCTATACATGTATTATATACCACTTAACATCACGTAATTTTATGTGTCATGCCAGAAACATACAATCATGTAATACACTGTTATTTTCAACTGACTTAGGATATATGTATATCTTAAAGAACAGGCCCATCACAGCTTTTTCAACTAGTTAGAAAGAGCTATATGTGAAACCGCAACATTACAGTAATATATCACCCAGCAGCTTAAAATAGCATTTTTATAATGTTGTGATAGCGTCGCAGATGGTGGACCAACATCACAACAATAGTGGTTCAATGTTTTATTTTTTGGGGGGTGGTCAGTCAGCCATTCCTCACTCTGGCACAATAAGACCATGTCAAGAAGATAAAGCTAGTGACGTCATGGTCTAAAGACCAGTCGCCAATGTTGAGCGACAGGGAAGTGATTGTCTTGACATTGTATTTCCTGCGATGTATTCTTACACGGGGGTAGATTGTTATTCATAAACGGTCATTGCTCATGCTATGTTTTGCCCAAAAAAAAGACATTGAACGTCATATAGATTATTATATAATTTAAATAAAATATATATCACACAATACCAGCATTGATATCAAACTACAAATTGTTCACCTCACAATTATTGGAAACTCCAATGGTGTCACGATTTGTTATAAATACACGCGAAATATTTATCAGTGTTTATTGCGTTGGTAGTTTCCTGTTTACCTTCATGGCACCACCTGGTATTGTTTCATATTTCTTGGCCGTCATCGGTGTTTTGTATGTTCTGTATTTCATAGTAAACATTACGTCAATAAATCACTACCATGCAAAGCCACACAGCAGCAACAGCTTACTTTTCAAGAAACCGTTTACTGTTGTTTAAGTTTGCGTGCACAAATATGCTTATCGCATCACATCTATCAGTGATCATAGCATGGTGATAGTAGCCTCTATCATCTCCATATTCATAGTAACTAAATAGAATTGAACTAAAATAGAAGCCATCTATCACAATGATTCTCTTTGTGCATTTAATTCATCTCCGGGCAAGGTCAAACGTGCATGGACCACGGCGACCACAACGATGGGATCAGGGTCAGCTATGTACATTGTAATTCAAATAACCGCTTACTTTTCAAGTAAGCGGTTACTGCTGTTTGTGTTTACTCTGCATTGTATCTTACCTGTTGATGGGACAGTAACTAGGATCTCTGGAAACCTGTCCGATCATTTGTTCATGCACCATCAACTCCTCCGACTCTAGATGATCACCTTCCCTTGATTGATTTATAGGCCTACTTGTAGCCAGGCACATCCAAGAAATGCCAGGCGTTCGAATCCACCTACTGTAATTAGTTGAATGCTGCTGTACCACCGTCTGTGACGCAGGCCAAACATTCAACCAACAGTGGGTCATATCTGCTAGAATTGGGTGTTCGCCATTTTCGAAGCGAAGTCAAACGATATATTTATCATATACGAACAATATCTCTTATCACGCAAGGCTGGGCTTCTTCCGAGATCGCAGACTCGGTTTGCGACCTCGGGAGAAGCCGGGCCTTGCATGGGAAGATGACGAATATCAGCATTCAGCACTCTTTCTTCCCTTAAAAATTGAACTATCCATTATAAAAACTGCGGTAGTAATACATTTGAGATAATAGTATAAAATATCACTGTGCATGCACAGCGAACATTTCTAGAGACAGTGCTGCGATTGTTTAATCAATCGGGGTTGGTATTTTGATGATCATATGAATATTATATGTCATTAATCAAAGCAATTTAACCAGAAAATAATAATATAGAAATATAACCTCTAATATGGGACAGTGTGCTATTAAACAATAATTTTGACAAAGCAAACATTTCCTTCGTCTGTTTTCACTCAAGAGTACGCGAGTGACTATCATGTGTCACGTGACACTTGACAACTTGATCATTTAACCCTTTCACGCTGAATTATAACGTCATAAAATGCCTGAGCGCTGAATTAATAAAAAAAATTAATTAAAAACATTACTGAAAGGCGACATCCGCAGTCTGCCAGGTGGTCGCCTCTTGGCGCCACCCGCGGTGAAAGGGCTAATACACTATACGAAAGATTTTATTAGCTTTTACATTATATAAAGCCTAGCAAATCCTGTCAGGCTCCGACTGTTTCCCGACAATGTCCTGTTACTGAGCTGACACCTACTCTCCGTGTTTTTTATTCAGTCTCTGAATGAATCTACACTTCTCAAATACTGGGCGCAGACTAAAACTATAATAGCACAGTGGATACTAACCAGAGAATTACAGACCAATCTCTCTAACCTATACTTGCTGCGAGGCAACTGGAAAACCAGCACAAAAGGTACATTAACTCCATGTTGGGTCAATGTTAGGCCAGCGTCGTAGACTGTGGACCAACATTGATCCAACATGAGGTTGGGAATGTAGCGCAATATAAATCATTCAGAAAAGCGCACCGTAGTGACAATAATGCAACCTGACTTCAGACGACACGATTATACGAATTACAGCTGCTAGTCAACATCCAAAGTTCCAGTTTCAAAGAAAGAAACACAATGTCCTAAACCGTCCGGTCGTATATTGTTAATATTTTGGGAAATTGGTGACCCTGATGTGGCAAGGATCGAAGTAAGAACTTGTGTCTTGTGTCTTTTGTAGAGCATCTGGTCCAGATCGCTTGCATGGATTAAATCCCTCTTCTCTCACTTTCAATACATCTCCAAGTGACAACTGATTGGCCACTGCGATGTCTCAGTTTTTAAATGACTGATCGATGGCTCTATTTCTTGTGGGGAGGGATGGGGGGGGGGGGTTAAGCGACTGCTAGACGAATATTAAGCTGGTATCTTATTAGGCTTGTGTCAGATTGATGACTCAGACGGCTTTCTGTTCTTCATCAGGTTTTGATCTGAAGTACTAAGTCTCTAACATAATGTAAGAAGGTGACGTCAGTATTACATTCAGTCTCTTTAAGAATCACGTTATTTTTTCAAAGACGATTGTACAGAACGAAGCGCAGCTTCAAAGTGAGCTATACTACTGAGGTCGTCTTATCTTGGACTTCTGACTGAATTAATTTGTCAAGTAATCACCATCAGGTTTTCTAACTTGTTGAGAACTTAGCGAACAAATGAAATAAATATATCAATGAGATGCTGGTTCCGCCTAACTGTAGACTAAATGAATAACAGTTAGGCGAACGGCTATTGGTCTCAGTAGTTATTGACCTTGTAGTTTTTGTCCCTTTGGCTAATTTCATTTCAGGAAATGAATTGAATCGGGCTTTAGGCCACCTTTGTGCACATATAGGCTAAACTGGGCCAGGAGAACCTCCTGAGGATGGTGAGATGATTGAGATGACACTGTCCTCCAGACACAGGATTCGAAATTCGAGCTCTGGCGATTTCGGGAATGATTTCAGGAATAACACTTTTAAATTATTTTACCTTGCTCATTCACAGATGTAGAAACGGGCAATATATCGCTTTGCATTCAAGCAACAAACTAGCCATTTGGGATGGTAGGAATCCATGTTGGATGGAAACAAATTGATCTTGTCTTTACTGTATGCGGGGCGAGAACATTGAACCTACGAATGCAAATTTAATTCAACGAGCACAACTTATAGGAATGAATTTAACATTTGAATGAATAATTTTACACCGTAAATAAACTTAATTAAAACCTCTCATTATAACGCTAGTCAGCAACGATTAAACATGAACATTTAAGGAACAAATAGGCAAGATTTGTGCTCGTAGAGAATTGCATGACACTATATAACATATTATCCATTACCCGCATGAAGATATTTGAAGCCATTCCCGGTGAGTCTGGTGGTTATTGAGTCCCGAGCATGGATCGTCACCTTGAACCTGTTATGTTGTCTTTCTTCATTGTCCTGGATGGATACTGGTAAAAATGGGGGCGCGACGCACGGAATACAAATTAATCAGAATCAACCCACCAAACACAAAACATTTGTATAACATTTTTACAATGTTGAACCAACGTCAAAGAAGTTGGGCCGTCGTTGTATAAATATAATACAAATATTTTGTGTTTGCTGGGATATCACTATGCCTATAAAATGATTTTCAAAACATATTTTTGCTTTGTAATAACATCAATTTAAAAGTTTAAGCGCGTCGTCCGCACTAAAAGTACGGGTTAATAATATTGAGTGAATGAAAAGGTGTTTTAGGCCACCTATATCTGCACATATAGGCTAAACTGGACCAGGAGAAACTACTGAGAAAGGTGAGCTGGATGAGATGACACTGCCCAGCAGACACAAGATTCGAAATTCAAATCATGGCCCTCTCATTTGTTGTCATACATGTCTCGTTGCGTAGGTATCTGGCATAAGAAAAGAACCACATCGGGGATTCAACACCCACTTGATCATGTTGCTCACATAATGTCCTATCATATATTTTGCTCTGCAATACTGCCTACCACGCACGAGATGACTCACGTACAATATTAAATCACTGAATAAATAAATAAATAAATAAATAAATGAATAAATAAATAAATAAATAAATAAATAAATAAATAAATGAATGAATGAATGAATGAATGAATGAATGAATGAATGAATGAATGAATGAATGAATGAATGAATGAATGAATGAATGAATGAATGAATGAATGAATGAATGAATGAATGAATGAATGAATGAATGAATGAATGAATGAATGAATGAATGAATGAATGAATGAATGAATGAATGAATGAATGAAAGAACGATCGAACGAATGAACGAACAAACAAACGAGTGAACAAATGAATTATACTATTAATTCCCTTGAAACCTCAATACCGTAGCGAGAACGACCCCGCGACCTTTACAGGCAGGTAGTGCTAACCACTACTCCATAGCCCCACCTTTCCTTCGTTTAAATCTGACCAATACGTCAGCAGCACTAGCTTCACAACAATTCAAAAGTGTTAAGGATCGCAGTATCTGACGCAATGACAAGTCTAAATTGAGTGACAATTTCCTCCATAACCAAGGCCTGGACGTTTAATATATTGTTTTGAATATTTACGCCCCGCGCACTTAGAGTGTTAATATAGTGGATGTTCCGATGCAGATAGATTCATTTGTATTCAGTGCGTCTCTCCTCAATTTCTTACCGACAAACATCCAGGACAGTCAAGACAGACAACATAAGGGGTTCAAGGTGAACGATCCATGTCCGGGACTCATTAACCATGTTAACCGCCAGATTCCACGGAAACAGCCCGGAAAACACGGGACCTAGCATTTCTCCAACATTGGTTTGACGTCTCGCAATTGGTAGAAGGCTTGATGAGATGATTACATCTGTAATTTTGTACCGCAGAGTTTGAATTATTATCCCTTAAAGCGCTAAATTGAAGTTGTGGATCGTGGTCTTCAACTGGGTAAAAATAATTTATATCTGTAAAATTTGAATCAAAATATATGCCAGATTCTGACGTCTAAAGTCGATCCTCACACTGTAAGAGAAAACTTGTTTAGAATGGACGTAGACCCATAACATAGGTATTCAAATAAATCGAAAAGAGCTAACGATGACATTTATGATGATTTCAAATTGCATAAACAACTTTAGTCTCCATAATTTATACGAAAGTATTCAAGTGCTTTAAGGGTTAGAGCTGATTTCTTCTGTATTTTTTTGATTGAAGGGAAACATAAAGGATAAAAACGGCTACATAGACGTGAATAGCACGAATTAAATTTGTTTCTTTTTTTTGTTAGGATTGTAGCTGAATGGCTATGAGTGCTGGAACGTTGTAGATGGTGCTCTGACAATGGCTGCTCCTAGCGCTGCATAGGAAGGCTATGATGATTATTATATTATTTCATTACTTTGTTTGCAATTTGACAATTCTAGTACAAAAAGTGAAATGTTTATACTGAATACCTATTAATTGATTGAAGAGTTTGGGTGCTAGTTTACGGTGGGAAATTATTCATTACATTATAGTAAGACCATCCATGCTGCAGTGTATTGCTTTCTTGCATTATTTGCAGAATTAGTTGTGCTCGATGAATTACATTTGCATTCTTAGGTCAAAGTTGCCACCTCAAGTACATCTACATGCAATTTATTTTCTGCATGTATTCGTCCCATACAGCTGCGGTGTTGTCTGTATACGAAACGGTATTGCATGATCAATGGCAAAGGTAGATTAACCGAAAAATACGTCCCTTGAAAAAAACCCCAATTTAGTGACATATAGCATACCGTCCATTTATAACATTGGAGTGATGTAATTTACTTGAGCCATCGAAATTCCAACCCAGATCAATTGATCATCGCAGCACAATGTTTAGCAACCATCAAATACAATGTGGGTCTCCTATGCCATTTTATTTATTGCAACTTTTATTTTTTATTGTAGTAATAATATATGATTGTATCGACCGCATGCTTTCAGAATGCTGCAAGTTACACTTATTTGAGTGACACGTACAGCTCCTGAGCTGTTAGGGAAGGACCGAGCATATGCGAGATTTTGAGCCAATATCAGTTGAGCTAATGTTGCTAGGGCGTCTGCGACGCTGGACCTGCATTAAAACAAAATTGGCTCAATGTGTCACGTCTGTTTGGGAGGCAGGGAGATTCCGTAAGTGATAAACAGCAGACAAAGTGTTGATAAATCACACAGTTTATGTGAGGATGACAAGTTAGATACTATCTATAATAATGACTATTCCGCGATCAAACCTGGCGAGGATTTTAAACTGAGATCATTATCGGCGCACGCACATAACTGAGCTGTCGCTCACACGCACACACGAGAAAATGAACCAAGCATCAGGGATCACACGTAACTCAAGGACAAACCCACACATCGGTTAAAAACAATGCGGGTTGGCTTATCGGTGTTGAAAATAAAGTGCATTCTTAAAACAAGAAAATACAGTTGTTTTCCACAGGGATAATGCCAAGCTAAATAGTGAATTCTTCAAGTGAATGGGGGAGGGGGGTATTTTTAAAACTGATTTTCACAACCCTAATAACAACATTATTATAGTCATCGTATTTGATCGGATCTGCATGTGCTAACCACATATAAAGCGTCATTTTCTAGAATTCGTATACAACATTTAAAACAGAAACTTTAAAGGAGACAATTAAAATTGTTTGAATGGCATATACTTTACTTTGATTCAACTTTTACTGATATCAGCAATTTTTACCCTCTTGAAGTTGTAGGTCGCGGTAGCGAGACACAACTTCAAGTGGGCAAAAAGTTAAATTTCATAAATATCTTTGAGCTTTAACATGGGTTAACGTATATTAATCCTTGTGCATTTTATTTATTAGCAGCATGCACTTGCGCCAGCAATTATAGTTGTAAGTGAAAGACAGAAACCACATAATATAAATGCAAATGAAGGGCACCACCTGTTAATCTCTTTAGTAGAATTTAGTAGCCAATGCAAATTGTGAGGGGACGTTCCAAGGCAAACAGCAGTATCTGCTTACTTTCCAAGTAAACAGCTGCTGCTGTTTTCCTTTGACTTTATGAGTTATGTATTTGCTCGTCTGATTTTAGATAAAAAAATCACTATATATTTTTAAAAGACATCCTCTGAAGACTCTATTACACAGAGGCCAATAAATATATTTTTACGCTTGGGCCTTGCGATTCCAATGAACTGCTGCTACTTTTATTTTATATCTTTATATCTTATATCTATGCGTATTTCATGATGTCTGGGGGTCTTCTCAAAACGCCCACCTACCACTTTCTCAGCGGCAACCGCGCGATTGCAAAATAGTATAATATTGTTTCTAAAATAGATGATGTTATCCTAATTATTGTGCAAAGAAACACAGTGCTGAAGACGAGACAACAATCATCTGAAAAACAAATGGTATTTTTTTCTTTTAATATAACTTTTCAACATTTTTGAAGCAAATAGGTTGTTTATTGCCTCATTACTTAAGGGTGGGCGTTTTAGGCAAGTTCCCGCCTACATTTATTATTATAACACAAAACAGCACGTAATTATACGTGCTATGTCAGAATCAGGGACATAAAATCATGTAATGCAATGTGATTTTCAACTGACTTAAGATATATCACAGGTCTTTCAACTAATTAGAAAGAGCTATAAATAATGTGAAACCACAGTACACTGACATTACAGGGATAGATTACCCGGCAACCTTATTCTATGCCTACTATTATCCTAATGTTGTGATAGCCGCGCAGATGATGGACCAATATCATAGCGATAATGGTCCAATGTTTTGTGTTTTTTGTGGGTGGGCAGTTAGCCATACCTCACTCTGACACAATAAGACCATAAAGACATCATCTTCCCACCTCGGGAAAAGCCTTGTGTGGGAAGATGACAAATATCGTCATCATCTTTTTTTTCCTGTATATAATTCAACTATCCATTATATTAGCTGCTGTAGTAATACATTTGAGATTATAATATAACCTCACTGTGAGTGATTATCTTGTGTTACATGGCACTTGGCAACTTTATCATTAATTAAAACACACCAGTACATTATTTTCTTTGTCCGACCACGACATTCTAAGCCGGGAATGGAGATTTATTGTTCATCAAATACATATCAATTATAATGGTATAGGCCTATGCTACTATAATCAGTCAGACGCGACTGAACTGTTGATTTTGCGGGATTTTCATATGGTCGGATGTGTTTTAAGTCAGCTAAAACCCTTGGAGCTTCACCTTCTTAGCTTCGAAAAATGCCTCGGCCTTTGGCCTCGGCCCTTTTCAAAGCTAAGAATGTAGAGTTCCTCGTGCTCTGTCCTATACATAAACCATACGAAGGGATTTTATTAGTTTTCACATTATCCCCTGATTATATAAAGCGTAGAAAATCCTGTCAGGCTCCGACTGTTTCCCGGCAATATCCTGTTACTGAGCTGACACCTGCTCACCGTATTTTTTATGCAGTCTCTAAATGAATCTACACTTCTCAAATACTGGGCGCAGACTAAAACTATAATAACACAGTGAATACTGTATACCCAGAGAATTACAAACCAATCTCTCTAACATGTACTTGCTGCAAGGCAACTGGAAAACCATGAGGTTGGGAATGGAGCACATTTTAAATCATGCAGATAAACGCACCGTACTGACAATAATGCAACCTGGCTTCAGACGACACGATTATACGGATTACAACTGCTAATCAACATCCGTAATGGGTCCTCCGCCCTCGATATTCCAGCTTCAACGAAAGAACCACAATGTTCCGGTTGTAATTTTTCAATATTGTTGGGAATTTGTTGGACAGTGTCATTTGTATATCATCTAGCTCAGATCGCTTGCATGGATTAAATCCCCATTCATCTTCTTCTTCTCTTACCTTCAATGTCTCTCAAACTGACAACTGATCGGCCACTGCGATGTTTGAGTTTTTGAATGTCTAGCCTAATTGATGGCTCCTATTTTGTGGGGGGGGGGGGGGGGGTAAGCGATTGCTACACAAATATTGAGCTGTTATCTTATTAGGCTTATGTCAGATTGATGACTGCTCTTTATCAGATTTTGATCTGAAGTACTAGGTCTCTAACATGTGTAAGAAGCTGGCGTCAGTATTACATTCAGTCTCTTTAAGAATCACGTTATTTTTTTCAAAGACGATTGTACAGAGTGAAGTGCAGCTTCAAAGTTAGCTATACTACTGAAGGGGAGTTATTGGTCTCAGTAGTCAATAAGTCAGAAGCAGTCGTCTTGCGCAGGAATGATTTCACGAATAACACTTTTCCCTTTTCAATTATTTTACCTTGCTCATTCGCAATATATCGCTTTGCATTCAAGCAACATTCAAGCAACAAGCTAGCTAATTGGGATGGTAGGAATCCATGTTGGAAGGAAACAAATTGCTCATGTCTTTACTTTATGCAGGCGAAAACATTTAACTTACGAATGCAAATTCAATTCAACGAGCACAACTTATATGAATGTCTTTAACATTTTAATGAATAATGAACAAAATAAACAAGATTTGTGCTCGTAGAGAATTCCATAACATATCATCCATTACCCGCATGAAGATATTTGCAGCCATTTCCAGTGGGCCTGGTGGTTATTGAGTCCCGGACATGGATCGTTCACCTTGAACCTGTTATGTTGTCTGTCTTCATTGTTCTGGATGAATACTGGTAAAAAATGGAGGCGAGACGCGCGGAATACAAATGAATCAGAATCATCCCACAAAACACAAAACATGTGTGTAACATTTTTACAACGTTGGACCAACGTCATAGATGTTGGGCCGTCGTTGTATAAATATTATACGAATATTTTGTGTTTGTTGAGATCTCAGTATGCCTATAACATGATTTTCAAAACATTTTTTTGCACTGTAATAACATCTATATAATAAAAGTTTAAGCGCGTCGTCTGCACTAAAAGTACGGGTTAATAATATTGTGGGGTTTAGGTCACCTATATCTGCACATATAGGCTAAACTGGACCATGATAAACTACTGAGAACGATGCGCTGGATGAGATGACACTGCCCAGCAGACACAAGATTCGAAATTCAAACCAAGGTCCTCCCATTTGTTGCCATACATGTCTCGTTGCATGGGGATCTGGCATAAGAAGAGAACCACATCGGGGATTCAATACCCACTTGATCATATTGCTCACGCAATGTCTCTTCATATTTGCTCTGCTATACTGCCTACCACGTAGATGACCCACGTACAATAATATATCACTGAATAAATAAATAAATAAATAAATAAATAAATAAATAAATAAATAAATAAATAAATAAATAAATAAATAAATAAATAAATAAATAAATAAATAAATAAATAAATAAATAAATAAATGAATGAATGAATGAATGAATGAATGAATGAATGAATGAATGAATGAATGAATGAATGAATGAATGAATGAATGAATGAATGAATGAATGAATGAATGAATGAATGAATGAATGAATGAATAATATATCTGACGCAATGACAAGTTTAAATTGAGTAACAATTTCCACTATAACCAAGGCCTGGACGTTTAATATATTATTTTAAATATTCACGCCCCACGCACTTAGAGTGTTAATATAGTGGATGTTCCGATGCAGATATATTCATTTGTATTCAGTGCGTCGCTCTCTCAATTGTTTACCGACAAAAATCCAGGACAGTGGAGACGGACAACATAAGGGGTTCAAGGTGAACGATCCATGTCCGGGACTCATTAACCATGGTAACCGCTAGATTCCACAGAAACAGCCCGGAAAACATGGGACTTTCACTGATCGATGCTGTTTTAATGCTGGTCGACCTAGCATTCATCCAACATTGGTTTGACATCTCGCAATTGATCGAAGGTTTTGATCAGATGGTTCACATCTGCGATTTTCTACCGCAGAGTTTGAATTTATATCCCTTAAAGCGTTAAGTTGAATTTGTGGATCGTGGTCTTCAACTAGATAACAATAATTTATATCTGTACAATTTGAATCAAAATATATGTCAAATTCTGACGTCTAAAGCCGATCCCCGCACTGTAAGAGTAAACATATCCTATATATAATGGCCGTAGACCCATAACATAGGTATTCATATAAATCGGAAAGAGCTGACTACTACATCTATGATGATTTCAAATTGAAAAAAGCCTTTGATCTCCATGGTTTATACGATATATATACGTCTATTATAAACGTATATATACGATATATACGTTTATAAGAGCAAGAGTTAAATTTGTTTCGTCGTTTTTGTTAGGATTGTAGCTGAATGGCTATGAGTGCTGGAGCGCAGTAGGTGGTGTGCTGACAATGACTGCTCTTAACCTGTTAACGACGTACAGGCAAGCCATGATGTCATGATTTTCCACACCGAATCCAAAACGTTTTAAAGCAAAAAGTTACTTCATTACTTTGTCTGGGATTTTACTATTTTGGAACAAATGGTGAAATGTTTATTCTGAATACCTAATAAGTTGTTTGAACAGCGTGGGTGCTAGTTTACGGTAGGAAATTATTCATTCCATTATAGTAAGTTCATTCATGCTGCCGTTTATTAATGTGTTGCATTATTTGCAGAATTAGTTGTGCTCGATGAATTACATTTGCATTCTTAGGTCAAAGTTTCCACCTGGAGTACCTCTGCATGGCATGTGCAATTTGCTAGCTGAATGTATCCGTACCATCCCACAGAGTGGCGGTGTTGTCTGAATACGAAACGATATTGCATCATTATCATCAATGTCAAAGATAAAATAACCGAAAAATCTGTCCCTTGAAAACATTTAATTTAGTGACATAGGCCTACATGTATACCGTCCATTTATAACATTGGAGTAGTGTATTATACTTGGACCATCAAAATATCACACAGATCAATTGACAATCGCAGCACAATTTGTATGAGAATCAAATACAATGTGCGTCTCTTTTTGCCATGTTATTTATTGCAACTTTTATTTTTTATTGTAATAGTAATAATAATATATGATTGTATCGACTGCTATAAGTGTCGCTAACTAGAGGGACACATACAGCACTAGAGCTTCGAGGGAAGGACTGAGCAAATGCGAGATGTTGAGCCAATGTTGCTCCGGCTTCTGCGACGCTGGACCAATATTTACCCAACATTGGCTCAACATATCATGTTTGCTCGGGAGGGAGATCTCGTGTGTGATAAACGGCAGGCAAAGTGTTGATAAATCACACAGTCTATGTGAGGATGACAAGCTAGATACTATCTGGAATAATGGCCAAATGAAATGAAATGAATCTGGCTTTAGGCCACCTTTGTGCACATATAGGATAAACTGGTCCAGGAGAACCTCCTGAGGATGGTGAGATGATTGAGATGACACTGTTCTCCAGACACAGGATTTGAAATTCGAGCCCTGGCGATCTGAGGCCTAGCACTTTACCTCTCGGTCACGGAGGCTCCCCACAATACTGACCGGAATAATGACCAATTTCGATCAAACCTAGCGAGGATTTTAAACTGAGATCATCATCGGCGCTCACACGTAAACACGAGAAAAAGAACCAATCATTGAGGATCACACGGAACTCAAGGACATTGGTTGAAAAACACGCATATTGCAATGAACGGGAATGCTTATCGGTGTTGAAAATTAAATACACCCAGAAAACGGGAATGATGTCGAGCTAAATAGCAAACCCTTTTAGTGAGGGGAATTATCATAGTCACCGCATTTTATCAGATCTGCGTGCGCTAATCACAAATAAAGCGCCATTTTTTAAAACTTTTTTATGCAACATTTAAAGAAGAAAATTTAAAAATTAAAATTAAAATTGTTGGGATGACATATCTTTCAATTCATTTTTCACAGATCTAAGCATTTATTACCCACTTGAAGTTGTGGGTCGCGGTAGCGAGACACAACTTCAAAATGTAAATTTTATAAATACCTTTGAGCTTTAACATTGGTTTACAAATATTAATCCTAGTGCGTTTCATTTATTAGCAGCAGGCACTTGCGTCAGCAATTACAGTTGCAAGTGAAAGACAGATACCACATATATGTAAATCCAAATAAAGGGCATCACCTGTTAATCGCTTTAGTAAAATTTAGTACCCAATGCAAATTGTGCGAGGACTTGCCTAGGCAAACAGCAGTATCTGCTTACTTTCCAAGTAAACATCTGCTGCTGTTTGTCTTTGATTTGATGAGTTATAAATTTGCTCGTCTGATTTTAGGGATGAAAAATCACTATATATTTTTGGAAAACATCCTCTGAAGCCCCTATTACACAGTGGCCAATAAATCTATTTTTACGCTTGGGCCCTGCGATTCCAATGAACTGCTGCTACTATTATTTTAAATCGTATAGCTTATATCTTTATATCTTATATCTTGTCTTATATCTTTTTATCTTATATCTATGCGTATTTCATGATGTCTGGGGGTCTTCTCAAAACGACCACCCACCACTTTCTCAGCGGCAAACGCGTGATTGGTGATTAGCAAAATATTATTGTTTCTAAAATAGATGATGTTATCCTAATTATTGTGCAAAGAAACACAGTGCTGAAGATGAGACAGCAATCATCTGAAAAACAAAGATGCAAAATGATTTTTTTTCTTTTAATATAACTTTTCAACATTTTTGAAGCTAGGCCTAATAGGTTGGTTATAAAAACTAGTTGCGTCATTTCTTAAGGGTGGGCGTTTTAGGCAAGTTCCCGCCTGGATTTATTATTATAACGCAAAACAGTACATAATTCCACCTGTTATGTCAGAACCATGGACCTGCAATCATGTGATGCAATGTGATTTTCAACTGACTTAAGATATATCACAGGTCTTTCAACTAATTAGAAAGAGCTACAAATAATGTGAAACCGCAGTACACTGACATTACAGGAATAGAGAGCCCAGCAACCTTAAGCTAGGCCTACTGTTATTTTAATGTTGTGGCAAAATAAGACCATGTCAAGAAGATAAAGCTAGTGACGTCATTGCCTAAAGACCAGTCGCCAATGTGGAGCTATGCTATGCTATGTTTTGACAAAAAAATTATTATTGAATGGCATAGACATTATTATATAATTTTAATGAAAAAATCAAACTACAAATTAGTTCACCTCATAGTTATTGGAAACTCCAATGGTGTCACGATTTATTATAAATACACGCACCATATTTACCAGTGTTTATTGCGTTGGTAGTTTTATGCTTACCTTCATGGCACCATCTGGTATTGTTTCATATTTCTTGGCCATTATTGGTGTTTTGTATGTTCTGTATTTCATAGTGAATATTAGGCCTACGTCGATAAATCACTACCATGCAAAGCCACACAGCAGTAACTACTCATGTTTCAAGTACTTAGTTACTGCTGTTTGATTTTGCATGGACATCCACCACGGATCATAGTTACTAAATAGGATTGAACTAAAATAGAAGCTATCTATCACACTGATTCTGATTGTGCATTGACTTCATCTCTGGGCAAGGTCAAACGTTTAATGTGCATGGACCATGGCGACCACAGCGCTGAGATCAGGATCAGCTATGTACATTGTAATTCAAAGACAAGCAGCAGTAACAGCTTACTTGAAAAGTAAGCTGTTACTGCTGTTTGTCTTTTCTCTCCATTGTATCCCACCTGTTGATGGGACAGTAACTAGGATCTCTATAGAGGAGCGCGCAGCGCGAGGGTTGACGCGAGATTATGCACTAATTCTGGTATAAACCTTATAGTGCATCTCTCTTTTCACCTGGTGAGGTAGGTGATTGTACAAGCATTGGCAAGAAAGTCCAGGAGACAAGGACCCAGGGCAGGGCTGTTGAACCATAAAGAAACAGCTGTTTGGGCGACCAGCCACCAGAGTAAAGGGCAAGGACTGACCCTTTTGAGATGTGCTCTGCTTTCTGAGCAGTGTGTTTGAAACCACCATCACGAACCGTCATCGTTAGCCAACCATCCGTGTCCACTGTGTCATCACCCAAGCTAGCAATGTAATGATAAAGAGCTCATTGCTTAAGAGCAGACGCCGCCTCCTGCAGTGCTATGATAGAGAGCTCACTGCCTCGTGTGTCTCACAAAACGGCTCCTTTCAGAGCCCCTGTTCTCTGTGGGAACAGGAGTTCTGGAGCTCAACCGATATCCGTCAACCGTCAACCGTCAACCGAGTTCTTGTCTCATGCAGTGGTGTGATAGAGAGCTCACTGCTTTTGGTATGTCACACAGAACGGCGCCCCCAGAGCCACTGTTCTATGTGGGAACTAGGATCTCTGGAATCCTGTCCGATCATTTGTTCATGCACCATCAACTCCCCCGACTCCGAATGATCACCTTCCCTTGATTGATTTATAGGCCTACTTGTGGCCAGGCACATTCAAGAAATGCCAGGCGTTCGAATTCACCTACTGTAATTAGTTGAATGCTGTATCACCGTCTGTGACGCAGGCCAAACATTCAACCAACAGTGGGTCAACGTCTCATGTCTGCGAATGCAAACGATATGATTATCATATACGAACATTATCTTCTCATGCAAGTTCTTCCAAGGTCGCAGACTCGGTCTGCGAACTCGGGAGAAGCCTGGGCCTTGTGTGGGAAAATGACGAATATCGGCATTCAGCCTTAAAATTGAACTATTCATTATAACAACTGCGGTAGTAATACATTTGAGATAATAGTATAAAATATCACTGTGCCTGTACAACGAACATTTTCATAGCCAGTGCTGCGATTGTTCAATCGATCGGGGCTGATATTTTGATGTTCATATTAGTATTATTATGTGTGATTAATCAAAGCAATTTAACCAGAAAACGATACTATAGGAATATCACCTCTGATAAGGGACAGTGTGCTGTTTAACAAAAAGTTTGACAAAGCAAACATTTCCTTCATCTGTTTTCACTCAAGAGTACGCGAGTGATTATCTTGTGTCACGTGGCACTTAACAACTTGATCATTTAATACACCATACGAAGTTATTTTATAGTTTTTACATTATATAAAGCCAAACAAATCCTCTCAGCTTCCGACTGTTTCCCGGCAATGTCCTGTTTCTGGCTGACACCTGCTCTCCGCATTTTTATGCAGTCTCTGAATTAATCTACACTTCTCCAATACTGGGAGAAGACTAAAACTTTAAGCACACAGTGGATACTACCCGGAGAATTACAGACCAATCTCTCTAACATGTATTTATTTGCTGCAAAGCAACTGGAAAACCAGCACATAAGGTACATCAACCTCATGCTGGGTCAATGTTGGGCCAGCATCGTAGACTGTGGACCAACATTGTTCAACATGAGGTTGGGAATGGAGCACATTATAAATCATGCTGAAAAGTGCACCGTACTGACAATTATGCAACCTGGCTTCAGACGACACGATTATTGGAATCACAGCTGCTAGTCAACATGCATAATGGGTCCTCTGCTCTCTATGTTCCAGTTTCAAAGAAAAAAACACAATGTTTCAGTCGTAAATTTTCAATATTGTGGGGAATTTGTTGACCCTCATGTGGCTAGGAGCGAAGTTAGAACCCTTTGTCTTGTGGACAGTGTCATTTGTAGAGCATCTGGTCCAGATCGCTTGCATGGATTAAATCCCCATTCATTCTATCTTCTTCTTCTCTCACCTTCAATGTCTCTCCAGCTGACAACTGATTGGCCACTGCGATGTCTCAGTTTTTAAATGACTGATCAATGGCTGTATTTTTTGTGGGAAGGGAGGGGGGTTAAGAGACAGCTAGACGAATATTGAGCTGGTATTTTATTAGGCTTGTCTCAGATTGATAACTAAGATGGGTGTCTCTTCTTCATCACGTTCTGATCTGAAGTACCAAGTCTCTAACAAGTGTAAGAATCTGGCGTCAGTATCACATCCAGTATCTTTAGGAATCACGTTATTTTTTTTCAACAACGATTGTATAGAACGAAGTGCAACTTCAAAGTGAGCTATACTACTGAAGACGTCTTGGACTTCTGACTGAATTAATTCGTCACTTAATCACCACCAGGTTTTCTAACTTGTTGAGAATTTGGCGGCAGATGAAATAAATATATAAATGAGATGCTGGTTCAGCATAGCTGTAAACGAAATAAATAATAGAGTTAGGCAAACGGTTATTGGTCTCAGTAGTCAATTAGTCGCAAGCAGTCGTCCTGCGCCTCGTCAAGTGCTACATTACTCTAATCCTTGTCCCTTTGGCTAATTTGATTTCAGAGGAATGACACTTTTCAATTATCTTACCTTGCTCATTTACCTTGCTCATTTAAAAACAGTCAATATATCGCTTTGCGTTCAAGCAACAAACTAGCTATTTGGGATGGCAGGAATACATGTTGGAAGAAAACAAATTGCTTATGTCTTCACTGAATGCATTGACCTACGAATGCAAATTTAATTCAACGAGCACAACTTATAGCAATACATTTACCAATTGAATGAATACTTTTACAACGTAAATTATTGAAACCTTTCATTGTACGGCTAGTCAGCTACGCATCAAATTCGAAAATTAAACATGAACATTTAAAGAACAAATAGGCATTATTTGTGATCGTATTGAATTACACGACACTATAACAAAACTTATGACCCATTACCCTCATGAAGGTTTTTGCAGCCCTTTCAGTTAGTTTGGTGGTTAGTGAGACCCGGAAATGGATCGTCATGTTATGTCTTCATTGTCCTGGATGGATACTGGTAAAAAATGGGGGCGAGACGCACGGAGTACTAATGAATTAGAATAATCCCAGAAAACACAAAACATTTGTATAATATGTATACAATGTTGCCGACTTCGAATAAATGTTATACAAATATATATAGGATATGAAAACTGGGCTAGGAGAAACACCTGCGAATGATGAGATGAATGAGATGGCACTACCCTGCGGGCAAATGATGCAAAATTCAAACCATGACAGTCTAAGGCCGAGCACGCTACCTATCGATCACAGTGACTCTCCACCATACTGAATCTTTATGAGTGAAATTTAAATGTCAAATAATATTTCCACGTTCGGTGCGGACGTTGTAGGCCTATATATAATGTTTGAACATGCCTCAATGTACAAGGTATATATTTTGGTCGCCTTTATTCAACGACTGGACTAACCCCCCAAAAATCGAAAATTCCAAGTGGTACACATTATGCAAAAGCGTTATTTGAAAATTATCCGAAAATCGAAATTACACCCATCACGCCACCTGGGGGCGGTGATAAAACAGCACATGTAAAATCTTCAGATTGGATCATGCACAACTGGACCTCACACACATTCATTTCCTAATATTGGTTATGCACAACGGAATCAACCCGAACTCTTTCCCAACATTCTCACATTCCCCGTTACTTCACCCGAACTACAAAAAATTACACGAATTTTTTTTATAGAAGTTTCAGAATAGATGTACAGAAGACGTAGAGGTATATCCAATTATGTATGCTTATTATTGTAAATTGTCTTCATATATTTGTAATTGTTAAATTTACAAGAAATGTTGATTGGTCCAGTTTTGCAAAATGTTTTTTCTTCTTTATGCACAACTAGACCACAGTTTGAGGCAGCGAGGCTCGAAACCGGAAAATGTGGATTTCGTGTGCTAACTTAACTCAATATTTTCCTCATTCGCTTTCTTGAATTTACAGTAGACCATAAACTTCAACTGCATTCACCTCAAAACTAACTTTTTGTGGGTGATGCAGTTGTGCATAAACTGATAAACCTGATAAAGGCGTCTATTTATGAATGTGTGTTGATATAATCAATATAATCCGGACATTGTTTCGTATTAGATGTTTGCTCCATTTGAGGCCTAAAATGCAAAGCGTGGCGTCAAACTCATTATCATCTAATATGTGCCAGGCAAATTTACTTCCCCATCTCCGCAGATTTGACCCTGTCACCAGCTAATAACCCCAGAAAGCATCTGACATTCACCCAGTGTTGGGCAAATATTGGTTTAGTGTCGGACACGGTGGACCATCATTAAACCAGTTCTTGGTTTGAACCTGGAGTTGCCTTCATCTCAGAGCGGGTATCTCGTATCACTATCTGTGCTATAAATAGAAAAGATCAGACGGGACAGATCCCCAAAGTGTGCAGCTATTTTTCAAACGAAAACGTTACCAAATTAACCAAATGTTACTGTAATGTTGGGCCATCGTCTACGACACTGGCCGAACATTTTCAAGCAACATAATTGTTTAATCTGCTCTGCAAACACTTGCAAATTAAAAATGCAGAAACTATTAGTATTTATATTGGTAATACTTTGTGCAATTTGTCATCCATAACAAAGTGCCCTGCCACAAGCCCTGGCACATTGTAACGTACATTATTAATTATTAATCAATATCTCCAATAATAAATTATTGCAAGACAATAACACTGCTTCTGAATAGAGTTAACCCTTTAACCGCCGGTGCCGCATATATTCGGGTTTTAATTTTTTATCAGCACATTAAGTACCACCTTTTAATCATGCTAAATATAAAATGTGCCATCAATCAGCAATATTTGAAAACAGTTGACCTCCAGTTTGTCAAATCTGATTTTTGTTCACTCACTTGAAGTTGTGGATCGCGTCAGCGAGACACAACTTCAAGTGGGTGAAAATTCAGATTGGATAATTTGGCGGTTAAAGGGTTAATGAAGACCCGAATTGCTTTGCCTCACGCGATGTGCCAGGTCAACCTGGTAACTGAGTGCAAACAGTTGACGATAACCAATATTCTGTGAAACTCAATAGCCTTGACCTCCTTTGTTTTCACCGAGCTAGGTAATACAATAAAGCATGGGAGGGGGTCTTGCATAGCTTTGTTCTCATCGACAGACGTCAGATTCTGACGTATAAAGACGATACCCGCGCTAAAAGGGTTAATCCATTTGATTAGCATATTAAATCGCTATTATTGGGAATGAAATGCGTATTTAAACACCAAGGTTTGAAAATGCAAGACACAATTTGAGATGGGTGAAACTTGTATAATTTATTGGCGCTATCACACTTCAAAGCAAACACGAAGTATTAACTGAACGTTGTTGTAATGCTGGGCTTTTTCAAAGCTAAGAATGTGGAGCTCCGACTTAAAACACATCCGACCATAATGAAAAATCTTCATGATCAATAGTTCGGTCACGCCTGACTGATTATAGTACTAACATGATAATTGGTCTGTACTAAATGAACAATAACTGTCCATTCGCGGCTTAGAATGTCGTGGTCGCACAGAAAATGCTTGCTGCCGGAAGATGATCTACAGTAACTAAATCGTCTTTAGGCTCAATCAGTTGGGCAACAGTTTTAATATCTTCACACCCAGTGATGTGCAAAAGACAAAATTATAATGTGGCCTGTCAACACTCTCAGCAAACACGAGACGTTGACCCAATGCTGGTCCAATTCTGACCCACCGTCTGCGAAGCTGGCCCAGTATAAAACCAGCAATGGTTCAACGCCTGGTGTTTACTGAGCTCCTGGTGAGGCAGTGCAAGCCGACACCGACCCAATGTCTTGTAAATGTTGGGCCAGCGTCGCCAGTGCTGGCTAGTTTTCATTCATCCGTAGTCAGTAGGCCTACTTTATGCTGGCTGTACTACCTGCACAATGCTGGGTTAATGGTGGCCCACCGTCTGCGACGCTGGCCCACATGCAGCGTGGCGATAGGGTTCCATGCCTCGTCATTCTTTTTTTAGACAATGATATTACAGAAGCTAATATAGGGCATAATGTACTGAATAATTTTCAATATCTTCAAGGGCATGTTTTAGCGTATATTGCCATGGACACAGTAACCCAGTACTGGGCTAATGTTGGTTCGGCGCCGTAGACGGTGGGCCAATAATAGCCTGACATTGGGTCAACGTCTCGTGTTCGACCGCCTGCATGATAGACAGAGAGAACAGAACGCACAGACACAAAACTGATGTGACATAAAAATGAGCGATGAGAAGTAAACCTATATGTCTCCCCTTCTGTGTACAGAGGGGAGACATAATAAGTAAACGGCCTAAAATTATCAGGTTAGAGGAACAGCATATACATTGCTACTGAAAAAAATTGTTGAATAATATTTCATTAACCATGCTAATCGATGGTCCCGCTAAGTTATCTTATTTTCACCCATTCGCTACCTCAACCCACAACTTCAAGTGGCTGAAAATTACTCATATCTGATTTTTTTTCATTTGACTCTTAATAACAGTGATGTGATATCGGCCAGTGATCGGCTAATAAAACGAATTAGAAGCGATTACAGTCGGGCATAGCGCTTAGAGGGTTAATCAAGAAGAAATATTACGTTAAATAACTCGTAATACACACAACGAAAGCCTGAATGGGACCAAAAAGTTTAGTAAACGGCATTGTTGGGAATATTGGATTGGCCCTTGCGTGAGCAGCATGATCAAGTGAGTTTGAAATCCCCGATGTGGTTATTTTCATATGCCAGATCCCAATTCAACGAAACATGCATGGCAAAACATGGGAGGGATATATCTGCCTCCTGCCCCGGTCCCGCACTGTATGCCTAATTTTAGTATAAATCAAGCACTCCCCTCGCAGCCTAATTTTTGTAAGTGCCCCTTTGCTAAGGAACAAAGCAACCAATGGTATGGCGCACTGCACAGACAGACAGACAGATATAACCACAGTTGAAAACGGGCATTTCAATACTGGCCAATTGCGATGTAGATTTTCAACATTTATCGTCTTGTGCTTTATTTCAGATTTTCCTGCGTGCACATTTTGATAAATTCCACTCAATGTATTTTCTGGTTAGAGCGTTGCGCTCTGCCGATTTCGCTGCCTGCCGTGCAGTTTCGAATCCCGCTTGGTGCAGGATTTTTGAGGGAGATATCATGTTCCCCCCTCTCAATCTTGGGACATTGTTGAGATTTTGTGTCCTTGGGCAAGGCACTTCACTCTCAAATGCTACACTTGACTCAGGTGAAAATGAATACAATGCGCCGAAACGGCTGCAGGACTGTATGCTCTCCGTTTAGATGAAATGGCACACGAATGTGGTCCAGTGACCAGGGGGTAAAAATGTAAAGTCGGATGATAGTACTTCAGACTTGATATCAGACTATAAACCTGCACCTTTACCATTACCTATTTTAGAGGGTTAAAGCTGGCCGCTCCCAGGCAAAAGTATCAGCCCGAACATGACAATGAATTGACGTGTTTTGACAACGGTTGACCATTGTACATGCGTTTACCTGTTTACATACATGCAGATAGCATGTTTTAATGTTTTTAGAGACTGGGGTTTGCTCTATAGCGTCCGTGGCAATATACGCTAAAACATGCCCTTGAAGATATTGAAAATCATTCAGTACATTATGCCCTATATTAGCTTCCGTAATATCATTGTCTCAAAATGAATGACGAGGCATGGAACCCTATCGCTCCATCATGCTCGTCTAATGCGTCAGGAAAATCTGACCTCGTCATCTCATCCGATCTGGTTCATCAGCTGATAACCCCACGAGGCTTGGCCCAATGCTGTAATAATGTTGATCCAACGTCTGCGACGTTGGATCAACATTAATACAGCATTGGGCCAAGCCTCGTGTTTACTGAGGTTCGTATTACCGAGGGGTATTTTTTAAGCTAAAAAATATTGCGTGCACGGTGTAGCTGAGCACCTCATTAGCAAGATTAGTTTAGACATTACAGTAATATTATTATAAATGGTACATGCAAGATAACAGTCGACACTTTGCCTATAGACAAAGTTTACAGACCTTTGCCGTTGTGTATAATTATTAGTCTGAAATCTGTTTTGTCCAAATACTGAATTACGCCAGAGGTCATTGGCTCACTGTCTTATTGTATTGCAAATATTCCGATATTAACACAGAAACGACAGTATATGGGCCTATTATTCCTGCTTACACTATCAAAGTAATACGTTCTAGAAGTCTTGATTACCTATAACAATGAGCCATGTCACAGAACCCTGACACAATGTCACATCAGATTACTATTAATTGGGAGATATAGGACGTTATTGCAAAACGTGCATTATAGCATAACATATTCATTGACCTTGGGGTGGAAATTGCGACAGTCATTCACATATTATAAGCTGAATGAGAATGAGAAGAGATAGCTGTGTTAAGAAAGGTGGAGGCCACTCTGCTCTGAAAAGCCAAATACAGTAACAGTGTACTTAAAAAGTAAGCAGGTACAGTGTCGTTATGCAAGGCCAAAATACTATAACAGCTTACCTGAAAAATAGCAGCTTCTGCCTTTCTGCACTTCATATTTCGGACATGCATGTCCAAAATATGAAATCGTCTCTATGTCTCGCTCAACTGGTAAATGCGCAGCACACAATTAAAAACAAGTTTGCAATTCTAGTCCATGGACATGTTTACATCATATGCTCATATTAAGAAGGCAAAATAAAATTATCGATTTTTTGATGATTTTAGTCTGATTGTGTCGCTTTATAGCCTCTTACTTGAGGAGTAAGCAGTTACTGCATTTCCGCAAAGCCAAAGTACAGTAAGTGTTTACTTGAAAAGTCTTCCCGCAAGGTCAAAATACATTAACTACTTACTTGCAACGTAAACAGTTATTGTCTTTCAGCAAAGACAAAATACAGTAGCTGCCTATGGGCCTACTTGCGTACTTAAATACAAGCAGTTACTGACTTCATGTAAAGCTAAACGTCAGTATAACTTCAATTACTGCTTTTCTGCAAAGCCAAAAATACAGTAAGTGCTTACTTGAAAAGCACAGCAGTATAATTCTCCTCCACGTTGGCAGTCAAAACATAGTGGGCGTGTGGGCGTATTTAGTACGTATTTATTACGCATGATGATGGTAATCTATCCAGCTGCTTGTGGGATTTTTTTATCAACATAGTTTTTTCCAGACAATAATTATGATAATGATGCATACAATCAAGGAGACTTTTATCATAATATTGCTGTGAATGTAGACATCCGGATTATAATAATAAAATTAATGGTACTGTAACATAAGCTGATCGACAATAAAGCTAGCAACAATCATCACCCCGAAGCTACACCATCTTTGTTTTATTGCGCATCGGTGAGCCGCCCACTGGCGCAGGTGTCAACTTTCTGAAATGTGTGGCGCTGAATGAGGTCAGATGTCACCAGCAGACTTAATGGCCCTTTCCAAGCTGAATTATTGTTGTATAAACCATGGAAACCATGGAAACCAAAGAGTTTTTACAATTTGTGATCATCATAAATGTCTTAGCTTTTGTCGGTTCATTTGAATACCTATGTTATTAGTCTACTGTCATTACAAATATTTTAATTCTTAGCCTACGGGAAAGTTGATCCCCGCCCTGTAAGGGTTAATTAAAGCGCTGGATTGTTTCATGAACCAAAGTAATGACTGTCTTAGTTAGCTTTTACCACTTTATTAGAAAACCTTTATTATGGGTGTACGGCTGTTATAAATATGTTAGTTATTTTAGTGCGGGGACCGTCTTTATACGTCAGAATCTGACGTCCACAGACGTCAGATTCTGACGTATAAAGACGGTCCCCGCGCTGAAAAGGTTAATACAGTAGGACAATTGCTCGTACTACAGCACAACTATAGCTAGCTATCACCAGATTACTGAAACTGTTATAATCCAAGCTCGCAATCTTCAAAAGAGACCTATACTATGATTTAAATATCTGACAATTATAGATTATGGCTTCCATTTCACAATAATTGTAAGTAAGTTTCAGTCACATGAATTTGTGGATCGCGATAGCGAGACACATTAACTTCGTGTCACTGAAAATTTAAATATCAGAGCTCTGGGAGTTAGGACCAGCTTGTGCCCAGCAGGCACAAGACGTTGAATACATGTCGGTCCACATTGGTCAACATTGGACCATCAACGTATTTTGTCTGCAGGGAGACGTCGGCTTGACGTACGTTGTCCCAGCGCATAGTCGACGTTTGCGATGTAGACTGATGGGACATTGCGCGGTAGAGAGTAGTTGTGGAATTGCCGATGCGGTCCTTTACATAGACACGATCCCTATGAGCCACACGGGTCACGCGCGGCAAAGAATGGCAAAGCAATCTGCCTATGTCCAGGACCCTCAATACCACCGTGGTGTGAATGAACATTAAGCGTCCCGTGGCAGCCAAAATGGTGTAAGTGTCGCTCAAATGAGAGGGATATATGGCATTTTGGCTAGTATATAGGGTGAAGCAAGCAATCAGCCGAAATTACGGCGCACTACACAGAGAACACTTCCAATACTCAGAATAAATTTTGGCAGAATCATCCCTTGGTAAAATTGGCGCTTTATGTATGATCTGCGCACGTGTAACCATGGTAGCGCTACACAAGTGCACATTTGTATTTAATTAATTCCAGTCAATGACCTTGCTATGAAAATTATAGCAATAACTAAGATGTATCATTAATTTATTAGTGAATTGAAGCGGACACGGGGCAGCTAGATGAATTAAACATTCAAGTAATTTAATTTGAATTTTCACCAACTCGAAATTGTACCTCACTGACGCGATTCACAACTGTAAGTGAGTGTAAATTATTCAGATTTGACGTAATGGATATGAGCGGTTTTGAAATTTTGCTAATATATGTATTATCTCTGATATGATTGTTTAGAAGATTTATTTAATGTGCTAATAAATAATAGAAAACGAAAGAATTGTAATTGTGACCGGCCGTTAAAGTGTTAAGCTTGAGATAATGAATAAAGAGATGTATTTATGTTGTTTGAGCATTGTTTTCAATGTTGTACATAATTATGTATGCATGCAGATCCAGTGCTGGATGGTATAATTATCATAAAGGAACTGGAGCTCCAAGTAATATAGCGTTCATGCTAATCTGGTTAATCTGCGCTGACAATATAATTTGACGCTTTTCCAAAAATAATTAGTGCATTTTTATATGCTATTAGTTTTAGATGCTTCAAAACTCGTGGCATTAAACGCTATCAATCAATCATCCTAATATTATATGTGCTGTAATATCTCAATAAATACAAAACATTTGTATAACATTTGTAAAATGTTGGACGAGTTGGGTCGATGTTGTACAAATATTATATACATGTTTTTTGTTCGATGGGATATAAAAAAACACAGATTTCAGATGGTATTAATAATATTAAACTGGTACATTAGCATCTAATCATTCATGACCACTAGATAAGGAGCCATCAAAACTTTGCAAATGGGCGTGGCAACAAAGCTATTTTGATTGCATTTTAAAAATTAGCAAACTTGTCCTGGAATTGTTTTTTACTCTGTAGTACACACTTCAGTCGCTGACGCGGTGCTGGCATTATGTTGGCCCAGTGTCGCAGATTGCTGCCAATATTGTTATTGTTTCTTGGATAGCAACATGTCAAACACATTTGAACAGAATAAATACAAACTTTATCGAGCTTAATATCCTTTTGTATTTTTTCAACCGCTACGAAATAAAAACTAGTTATGAGAAACATGCAGGGAAATGTAGTGTCACTGTTCCCACACATTTTTAACATCGAAGAGTCAAACTACAATTATTGCCGTAGCTCACGTTTTATACAATTTTAAAATGCAGGCTAAGTTCATTGCTCTTAATATTTTATACAAAACAATACTTGCTTTGAAGAGGTGGCTTTTCCCATGCCAACACTGATGGGATAGGCCCTATATATATAATAATACGGCCCTATCATGCGAAATAATCATTTGATAGTTACGAGACATATCGGCCCAGTGTTGGCTAAGCATAGGGCAACGTCTATGATGATGACCCCGAATAGAGCCAACACGCGACGCACTTTACCAGTTATGTCGTGCAAAGACAAACAGCAGTAGCTGCTTACTTGAAAAGTAAGCAGTTACTGCTGTTTGTCTTTGCATCACAGCACTGCTTTACAATCAGTCCATGTTAGAGGAAGATGATGGCTGCATGTGCACGTATTATTTGGGGACGAGACAATAGTTCCTGGCTGCGTGTGTATGGTAAATAATGTGTCTGTGGGACGGGTTTATACCAGTATTATTACTTGATGGCTCGTAGAGCCCATCCTACAGATGTAAACACCACATAGTTCAACCCCGGCTTTGCATTGCAATGAAATAATCATGAGTTTTATGGATGTTGACCACTAATGTGCTGAAATCACGTCTAGCCGTTTTCAGCCTGTTTATAAATGTCTCTAAAACAATAATAATAAAAGATTAATGAACATATTATTTTTTTATATTGACATAAGTTTTAATTAAAATTGTACTCATGTAAATATGTTTTTCCCATTTAACATTTTGGTCGCAGTAATGAGAATTCTCTAACTTCTATGGCCCTTTAGCCCTTTCAGCGCGGGGACAGTCTTTAGACGTAAGACTCTGACGTATGCAGACGTCAGATTCAGACTTATAACGACGGTCCCCGCATTGAATTTATTTAAAATTTATAATGGTCGTATTTAAAAAATAATCGGCTAGGGACTAAAGGATGGCTGGAGACGAAAGGGTGGCTGGAGACTAACGGGTGGCTGGAAACGTAAGGAGTATAACAAAGGTATCCAAATGAAGCTAAAAAAGCTGACTAAAATTTACGACGACTGCAAATTGCAAAAACGTTTGCTCTCCGTGGTTTATGCAGCACATATTGCAGCGTTTTAAGGTTAAGAGTCAAAGCGAAGCCGCATCTAAATAGTTCTATTAGCTGTTGACTGAATATCACGACATAAACGAGAAGGGGTGATTAAGTGCAACTACGGCTCACATAGCTGATTAGCAAAAATGGCATGTGGACTTCCACAAATCTCGATATCACTGAGGTATATGCATATAGCTATGCTGCTCACATAAAAAACAGTTACTATGCGGCAGCAAAAGACTAATGAACAATTTTAAAAATACAATTAGGACATCACAATTTTTTAATGTAACATGCATGTTGCTGACCTGTAAGCACTTACTGCCTTTTGGCTTTGCAAAGCAGAGTGTATTCCATAGTGATTTATGTCATCTATTACGACATCAATCAATCAATCAATCAATCAATCAATCAATCAATCAATCAATCAATCAATCAATCAATCAATCAATCAATCAATCAATCAATCAATTAATCAATCAATCAATCAATCAATTATTCAATCAAGCAATCAATCAGCCAATCAATCAATCAAGCTATCTATTAATAAATTATTCAATCAAGCAATTATTCAATTATTATTAAAAAAATCAAACAATTAATCAATCATTAAATCAATAAATGAATCAATGCGGCTTCAGGCCCCTATGGTACCCATAATTATGCTAAATTAAGCAATTGTAAACTATCATACGTTGTAAATTTTGATGGTGTTTCTTATTTTCAATCAACTATTAATAAGACAACAATAAATGTATGTTATTACCACTATTATTGTATCGTGTAAACACATTAAGTGACTATATTGGTAAATCTATAGTATAAAAATAATTGTTTTATGGAATTTATTTCATTGAACAAAATATCAAACATCACAGTGATTGTCATTTAATATCTCAAGAATATACCCCATATAATAATAATGTATGCACATCAATATATGTAATAAATAAACCATTGTCCCCTAGCGGTTGTGGCTATACTGGCATGATAATAATGAGTTTATTCAATACACATGTAGATGCATTGTACATTTCTATATTATTTTCAACTATCACGTTAATCACATATTTTAGTAAGTATAATATTAATAAAATATGCAAACGAGTTTAGGGACTAGCCCACTAACCGGTCTAAACTTGTCTGGTGCATTCACAACTCGTTAGTGTAATTGTTGTATTGTTGAAAAGATTCCCAAACTTATGTATCTTTACAAAAAAAGTTATAATTCAATGACTCTTTATCGTCCTCTTGGAGTTAAAAGGTGCTAAACTGCCACTTTACAAAGTGGCAGTCTAGCACCTTCTAACGCCAAGGGGACGTTATGTACCTGACAAGGTTTAATTTACAGCCATGACTAAAACTAGGTGGCACCGGCAGTTAAAGGGTTATGATACATGTGTACGGTATATCCAGGAGAATGGCTGATCAGATATCATGTTAAGATAATAAATCTTTAACTTTATACATATATTTTAACGAAACGATGGAAGATGTCGCAATTCAATTTAAAAGTATTGTACAAGTTGTGCAGAGCAGCAAAAAAATATTGAACAACATAACCGTGATAACGTTGTTTCTTGACCTGTCGCTCTGGTGAATGTTTTCATATATGTTCTTTCGGGGTTGTGAACTCCATTAGAAAATAAATCTATTTCTTCATAACTATAATTAAAAAAAAGATCTGAGACGTCGCAATTCAATTTAAAAGTAGTGTACACTTTGTGCAGAACAACAAATACACATTGAACAACATAACCATGATAACACTGTTTCTTGAAAATTCTTTATTAAATAGAAACCCAGGTCCCAGGATTTGATATGTGTCTTTGATGAATGTGTTCAAATATCTTCTGAGCTTCATGGTTATGAACTCAATGATAACAACAATTCGACTAAGCTAACTATTTCAAATACTCTCCTATTCCATTAGAAATCCTTGATCGTTTGAGCTGCTGGTCAAGCGATCAATGCTGTTTGAAAAAAATGTCCCATCGACGTCCCAGCAAACACGAAGCATTTGCATACAAGTTGTCCAACATTGTACAAATGTTATACAAATGTTTTGTGTTTGTTGGGATGGGACGGCTGGAACCGTCCCCTGTCGATGGGAGATCCCCTGTAAACAACGGGGTGAATGGCCTCTGAGTACTGATCTGCAGAGCCAAAAGGCAGTATGGGCTCACTTGTAACGGGAGCAGATACTGCCTCTTGGCTTTGTACGGCGGAGTAGGAGTCGATAATAATCCCGGATTTTATTCTGGCATGCAAAATACCAGTCTGTCTGGAGTTGCCCATTGTACCTGACAATGGCGTTATCATGTAATGCTCCTGTCAGCGGGATAATCTGATTCACGTCAACACCTGTACATGCAAACACAATTTGCCCAATGTTGGCCCAACGTCGAAGACGTTGGGCAAACATTGCACAAATGTTATACAAATATTTTGTGATTGCTGGGAAATACATGGTCTGGGTGGTATCAGGTGCACCACAGCGAGACATCATGACAATGCTACTTACATGTATAGGCATACATATTGTATGTATAATTATAAAAACCTGGAAAAACCGCCATGCAAAGGCAAAAAGCAGTAACTGCTCATTTGAAAAAAGTAAGCAGTTGCACAACTGGCACATGAATAATCGATCCTTCAATTACAAGAGTGCGTAAATCATTTTTTTGTGCGATACAAACTACATTTCTAACACCATACATCCTGTTTTAGACCTTTTTATTAGCACTTTGAAGAACCCCTTTTGAAGGTGATATTATAATTATATTTGAAATGTGTATGTTCTACACTAAGTTTTTCTGCATTATAAAGCATTGATCACACCTGTACACGACACGACAGGTCTGAGCCGCTGCGGGATGCTGCGCATAGATGTGGCGACCGAGCTTTGGGTTTTAAAATGCACAGGTGCTGGCAACAATAATATGCACGACGTTTCAGGGCCCGTATCCTCGTACAAATCACGATATATCGCAGGTTTCTGATTGGTCAAGAGGGCCATCACGACCAATCAGAAGCCTTTATTATGGCATTGTGACCTGGGTTATTTAGCAATACATCAAACCATGTTTACGTTTCGGAATCTTTCATATATTTTAAAAGTGAGATGAGAGGCTTATTATTATCGTAATTCCCGTCCGTGCAAAAATGTCAGCTTCAAAGAAAAAAACGTAGGAGTAATAACTATTTAAATAAAAATGATTCAAATGTCATGTTTTATAGGGTGTGATTGAAAGACAATAAAATGTTTAAAAAAATACCCAGGTATGATGACATAATATCGCAAAAGTAAAGCTAAGACTGTGCTGATTTTAATGTGTGGTCTGTCATATAAACCATGCAGCTGGTAAATTAAATTAAGTTGTGTCTCTCTACCGCAACTCCCAACTACAAGTGGGTGACAATTTCTGATGTTTGTTTAATTTGAGGCCAAACATTTGCAAATCTTGATGTTAAACATTCATCTCGTTCCCAATAACTACGATTTAAGGGGTTAAATAAAAGGGATTAAAACGATTATATATAGGCCCTAGTCTAGTTTAGTACTTAAGGCCCTTTAACCGCCAAATTATTTAATCTAAATTTTCACCCACTTGAAGTTGTGTCTCGCTGACGCGATCCACAACTTCAAGTAAGTGAAAATTATTCAGATTTGACGATATGGAGGTCAACTCTTTCAAATCTTGCTGGTTGATGTCGCATTTTATCTTTAACATATTTAAAATGTAATACTTAATGTGCTAAAACAAGTTAAAAAAACGAATATATGCGGCACCGGCGGTTAAAGGGTTAAGGGTAATTGCCTTGATTGAAAGTGTGCCAGAAGAGGCAAAGACCACATTACATGCTTGGCTAGCAGACAAAGTATCACCGCGATGACTGAATCAGCGTATAATTATGTTCACAGTTCATGACCGACGTCCGTTAGCTGTCTCCTGACACATGTACCTGTCCATTTCTTATTTACAGAGATGGAGGGATCAGTATCTGACATGGGATCCCGCTGAGTTTGGAGGAGTGACGTCCGTCAGGCTGGATTCTACACATGTCTGGCTGCCAGATATAATGCTCTATAACACGTGAGTGGCGACAATCAGCATCATTCCTGCTTTCACACGTACCCAGCAAACACGGGACATTCACCCAATGCTGTTTCACTATTGGCCCACCGTCTTCGACCAATGCTGTTTCAATGTTGGCCCACCGTCGAAGACAGTTGGCCAATATTGAAACAGCATTAGGTGAATGTCCTGTGTTTGCTGGGTATTTATGTTTTATACAGATGACTTTTATTCTTAAATGTTGTGACTGTGAAGCGTTTTGCATGTCTGCAGGATACCACGCTATGTAAAAGATTTTATCATATCATATCAGATCTCATCTGCGAGTGCCATTTAGGCAAACAGCAGTTACTGCTCACTTGAAGGGTGGGCAGTTACTTAAAGGCAAACATAGGCAAACAACAGTAACTGCTTACTTGAAAAAAACATGCTATAGCCTTTGTATCGCAGTATAGAAGGATTCTATTAAAAAAAATTCACAAGTGATGAAATTCTTAAAATTGAACTCAATAAGGGTGATGATATTAAACAAGAGATTATAGAGACCAACTTTCAAAGCATATTTTATGACATGTTCATAAAAAATAATTGATTGTTATTTTTTGATGACTGAGAAATTTTTGAAAAGCATTCACCACGAACGAGAAATGTGAATTCTACTATATAATTTTGTGTCGAGTTCAGACCCAGCGGACACAAAACGTTGAATTAATGGTGGTAAAACCGACATTGATCTAACGTATTGTGTCCGCTGAGATCTCTTTGGATCCGAGGGCCGTATCTGCCACAGACGCGGTGCAAAAGTGACCGATTATTATTATCGCTTCATTGCAGCTGTAAGATCATTAACATTAAATGTTAAACACAAGCCAGCTAGGCCATTACTATTATTTATAAAACAATGTCATACGCGAGGGTCCAAATACTCAGTCTATTCTGGTTAGGAAGGTCAGGTGGACACCTTCTGCTGCCTAAGAGCTGTGTTATTAAAAACACATAATACTAAGTAGATCTAATAGTGGCCACCCGATTAAAAATTCACAGAGCGAGTCTCATAACCCGTCATCATGCCAACATGGCAAAAGCTAACAACTCTGTGAATTTACAGTTACTCTGTCCTATAAAGGCAAAACACAGTATCTGATTACTTTTAGAGTAAGCAGATACTGTCGTTTGGCGTTGCAGACCAGAGTATATGGTTTTAGCATCAACACATCACTTCTTCACTTATATGTTCACTCGTGTCACCAGTGTCTACTAATTCATATATAAAACCGTTAAGTTGCATTTTCCAAACTTTTATCATGCATGAATAACACCCAACACTGTGACAGAACAATGTGATCCCAAGCACAATTGGCCTCTCTAAATGGTATCAGTCGATGTTAATGTTTCTCTGGTGTATGACGACCTGGAAGTAACTGTCAGCAAAATGACCTACTCAGCCATTATCATCATTGTTTACGGCCGATTTTGTCTAAATCGGGTCTAAAAACAACACAAAATGACTGTCCTTCAGTAGGCTTGTATACATAAATCAATATAATTATAAAGGAACAAAGAGTCATATGTCATACACATCCTTGGCCTTGACAACCATTCTTATTTTACATGTATTTATGTGACAGACTTATAGTGTAATGAATTGAGGCCTCTAGCCCTAAATCGCCCGAAACTGTCCTCGTGATAATGATCATCCACGTAAATAATCATAATTAAGATCGTATAATGGCCAACATTTACTCTAATGAGCTTCCGTATGAATGTATACTGGCGCTACATAGTGACGAAGCCACCAGTTGGCAACCATTCGTCCGGCCAGTCCACTGGTTAACCCTTTAACCGCCAAGTTATTCAATCTGAATTTTCACCCACTTGAAGTTGTGTCTCGCTGACGCGATCCACAACTTCAAGTGAGTGAAAAATATTCAGATTTGACAAAATGTAGGTCAACTCTTTGCTGGTTGATGTCACATTTTATCTTTCACATAATTAAAATGTCGTACTTAAGGTGCTAAGAAAAAATGAGAACCCGAATATATGCGGCACCGGCGGTTAGCGGGTTAAACCAACATTGGGTCTAACTTCGCAATTAAAATCGGTACGCCCACGACTTCAGTGAAAATCGCTCGTTGCGCTGTATATTAGTAATAGTCCAAGTTGGTCTGCGACGCTGGTCCAACATATAATCACCATTAGATCAGCGTCACTTGTTTGTTCGGAAGTGCGACACGTTTATACAAATGACATTAAAAAGGACCGTCTGCCTAGTCATCATCACTCCTATGATAAATTCACCTGGGTAATTTAATCTATTTTCTGACAATTACAAGCTATTTATCTCATCATCCGCATTTGATAGTTTAACACACAATTTAATTATACTTCAGAATAGCGACAATAAAAACTCTGCAAAAAACTTACATTTCGCCTGTATCCGAAGCGGGCCGAGCTCATATCATGTGTATGTCTGGCATAATGTCCCTTTGATATCTTACATTCTCAGCAAGCACAAAACATTTGTATAACATAATATGCAATGCTGGGTAACGTCAAAGACGTTGGGCTGCCATTGTGTAAATGTTATACAAATGTTTTGGGTTTACTTGATCGTACAAGCAGCGGAATATGTAGCCACTAGGCCCCTATTATATCGAGGGAAGAGAAATGTACTTTCACGCGTACGGAACAATAATAAAACAAAAACAAATCAATCAATCAGTCAATAAAACATCTATAGCGCCTATAAATCCTCAGCGGACTGAGTTCAGAGGTGTACAGATCCTTAGCTTGATCATGTGTCATAATCCAGGCCAAAGCAGGTTCGTCAGCAGGGAGCCGGGCTGCTGAGGAACTAAGGCGGGAAAGCCAGATCAAATAGGTGAGATTTAGGTAATTTCCGGAATGTTAAAATTGTTTTGGCATTACATATGGGCACAGGCAGAGCATTCCACTAGGCTGGACCGGACATAAAGAAAGCTCTTGACCCAGTCTCAGTTGCTATTCGAGAAACCAAAAAAAACATCGCAGGTTGGTTGTCGTTTAGGGCTCGGAAATCTATAGATAGTCCATATTTTGAAATAAAAACGAAATCTGACAGGAAGCCAATGTAATTCCTCTTGCGTATATAGGAACAAAACGACTAAAACGTGGAGCTTTTGTTACCACTCTAGCAAGGCAGTTTTGAACATGTGGTAATCTACCAAAGTTCTTTTCTGGAATGTTGTGAAAGAGGGGGTTACAATAATCTAATTTGCTACTGTATGTCACTGCAATTTGTTTGGCAAGAGCTATTAAAGGACACACTTTTTTCGAAGGCAACGGAGATCGCAGACATGACGGAGGCCTGACATACATGTTTAGGAGATGTGTTTTTGGAAATTCAGGATAATGTCAAATACTATATCAAAGTTTTTGGCTGATGTAGATGGATCTTAACCTAGAATTATATTAAGCATGGGAAATTATCTATGATTTTCTTCTCCTTAAAGTTTGGACTCAACGGGAAGAAATTCTGTCTTGCCATGATTAGGCTTCAGCTTCGACCCTGTCATCGAAACCCAAACACCCAATAAACAATGTTGCAGCTTCAGTAGAGATTCCTTAGTGTTTGAAAATAATAAAGACATGTAAAAATTTTGAGTAGCATCAAGTGAAAAGCAATGAAACTCCACATGAGAGTGAAACTTTATCTGACAGTGTCTTTAATTTTTTACGGATTTATGCCTAATTGTTTCAAAGAATAAAATGCGCCTGACCAGATATTCCATACTAGCTTGTCCAGAGATCCCTTAGTGTTTGAAACTAATAAGGACATGTAAATTTGAGTAGCATACGGTAAATGCAGTGGAGCTCCATATGAGAGGAACTTTATCTGTCTTTAAATTTTACGGATTTATGACTGTTTTCAAAAAAAAAGAAAAATAATAACGAAACTTATGTTGGATACAGACCTGTAATTTTTCAGTTCGTTTTTAGATTTTTCAGAAAACATACCAGTTTCCATTGAAATGTTGATTATATCACTGATGGAATTTATTAGTATGTCAAGACAATTTTTCAGCACGCTTGTAGGAATGGGGTCTTGATGATTTTGACAATGAGCCTAAAATAAGCTTTCTAATTTCATCTTTTGTCGCATCTTCGAAAACTTTCATTTTGGATTTAATTTCAGTTTTTCCACTGATGGAATATTTGGTACTTGATCTGGGATTTTTAAACAAATACTTTCAATTTATCCACAAAATATTTCGAGAATTGGTTACAACGTGATTTTACTGATGTGAATTCTGGCAGAGCATGCGGTGGAATTCCCGCAGCCGATTTGATAGGACTAGAGATGCGCTTGGTGATTAGAAAATCTAGTCAATGGCCATAACTGTGGGATGGAAAAATCTAGTTTCTTCGATGTAAGATTACTATTGTTAAACTGATATACTACGTTTTAAGGTGAAGAAAAATAGTCTTTTCCTGGTCAATGTGTGTTCATTCAAAATGTTTGCTTCTCTGTAACGTACAGTATCGTACATGTCTCGTGCATAAGAAAACAGAACTGCCTTTCAAGTAAGCAGTTACTGCTGTCTGTATTTGCACTGTATCGTTGTAGTCCGTGGTCGTCTGGCTGTCGACCTAATGCTGATTTAATGCTGGTCCACCGTCTGCGACGCTGGCCCAACATTAAATCAGCAATATGTCCATGTTCCTTTTTCGTCTGGATCGCTGTTTAATGACCGTCAGTTAGTGTCGCCAAGGTCGCCACCATTACCGCGGATTTAACGCGTGCAATAAATACATTGAGGAAATCCGTGGCCCTGTCGTCACCACCATTACGTTCCATTAATAGCCCGACGTTGTGAGTTGTTTTATTTTTATGTCTATCACATTGCATTAGCTTTGTGGGCGGGGGCCCTAGGGTAGTGGTTAGCACCGCTGCCTTTCACGCCAGAGTTCGGGGTTCGGTTCCCTGTCTCGACGGTTTGAAAAAAACTCAAAAATGTTTCTTCCCCATCCACGTGTGAAAGTCAGTATTGTGGGGAGCCTCCGTGACCGAGAGGGAGCGTGCTCGGCCTCAGACCGCCAGGACTCGAATTTTGAATCCTGGGTGTGGAGGATAGTGTCATCTCACCATCCTCAGGAGGTTCTCCTGGCCCAGTTTAGCCTATGTGTGCACAAAGGTGGCCTAAAGCCCGATTCATTTCATTTCATTTTGCATTAGCTTTGTATTGATAATGTATGCAAGCGAGTTTAAATGCAGGCGACGTTGCTTATCAATTAGGTGAAGAGTTAGTCAATACATTTGTATTTGCAAAAGAAGTTTAAATTGAAAGGGAAAAATCAGGTGAAGGATTGTATAATTTGTTGGTTCTTTTGTGTCCTATGTTTCAAATCGCGTCATTGTTGCATTGGATAAGACAATCTGTATTCACAACTGCATGATTTTTTTTATTTTCGCTAGTTCGCTAGTGCTTGTACACTCGGACAATATCCCTTAATGTCATACCATGACGCTTAAACCCAATGTCCCATTGATATTTTTTTTATAAACGATTCCTCAATATTGACATTTATGATGATGAAAGCATTATTTAGTGTTTATCTGTTATTAAAAAGAATTACACAATTTTTTTTGTTTTTTTTCCAAATGTCTGAATTTACTGAGAGGTTATTTCATCGTCCCAGATGAAAACGTCATTCCATGACGAGCCATATCGTGGCGTTGATAAGATTACTGTAAATCGTGTTTTTTTGGCAAACTACACTCAACTTCCTGCTCTGCTGGAATATTCTTTTTTTTTTGCTGTAAGTAATCTATGACGTATGTTTGAAAACACACGTTTCTTGACCCTACGTGTCTATATGTCAAATCAATGACGGTTATGTCAACGGTGTGAAGAGGTATACCGGAAGTGTACCGGATAGTTGTGTACAGTATAGCGATAGTTATGAAGCGCTCGATTCGAATTCGTAAGTCGTGGAAAACTGATTATTTTCACATTCAACGCAAATATGTCTCTCCAGACAAATTGGTGCATCAAATGGCCCCACATCTTAGCTACCATCATGCAAACTTAGATCATGTAATTGTGGCCGAGGTCGTGAAACACTCGCGCCCCGTTTTGGTGGTCGACATAAAACGCACTTAAGGATCAGTGAAACGAAGTTGCGATTTTGATTTTATATAGACGATATAAAACGCAATAAAATATAATACTTATCGATATATTATAATGTAAAATGGCATAATTTTTTACTACAGACACTTTTTTACAAACATTTAAAATCAGTTTTAAAGTAAATGTACGAAATCCAAAGGGAGGACCACCGAAGGGATAGTTGTGCTGGTATAATTATAGATCAACAGTGGCTAGTTGTGTTCTACGGTTGTACCCATTATATTTTACAATACATTGCACTGGTGAATATTGCTTATACTATTCAACCATTTTCGATATCGAATGAGCAATGAATTTTTAATGATAAATAAAATAATACGATGGTGCTAATCAACTTGAATTTGGGGCCGTAACACTTAGGACATAACACCTTGTGAACGAGAATCTATGCATTTTTAGATTCTTGGTGTATAATTATAATCCCAAGTAGGATCTACCAGCAAAGAAGACATTCTTAACTAACGTTCGCATAATTTTGAGCTATGTTGGACCAGCGTCGTGTTTTTTGAAGTACCGTTAGACCAAGATTAAACGAAACGATTCGCTGAGTACACATGCGCTCGATTTTTTTATGCAACGGAAATGACTGGTACTGCGTATTTTGTAAGCATGCGGCAAGGTAGGCCCCTGTGCGTATGTCATCTGCATTGACTTCTTAAGCTCCCTCGTTATCTGAATTAACCTCTTAAAGCAGCTCCTTGGGATGACATTAATTTTCGTTTTTAGTTTTGTAATGAAGTAGTGTGCCCCCCAGATCATGATTTTATTTTTTTCGGAGTTTTTAGATTTAAAATAATATTTTTTATCACCATTTTTAAGAATCAGCTTATAACCCAAAAAAACTTTTTGTATACCTAAGCACTTGCTAAAGGCCGGTTATATGTTCCTACAGCATGGGGCCACATGTTGATGCCGTCGCCCCAGCGTCGGGCAGACAATCAGTGTTGCAGGTGTATCCCCCCATGTCCTGTCTATCAGACACCAATTAGCGGCGATTGCTTTGATATCACCATCCAAGACGTGGGAATATGTGGTGTAATGTGTTGTATGTTGCTGACTTGTTTTGTTTACATGGCAATATACGGCCTGGAAATATAACTATTTCACACTTTTTCGGTGCTTTAAAAATTTTTTTTGACTTTTTTTTATTTTGTAGTTAAGATCAGTAGGCTATGTAGCTTCATATATATTAATTTTTCAAAATTGACAAAATTGAAAATGTCTTATCCCATGGGGTCCCTTTAAGCTCCATGGTCCTCTGCATTAAACCCTTAAGCTCAATTTATGGTTATATAATCACTGAAAATAATTATAATCATACGAAAATAGTTTGGAACCAAGTTTGGAACCAGTCTTTAAAACTGGCGGAAACATGGCCAACGCTACATCTACTATGATAAATCGATAGATAATAACGACAATGACAGCGCAAGACTTTTTTTGTCAGTTGACCCCAGAGATCATAAGGTTATATGGAGATTGGAGTGTTCCCAGACATCGTGCTAAAAAAAATATTTTTCACTAGTTGCCATAGAAGTCAAATTGTTACATGGAGATATAAGTGTTTCAACACCTCGCGCAAACAGTTTATTAAGCTAGTTCCCATAGGGTCAAAGGGTTATATGAAACTTATAGTGTTTCGAGACCTCGCGCAAACATTTTTTCTCGTTAGGTGACATAGAAGTTAAAGGGTTATATGAACATTAAAGTGATTTTGAACCTCTTGTTAACATATTATTTTCCGTTGGTTGTCCCAGAGATGAAAGGGTTATACCTATGGAGATTAAAGTGTCGCTAAAAAATGTCCAAGGGCCATGTGATGAAAATATAAAATATAATAATATTATATTGTCACTATTGAAAGTTAACCAGTGAAGTTGAGGGGGTAATTTGAAACTAGAGGGGGGTAACTTGAAACTAGATTTAGATTACCCTCGGGGGTAACCCAAACAGTGGGGTAATTTGAAACTGTTACACCGGCCCAGAATCAAACCAGCACTGGTTCAACGCTTCGTCGTTTGCTGGGCTGCGTTCAACCCACAAAACATTTGTACAATGCTGGACCAACGTCGAAGACGTTGTGTTGAATTTGTACAAATAATATACAAACGTTTTGTGCTTGCTGGGAATAGTTGCTGCATGGTCTGGTATTGCTTGCAGCTTACAGCTCACTGATGACAATTTGCCTACTAGGGAATTTAAATCAATATAAAACTTTGAATCAACGTCATAACGTCATATTTAATTGGACTTTTCACCCACTTGAAGTTGTGTCTCGCTGACGCGATCCACACCTTCAAGTGGGTGAAAATTATTCAGATTTGACAAAATGGAGGTCAACTGTTTCGAAATCTTTGTGATTGATGTCACGTTTTATCTTTAACATGTTCAAATGCTGGTATTTAACTACCCGGTATGACTGGGCCGCTTAACTCATTTACTGCGCGAGGCCCAGTCACACTGACCACCATTTTGTTTACACAGCCAGCTGTGTTAAAACGACAAGCGCGCTGATTAACAAAAAACTTGGATGCCATCAAATTGAGACGAATATTTTAAGTGCCTATGAAAACTAGGCCATTTTCAGCAGGCGTAAACTTGTGGTCGTATTTGAGCTATTACATTTAAAAATGGAGGTCACTGTGTCAGAGCCTTGCGATGTCATCAGGGTAGTATTTAACATGTTTAATGTGCTAATAAATAAATATAAAATCGATTCGAAAAATAATTTACTGTTATTTGACTAATTTTGCAGAATAGGCAACGCGAGACACTCATCTATTGTTGGATAGGAATTGGTCCGGCGTCAACGACGCTGGCCCAACTTTGATCCAGCAATAGATTAATATCTCGTGTTTGCTGGGAAGTGCTATTTACTTTGACTGATCTGAGACGCTTGTTTTTCTAGAGCGGATCCGGAAGGGGCGGCGAGAAACGCCTGGGTGGTGGTGTTCTCTGACGGTACCCTGCAGTGGGTACCCCACCAAATCTTCAAGAGCTCCTGCTCCATAGACGTCACCAACTTCCCGTTCGACACGCAGCAGTGCCACATGTGGTTCGGGTCCTGGACGCACGCCCTCAGCGACATCGATCTGCAGCTGGCCTTCGAAGACGGCATCGACCTGAGCACGTTCAGGTCGGACTACAAAGACTCCTGCGAGTGGGAGATAGTGTCGCCAAGAGCTGAGCGCATCATGCTCCCAGACAATGACACGAACCCGGTGCCCGTGCTCACGTTCACGCTGCATCTACAGCGGAAACTGGTGTTTTCCAGCTATATCCTGACGCTTCCATGTATCTTCCTGGCTTCGCTGACACTGGTGGTTTTCTGGCTTCCGCCGGACAGACCTGACAGAACAGGCCTCGGTAGGTGAAAGCCATGTCCAAAGTCAAACAACTTTAACTGCGTAATCTTGTATTAACCATTTCCCTGCTACGTTTTCCTATTTAATTTTTCACCCACTTGAAGTTGTGTCTCGCTACCGCGACCCGCAACTTCAAGCGAGTGAAAAATATTCATATTTGTCTAATTTGAAACCAAACATTTACAATTCATACTGATTGAACATCGGCTTATGATGTTTATATAGCTAAAACTGGTAAACCTCTTTGACTTGATAAAAAGTATTTTACACTCGCTAGTAAGCATGGTAAGTCAGATAAACAGAAAATGAAAAAGATATTTTTTATAACCGCTTGTTATTTTGTCGCCTTCGAAACAATAATGTAAAAAAAAACTGTGACACCAGTGGCGGATCCAGCATAGGGCGTACCCGGCGTACGCCCCCCCCCCCTTCTTGGTGAAAATATTACATTTTCATACCTTTTTTTGAATAAAGTGAAGCTAACACCCCTTTTTTCAGCAAAAATGTGGCTTACGCCCCCTCCTCTTTCACATTCTGGATCCGCCACTGGACACTGTGACAAGAAAGCAATATTTATCTTCTTTAGAGCCTCAATCAAAATCCTGCTGCCTGCCACATATTTGTGGTAGGCGGCATGGCCTATGGGTAATTGCCAGCAAATTATAGATTCTCCTTTCGACGAAATCACATCATGTATAAGGCCTATAGTCGATCCAAACCTAACATTAATTTATCTGCTCCTACATCTTTACATACAAACTTAGGTCTATAGAAAAACGGTACATAATATTCCACCTTCGTCACCAGGCATTCCCGTGAATAATACTTTAATGCAAATCATACACTTTTATGAATGCTTAATATCGTTTTTTTTAATGTACTGTTACAAACAGCTCAATATATCAACGTTAAATCAACGTCAGCGAAGCAATGTGTCTATAATGGACGGTGGTGAAACGCCTTCGCGGCTACTTCCTTCGCCCTGTTTTATTTGAAAATTCAGGTTTCATTTAAAGATGTCACTGGTCAAGTATTGGTTCTGCTTCACTGTTAGATTGCTGTTAGTCTTTACATGGAATAAAAAGAAAAATATTACATAATTATAATGACACTTGTATTTGGAAGCATCCAGGGACACGAAGAAGGATAATATGTTTCAGAAAGTTGATACCAAGTCATGTTGCATACACAGAATCAACGGTGGCTTTTGGTAGAACATATACTAATTTCTGAATTATTAGAATTCAAAATACCTGCTTAGTGCTCACCATAGTCCGCAGAACGTGTTGAAAAATGAAAAAAGGTGCAGTAGAATGTGTAAAATGTAGCTGTTTTGCTTAGACAATACTGTATATCTGGTAATATTCGCGTATTTAGTTTTTCGCAAATTTGTGATTTTGGGAATTTTTACGAAGTCTAGAACTCGCGACTTATCGATCTCTAAGATAGGTAACGCTCATAAGAATGACTTTCGCGAGATTCTTAAATTCGCGAATTTGTCCGCCTCGCAAAAATCAAAACATCGCGAATATTAGGCCTACCATATCCACAGTATTCAAAAAGAATTCTAATTGGTGCTCTTTGAAAATATTATCATTTGAGGGTATTTTAGATAAAAAAAACTTGGCCGAAATTGGCTTCATATCTACGTCATCATTTATAACTAAAATTCTAAAATTTGTATTCAAATTTTGAAAGAAACTCGGAATTCATCGTATGGACACTATACTTTTATATACCGGTAGTGAGGATTATTTAAATAATAATTTAGATGTTAGGCCTAACATTTTATGTTGTTCCCTCTGCAGCCATGAACCTGTTCCAGAGCCTGCTTGTATTGCTGCTCATTTTGGTGGAAGCCGCACCACCTACAGCCACATCTGTGCCTACACTAGGTAATATGAAATATTTTTGTATACACCATGGAGACCATGTTTTTTTATTTGAAATTACCAAAAATGCCTTAGTCAGCTCATCCCGCCTCATTCGAATACATATACATGCATGTTATGGGTCTATAGCCATTATAAATGTTAATATCATTATTCACTCCGGTGCGGAGGTCTACTTTAGACGTCAAAATCTGACGTCCCCGCGCTGAAAGGGTTAACCAACGAAAGGCGCACGTGCAAACTGACATGAAAATATGTTGACTAAGTTTTAAAAAAAAGAGAACTGATGTTTCAAAGAAGTATACAAGCCGAAAGCAGCAAAATACGCGAGCAAAATGGGTGAAAGAATAAAATACTTAAATTACACACGGTTTAGTTTTCATTTTTAAATATAAAAGGATACAAAACTCTATTTCTGTGGGGTTTTGTCCCCTCTAAAATATAGTAAATTTAAGTACTATTCTACTTGATCATGATATATGAGGAAGTACATAGAGTAGCTTCAGTAACATATTTCGACAAACGCACGTTGGAGAGCTAGGGATGTGTGGGTAAGGATAAGGCAGCATAATTATCAGACTTGAGGAGGAATAAAAAAAACATTATTAGGAGGTTGCTAATTTGTTTGTTTGCTTCGTTACAGGTGTCTACTACTGTATAAACATGGTGATCATTATGTTATCTGTATTTCTCTCCACCATGGTGGTGAACATTCATCGCGCAGGCGAGTCCAAACAGGCCGTGCCAGATATCATTCAACTGGTAAGACAAACGCATTATACCGTGCAAAGTTACTGTTTTGCATTTGTTGGGCAACAGGGCCTATACTTTAAAAAAATGAAGCTTAATTATAGGGACGACCAGTTCATCACATAGTTTTAGTCGTGGTTGCAAAATATGTTGCTCGTTCCTAAAATACAATTAAAATAAAGTAGTTAAACAACTAAAGTTTAAATTCAGTAACTGAGACAACAACACATTTTTGTTATCACGTTAACTTTATATAGCGTCTCTATTAGCCAAATTCGCAGTAATACAGGTCACCAGCGATTGTTTGGCCAACTGGCATTGCAAACGTATGTTTTGGAAACATTGTTCATGTTGATCTCGAAGCATTTTTGTATGTGGCTATTAGGCCTATATATTTATGATAATTAAACGCGCAGAGGAAATGTTGATGTGACAGGTCCCATATCATGATGTGTATAAAAGCGAAGTTATACAATTTCAATTTTCACCCATTTGAAGTTGTGTCTCGCCATCACGATTCGCAACATGAACAGATCAAGGGGTGAAAATTTGTTCACTTTGTTGAATTTGGAACCCAGACACCTGATGTGCTCACAAATGATTAGGCCTAGATGACGGTCAATCGTGTATTCTTGATGTTGCAGATATTTTTCCGCTTCCTTGCGCGGATATTCTTCATGCACGCCGGTCTTGCAGTACTGGAAAAGAACAAGGTGTTGGCGGCCAGGTCAGCCGACAAAACCAGCACATCCCCCGAGCTACACATCAATCATCGGCGCTATTCCTCGCGCGCCTCCTCCTCACAAATTCAGGAAAATTCCTGGAAGTTTCTGCACCAGGAGCCAGAATGTCCGCAGTCCGAGAACTATATCAGAATGAACGGCACGCCGGCAGTCAGCGACGGCAACCATCAGCAAGTGATCCACCACCTGAACGAGATCGAGAGCACGATGAAGCGCCTGGTCTCTCTGACAACTGTGAAAGACGAGCGAGTTGAGAGGCGCCGCCTCGTCGTCTACCAGTGGCGTCTTCTGGCGCACGTGCTCGACAGAATTTTCTTCCTGTTTTACTTGGCCGTCATAATTACCAGCCTGGTTATCATGTTTCCTAGACCACCCGCTGCTCCCCACGAGGTGGCCCATTAAAAATTAAAGGTGCCTCCAAAATTATATTTTTCTGAGGAGCGTGACCAGCTAACACAACATCCTGAACCAATGCCGGTTTAATGTTGGTCCAGTGTCGTGGACGGTGAACAAACATAAAACCAGCATTGGTTAGGGTGCTATTTTTGCTTGGTATACTATTCTTACTGCAGTACACATAGATAACCTTTGGTTCACTGCAGTGTAAATAGCAAGTTGTTTCTCAGCAAAACTAGTCTGAATCCCTCTAGAGAGGAAGATGCTTTTAAGCATTTTTAAACATTTTTAAATCAACAGCAATGTCAACGCATATTGAAGTAATTTACAGATCTTAAAGAATAATAAATCAGGTAGGGTCAATTTTCTAAACCACAGGGTATGGCTTAGCGCATTTTAAGCTATGTCATATTCAAATGTTTGAAAATGAGCATTGCAGAACATGAGCAATTGAGAATAATTGTTGTGTAGCCTACTGGGTAACGTGTAATGTATATGTTTAATGCTCTAATTAATTATTATCAACGTGGACTTTATTATCCACCTAGAGAGTGGCGGTAAATTTGAATTGTGCAATTATTCATTGTTAGACTGAACGCACTCGTATTAAATGATGCGACTAACAGCATTGCAAATCACTCCGCATGCCTTTGGTAGGAGTGACCAATTTCGTAAACGTCGTGAACACATCGGATATTATAAACATTTTTTCTGAAATTATCCTTAATTTATTGCTAACATTATATTTAGATATAATAGAAATACATGTAGTACTTACATTATTATTACGTTGACGACGGGCTTAAGATGGCTCGCATCTCCGGAACCTGTTTTCATTACAACGCGAAATAAAATGCATGTGGTCATTTGCAAATTAAATGTAAATGATAGATAATACAATATATACCTCAGGACAGACAATATATTTCTTAATATTGTGTTATTTGATAGACCTACTTGAAACATCCACTACCTTTAGGGTCAAATTGTGTTGTTTTAAAATAGTTTCTCCCTAGCTGTTACCCTTGAAGCGGTAATAGTTATATATTTTTTACCCAATTGAAGTTGTGTCTCGCTATCGCGACCCACAACTTCAAGTGGGCAAAAAATATCTACGTGTGTACAATTTGATTCAAAACGTATGTCAATCAGGCAAATTCACTGCCAGTTTATCATTCATTTTTTTCTTTTTTTTGAAGGACACATGGAATAGAGCGTCCTATTTCGTCACCTTGGTACAAAATTGTGGTATCTGCCACTGACCCTTTAATACCAAGGTCCGTAATTGATGCATTGTACTGTTTTATCTTCATTTAATAATTGTATTCAAAATGCATCGCCGTGAGGTGCATATATGCAATATATGTGCTTGCAGGGTTAAATGACAAATATAAATGTCACTTAATTATAATTGATATACTCACACAATATGTATGCTATGGAGTGTTTAACCCTTGAGGTACCACAGCCGTATAATAATGTCGTGCAAACGCGAACAGAAGTAAGCAGTTACTCTTACCAGCCTTTGCTTTTTGCTTTTTTCGAAGTTAGTAATATCGTTTTAGTGATTGCATTATGAAGTAAGCATCGGAATTTTACAAGTACAACAGCAGCCAAAGGGTGGTAAAAGAAGTTGTCATGCCAATATCTTTCAGTTTGTATTTTAATCTGCGCTGGAAATTCAAACTGCAGTAACTGCTCACTTAAAAAGTAAACATTTACTGTTATTTGCCTTAAATAGTAGATATAGTCTACTATTTGATTTTGTTAGCTCATCCGGCTTTCAGGCCTAGGGCGAGCTTTACCATAGTGTGTGGTCTCTCCACAATTCATATGAAATGCTTCTCCTCCCTCAATTCTTAGCTGATTTCAATTTTGATTAGGACACTCTGTTCATAATTCATATGAAATGTTTCTTTCCCCTCATTTCCTATCCGATTTCACCGTCCTCGCGGATTTCGGAAATTTTAACTGGTAATCAATTTATGACCTAATTGTGACCTACTTAGGACACTCTGTTTATAATTCACAAGAAATGCGTCACCTCCCTTAGTCTTAGCCGATTTCAATATTGTTTGGTTTGTTTGAAAGAGCTCGTACATGAGGATGAGCTTCTGTGTCATTGATGATTGCTACGAGACATGATTTCAAGTGAACAAAGACTTCGATTTGTTTATAATTATTACACAATAACGATCTTGACAAGAAACATATCAAATGTGCAATGCATATACAGATCACAAATAAAGCACCAGTTGTAAATGCGAGCAGCCATTGTTTTTTTGACGTGGGAACATTGCCTCGGTCATCAGATTCTGTAGGTGGAAATCTCACCTACTCTAATGACCGAGAAAAGTCAATGTGTAATGAATCATTTGAAATAAAATAATAAGGAGTGTTTTATTCAGTATCATCAGTTGTGTTGTTTATTGTCTTCGGAGTATTATTACCTCTCCTGTCTTGTCCATTCATATATGTCCAAAATTAAAAAAACGCATTCAGAAATCTGATCGGACAAGTAGCCTAACTTTGTTTTAAAATATCGCACAAGCATTACGGCGACATGTAACATTTTAAAACATCGTACCTCGCATGTACTCGTGTTTTAATTATAGAAATTCCGACTTCACCAATATTGATGAATGGTGTGCTGCAAACCGATAGTAACAAACTACTATAAGCTTTAACCTAATACAATAATAGGTCCGATTCATTCATCTTTAAATTTTCAGAGACATATTGCCAAATATTGAGGTCGAACTTATGCTGGGACTAAATTTGATCAAGAAAATTTGTGAAATTTATTGATATTTGTTGAAAGATCATTTGTTATCAAATGCACATCCGTGTAAAATATAAAGAATCCAACTGAAAACATAATATGCATTACACCAATCTGTCTTTTTCCAACAACGCATCTGTATACCAGATACAGAGACTCAACATATATTCCGCATAACATTAAATATTAAATTGATATTATGTGATTTTGGTCATAAAAATGGGCTATGTGGTCAATAATCTTTTAACTCCACATGTAGGGCCTACCACAGATACACTTAGGTGTCAAGTATGACAGTTGTAGCTGAAACAATTAGTTAACTATGGTCTATCTTGGCTTTTATTTCCCTCCTATCACGATTCAAATACGAAGACTCCAACTAAACGGTACAAAATAATATATTGAGTATAAAACGATTTAATTTGCTTTTTCAGTTTGCTGGACAAACTTCAGATTTTGACCACTTAAATGACTGGAGGCTACTCCCAAACCCGTCTAGAAATTAAAAATTAAAAAAATTAAAATTAAAGTGTCTATTCTCTCGTTTTCACGATCGATATAGGCCTAATTAATATAACAATAGAGACACAAAATTGCTGAAAAATGTACTAGAACTGCCTTTTTAGCATACAGCATAGCGGCCGTTCACAATACCATATAAAATTATAATCAATCAATACACCTTTCTCAATAGCAACACGCCACACAGTGACTAAAAGCTCAACTATTTAGTTGGGAGTCCTGTCACACTCTTTTCTACTACAACACGCCACACAGTGATTAAAACTGAACTATTTAGTTGGGAGTCCTGCTTATGCGAAAAATCGTGCAAACAGTGTATAGTTGATGTTTTCCGGGACGTGGGTGATGCTACTACAACTTGAAAAAAACACAAACAAACACTGGATATGTCGCAACTTGTGTTTAATACGTCAAAACCAATTATTATAACAATCCACACACAATCATACTGCATATAACATACATACAGGTAAGAGAAAGAAAACAAAACTAAAATAAAATAACAAAAAAATATCATTTGTATCGACATGATTGTTCATACTAATACATTCGTAATTTGCCGTGCCTTAATATCGTATAATTTAAATTATGTGATCGGCGCAGTAGATGGCCAATATAATATTGAAAATAATGACACATTAAAATTCGGCATCCTTCAGCAGTTAACCCTTTAACCGCCAAATTATTCAATCTGAATTTTCACATGTTTAAAAGGTGGTACTTAATGTGCTAATAAAAAATAAAACCCCGAATATATGCGGCATCGGCGGTTAAAGGGTTAAACCGCTAAGCTACCCAGCAAACACAAACATTTTAAAAACATTTGTACAACGTCGGCCCTACGCGTACGTCTCCAACGTCGGTCCAACATTGTACAAATGTTATACACATGTGTTGTATTTGCTGGGTGAAGATCTGTGCCCTGTTCACAATAGCTGTAACATGGAGTCAATCAAAATCATTGTGCGACTGATAAAGTGGACCAGACGAATCTTCTACGTGGAAAAGTGAGAGGTTTCAACGCAAATCCTAGAGATCTGAGGACAAGTGCGTATCCATCGATATATTGCAAGAACGAGTGCTCAACCCCTTGATCGCCAAATGACCGAATTGAAATTGTATTCGACTTGAAGGTGTTTGTCCATCGCGCGATTCACAATTACAAATGGGTTAAATTGATTTAGGTTCTCCAATCCGGAGGCCGAATTTTTAAAATCTCACTGATCGAGGAGACATTAAACCTTTAGAATATGCTGAATAAAAGTGCTAAATAAGATTATTTAGTAGCTATTGGCACTCAAGGGTTAAACCTTTCACTTCTAATCACATCCATAATCAAGATTTGCAAATAGTTGGTCTCAGATTAAACAAATGGGTGGAATTTTAAATACGATTAACCCTTTCAAGCCTGAATTTACCTTTGTCATCTTCATCCACCACAAGCCGCGAATTGCTGTCGCAATTCTCGACTTGTAGTGGATGAAAATGACTTGAAGAGGGTGACAAATGAAAAAAATACTATTATTTTCAAAAAAGCTCTATGAAAATTTTGGTTCTAAAGAGATGCGAAATGATGCTTTAATGCATCGTGAGGGTTTAAAGGGTTAATCGGTGAACAGTAAAGGGATAACCCTTTGCCTGCTAATAACTACAATGATCGTATTAATACGTTTTATTCTCTGGTTAAATCACAGTTATTGTGAATAAATGAGTGTTTAAACATCAAGATTTGCAAATGTTTGGGATCAAATTAAACAAATATCCGTACTTTTCAACCACTTGAAGTTGTGGATCGCGGTAGCAAGACACAACGTCAAGTGATTGAAAATTTAAATTATATAATCATGATAATTTAGCAGGATAAAGGTTAATGTCAATCACCAATCAGTATCAGTAATGCCACGATCAAGAAAGTTACCAAGAAAGTTCATATAAAGTTTCAGTTACCATGGTTAGGCCTACTAGATCAGTCGGGGGGACTAAAAAAATGCTGAAATATCTTTTCATAAACATGATAAACCAAAAGACCAAAGAGTTTTTTTAAACTTGAAACCATCATAAATGTCTTAGTTAGCTCTGAAATATCTTTTCATAAACATGATAAACCAAAAGACCAAAGAGGTTTTTTAAACTTGAAACCATCATAAATGTCTTAGTTAGCTCTGCCCGCTTCGTTTGAATAACTATGTTATGGGTCTACGGGAATTACAACTATTTTTACTCTTTCAGTGCGGGGATCGACTTTAGACGTCAGAATGACGTCTACATACGTCAGATTTGGATCGACTTTACACGTCAGAATCTGACGTCTACAGACGTCAGATTCTGACGTCTAAAGTCGATCCCCGCGCTGTAAGGGTTAACTTTAAAAATCCGTATTGTTGAGCTATAAATGAAATTTGACCGGGTTACGTGACCCCGAGTGACCCGGCCTGGATCCGCCTCTCGCAGGGTGAGCGTCTCGTGATGGTTGGGTTGGTCAGAGAAGCGGTCAGTTAATCTTGACCACTCCTAGCTGGCTGGATCACTGACGTCCTTCACCTCGTACATGTCCTCTCGGCGCTGATGACTGATAGGGATCTGTTCACGGACTTGTTTCACGTAACCTGGGTCTGTGGGGAAAAAAATTCGTATGCTAATATATGATCGTGAAAATTTGTATATTGACTCTATTCCACTGACATTTTCCCCAAGCCGACATTTCGACCACAAATAATACGTTCAGGGCTGACAGAAAGTTGTATTGATTGGCACTCTACACGAAATACCCCTTTTAAGCCTGACTTTACATTGTCATCTTCATCCACTACAAGCCGCGAATTGCTGTCGCAATTCTCGACTTGTAGTGGATGAAGATGGTTAAATTTTGATGTGGTTTAAAAATTAAAGAAAACTACCATGTATTGGTAAACCAGTTTCATCGGAATTTTCGTTCTAAAACCCTTGGTTGTAGGAAAAATAAGTCTGTTTTCAGGGATGTAAAATGATGCTTTAATGCATCGTAAAGGCCTAAAGAGTTAAAATGAACACCAAACAAAAACTGCGCTAAATCGTCCATCAGTCTAAGTGATGTATGTGCCACTCACTTGAGTGGTACATACATCACTTAGACTGATCAGAGACAATATACTAAGCAGACATAGGCTATATACAGCCTGAGGACATAATTTAACTATGATAACCGCTCCCTGTGTACATACACACTGATAGCTATGGAACCGGAAATATATCCCAAGTCGAAGAAATAACTCAATCTCGAGAAAACAGTTGGCTCACCTATTTCAGCGTAGACAATATCCTCTGAATGTTCTGTTGTAGATGTTACCTCGCCCCTGTAACAAATAATATATTTTGAAACCAATGTGTAAGGGCGGTTGTTCTTCGACTCATTTGTTATGCATACAATACAAAACATCGACTGCCAACGAGAGCAGTATATATCAATGATGGAAGACAAAATATGAAAATGTAAGTTCTGTGATAGACCATAAATTACTAAAAAACGTTAAGCTGTGAAATTGTGGTCAGTTTGGACTGTTATCGGGGAATGAATTTTTGTCTGTGGATATGCGATATCACCGCAAGTAGGTGAAAATTTAAATTATTTAACTTAACGCTTGAATGGTTAACATATAGCCCGGGGGCTGGAGGGGTGTCTGTGTGCAGGAGTGAGGCAAAGATATTCGTCAAATTTGATAAATATAGGGTCTTGCTTTTAACAGGTTTAACAAAAACTTGTGTAGACATCATTGTGTTGACATCTCTCGTAATCATAGTTATAGACGCTGGAAAATTGGATTGATCATTCTACAATAACTTCCTTTCGTAGCGCAGTATCGACGGCAAAGATGTATAGGTCCGTAATGGAACCTCTCCTTGGCGACGTTTCATGATTTGTGGATGCTACTCAGAACTTACACAATAGTCCTCTAGAAACAATTTCGATCTGTTCGCCGTTAAATCACATTTGGGGCGAGTGCAATCGCTTTCAGTCGAATGCCATCATAACTTAGAGGACACTTGGGGAATGATCGCCAGATACTGCTCACAAGAGTATAACGTTACTTTTACCAGCTTACTTCCACGTGAGCCTTGATGATACACTATAGGCCTACTCATCGTGATCAGGTCATCTTTCCTTGTCATCCGTATGTCATCCGCGTCCGCAGGTCATTCGTGTATATTTTACGGGCTATCAGAAAATAACTGGACGGAATAATGCCACACTTAACCCTCTGAGCCACAGAATAAAATATTGTGAATTCACATCCCAGGGTGAATGAATATTGCTTGATTTTACAAAACATCGAAATGCGATATCTCAAATGAAGGTTCAGAACGTCATTATTGTGATGGGTAACACAATTTATATTAATTGATAAGTATTTGAAACCGGTGGTGCATAAATGCAACAATAGTGCTGAAAGGGTCAAATCATTGAATGAATGTGAGATAGACCTAAACTGATGGAACTTATCTCAAAGGGACGGGTCCCATCACACTGCCGCTAACAACACATCGGTAACAATAACGTGGAGCATTGAAGACGCTCTGTTTAAATTAACCCTTTAACTGCCGGTGCCGCAAATATTCTGGTTTTCATTTTTTATTAGCAGATTATGTACCACCTTTTGAACACGTCAAAGATAAAATGTGACATCAATCAGCAATATTTGAAAAGAGTTGACCTCCGTTTTGTCAAATCTGAATAATTTTCACTCACTTGAAGTTGTGGATCGCGTCAGCGAGACACAACCTTATGTGGGTGAAAATTCAGATTGTAGAATTCGGCGATTAAAGGGTTAATTACACCCAGTAGTATGATAGGACATCGATGACAACAAGTGGCTGCCACTGAAGACGGTAATGTCCCCCGTGTGTAGTTCAGTCGGCACTAGGCAAGACAATGAAGAACATTAGGAAGGATTTCAAGTCATCGATAGTCATATAACAATTTAGATGCCACTTCACAAATGTATCTTCGCCAAAATGTAACAAAAAATAAAGCTTCCTCGGCATTAGATCTTCAGCGCGGGGACCGTCTTTATACGTCAGAATCTGATGAAAGAATTAAAATATTTCTAATGGTCGTATACCCAAGCATAGATATTCAAAAGAATCAGAAAGAGATAACTAAGACATTTATCAGTTTCAAATTGAGAAAAAAACCTTTGGTCTTCATGGTTTATACAAAATAATTCAGCGTTGTAAGGGTTAGCATCGGAGCAGCACCGTTATGATGTGTAATGCCAGTGAGATTGGTCCCACCTATATAAATACCAGCCTAACGGTTGAATGGGATCTGAGTAAAGAGGTTTAAATAGTAAACAAAACTAAATTACTAAAATAATCCATGGTCAAAAAGACATTAATTGTTCTCTCCGTATACATCCGCTGAAAAAACGCTGAAAAACGTTCTAAGTCATAAGCTCGAAACGTTACATCAATCATATCAAGTGAAACATTAAAAGACAACGTCCAACCAACCTAACATCGTCCGGTTCATAATTGGATGGGTGACCGCCTGGGACTGCCAGGTGCCGTATACACTAGGACATCGTGCAGCGATGTCGTGTCGTGGGACTCAGAGAACCGCGTAAATCAGATGGCTCGTCTGACTGACTTTGAGTTGGACGTAAAAGAACCTCAATGGACGTAGGCGCAGTTTCAATCCGGTGAGACCCCAGAAAATCCACAATGTGGAGTACTTGGCATGCACATAAGGCTATGAATTATATCATGAATGATAACGGGCCTTGCTAGGTTACTCCCGTGGCGCGATAGCACAATAGTGCGTACTGCCACGTAATATACAGATACAGATATAATAATACTCAGGAGGGTGTATCTGAAACAGGAGAGAAGTAAATTCATACCAGAAACGACATTTTGGACGCGCTGGCAGAATAATGATGTACAGTCATGTACTGTAAGATTTTATCTCTAGCCTATGTTGTTTATAGTCATTCACCAGCTGACTATCTCTGTAAACCAAGTGGTGGTTTCAGGGAATTCAACTGTGGTGCAAATGGCGCATAGTGGACCACACGTACAACGATCGTCAGCCAATTTATTCTGAAATTCGTTTCTAAGAAGTCGGGAATCAGTATTCAATTCGTAAACTAGCTGATCACCTAGATTTGACTAGCCGCTAGATTTACGACAAGTTCAAAAACATCGTGGGGACTAACATGGCCAACATTTCGCTTTAATTTGTCTCTAACAACCCTGATTAGTCCTTTTGTTCACGGCGAAGCTCTCGTCAGATAGCTTTGAAGTCGCTCTGCACAGTCGTCTTTGAAAAAAATAAACGGCGGCCCTTAACCCTAACAATGCTGAATTATTTTGGTATAAACCCCGGAGACCAAATTTTTTTCTTCTATTTGAAATCATCATAAATGTCTTAGTTATTTCTTTCTGTTTCATTTGAATACCCATGTTATTGGTCTACAGCCATCATAAATCGTCATAGTCGCCTCAATCATCAACCTGTAGGAAGCGTGGTGATATAGCAACAACCCGGCAAACACGAGACATTGCTTCAATGCTGTTTTAAAGTTGGTCAACAGTCTGCGACGCTGGCTCAAAATTAAAGCAGCATTGAATCAACGTCTCGTGTTTGCTTGGAAAGCCATTTAACCCTTTAACCGCCGGTGCCGTCCATATTCGTTTTTTACATTTCTTATTAGCACATTACATATCAGTTTTAAACCTGTTAAAGATAAAATGTGACATCAATCAGCAATATTTGAAAACAGTTGACCTCCATTATGTTAAATCTGAATAATTTTCACTCACTTGAAGTTGTGGATCGCGTCAGCGAGACACAACTTCAAGTGAGTGAAAATTCAGCTTGAATAATTTGGCGGGTAAAGGGTTAATAGTTGTATGGACCAACTTTAAGCTGATCACCAGAGAAGCATAGTCATCCAGCGAGACGATACGCTAAAACCCATCTTCCCACCCAAGGCTTGGCTTCTCCCGAGGTCTCAGACCGGTCTGCTACCTCGGGAGAAGCCGAGCCTTCCTTGGGAAGATGCTAAAACATGCTGGTTAAGTACCAGCACTAAACCAGCAGCACAGGATCGACACTTTGTATTCGTAGTTTGGTCCGATTATCAACGTCTTTCCTTATTTGTTCGTCGAAATCATACCACGAGAATCTAAAAAGCTTCTTGGAATCCGTCGTGTGTCTCTCTCTTTATATAAACCCTTATAACGCTATTTTTCTCATATAAACCATGGAGACCAATGATGTGTTTTTCAATTTGAAATCATCATAAATGTTTTAGTTAGCTCTTTCCGATTCACCGTATTTATTTGAATACTTATGTCATGGGTCTGCGATCATTATAAATATTTTACTCTTTCAGTGCGGGGGTCGACTTTAGACGTCATAATCTGATGTCAAAAGTCGGTCCCCGCGCTGAAAGGGGTAATATTTATTGTCAACCAGCGGGTGATCCGTCCCATCAAACACGAAGCATTGACCCAATGTTGTTTTAATGTTGGCCAACCGTCTTCGACGTCGGCACAACATTAAAACAACATTGGGTGAATGCCTCGTGTTAGCTGGGGTCCACTTGAACAACCGTTGCAATTTCTCGTAAAGCCAACGAGCTCTTGCCAAACGACGAGGAGGAAACGTTGATAAAACTGTTCCCTGACGGGGTTCACTTACCATGGATTGATGACGGTGCTGTGTCCCCAGGCCACGTACGACGCCTGGTCATCTCTGGCGGGGGAGATTGTGGCCACGTACAGCTGATTGTCCAGCGCCCTGGCCTGGGCCAGGAGCTGCCAGTGGGCAGGGCCCGTGGTCATGTTGAAAGCCCCCGGGTACAGCAGTAAATCACAATCTGTGAAAAAAAGTCAAATTTAACCCTTTAAGCCCCCACGATGCATTAAAGCATAATTTTACTTCCCTGAAAACATACTTAATTTTTCTACACCTGAGGGTTTTAGAACGAAAATTTCCATGAAACTGGTTTACAAATACGTGGCAATTTTCTTTAATTTTTAAACCACATTAATCATCTTCACCCACTACAAGTCGAGAATTGCAACAGCAATTCGCGGCTTGTAGTGGATGAAGATGACTATGGTAAATCCAGGCTTGAAAGGGGTAAAATACAAGTCGGTATGTATACACTGGTATATCGTCCACTGACACAGTCAAAATGCTGTATGCGCCAGTAAAAAAGTGGCACATACACCATTATGTTTGCTAAATGATGATATGTTGCATTGTACTGACGTTATTGTGCCGACCTGGATAGTTTTTAAACCATTTGATTGTTATTCAAATTCAGCCTCAAATACTTCGACAATAGCACACTCGACAATATAGCCCGCCACCTGATTATTTAACATGTCGGATAACTGGTTAATATTAGTAACATGCAGAAACATTTGAGCAGGATACATAAAAATTGGTTGAAGTTATCACTCGCACAAGATAGTATTAACGACGTGAAATGTGATAAATAGGCCGTTTTGATTTTTTCAGCCATTATCCCTAATTATTGAAAGTGTATGTCCGATAACTTGTTAGCAACATGCAGAACAAATTTGAGAAGGAAACATAAACAACTTTTGAAGTTATCGCACCAGTAAAGCATAGTTAACTAGATGTGACTGTTTTCGGCACGAAAACTTTTAAATGCATATCCCTTAGATATTTCAAAAAAACGATTGTTGTTGTCAGTAATTGTTGTTAATGGATTCCTCCCAGGCACATAGGGCACATGCGAGAAAAAAAGTTTTAAATTAATAGAAAGCAAAGTCATTTTTTTATGGCTGCAGCAGTCATTTTGTTTTTATTAATTGATCCATCCCAGATCACCAGAAAAATAACTAGAGACGCATCCTATCAAATATGTTGTATACTCAATTTCAAATCACCATAAATGTCTTAGTTACCTCTTTCCGCTTCATTTGAATACCTATGTTATGGGTCTACGGTCATATGAATGTTTTACTCTTTCAGTGCGGGGATCGACTTTAGACGCAGAATCTGACGTATACAGACGTCAGATATAAGTCGATCCCCTCAATTGAAAAGCAGCCTACTTACTCTTTTTTCGGTAAATCTGAGCCATTTCTGCAAATCTGATATCATAACAAATCCCAAGTCCAACAGTACAAAAAGCTACAAACAAAATGATCCAGGTTTCACAACACAACTAGGTACGTTTTTTCTCAAATTTAAGACCGGTATATATGCATGATATAGAAGTACGTGAATCAATACAAATTGTACATGCAACAAAATAGCATCGACACGGATTAAACAGGGCTGAAAAACTGAAATACCATGATTACATTTCACATTTACATTATTTACATTACTCCAAGGGGACGATTTGTCCTCCACACATGAAACATTTGAAGTGAGAAGTAAGCACTACATTTGGTACATAGTGACATATCGTCCCCTTGGATATGAAAGGGTGTATCTGCTACTTTGTTAAGTGGCAGATACACCCTTTCATATCGAAGGGGGCGATATGTTTTGATTCAAATTGTATATACATGTAACACATTTTTACTCATTTGAGGTTCGCGAGACACAACCTCAAATGGGTATTTAATTACAACATTATATAATTTAGCAATAAGGTCTAATTGATGAAACCCCGCTAACATCACATATACGATACCACCGGAGGATTTATTCGATATACACTACACCCGATATATTTTTATACACAGCTTCATTATCATAATTATCCTCTATAGCTGTGCAATTTCCACCTGAAAGTGAAGGGAAACGAGAGAGAATACCCGGGTGTCAAATGGGTTGACCCTTTAACCGTCGGTACCACATATATTCGGGTTTTTTTCTTTTTTATTAGCACATGCAATACCACATTTTAAATATGGTAAAGATAAAATGTGACATAAACCAGCAAGATTTGAAAAGAGTTGCACTCCATTTTGTCAAATCTGAATAATTTTCACTCACTTGAAGTTGTGAATCGCGTCAGCGAGACACAACTTCAAGTGGGTGAAAATTCAAATTGATTAATTTGACGGATAAAAGGTAAATTGAGCGAATGCTGTGATACTTACGCGTTTTAAACATGGTGAACGCGTTTCCGGGACACAAAGTCTTGGATTCTTGGAAAGTAATTTTACCGGGGATATCGATGTCGAACAAATGCATCTGAAAAAATATACAAATCAGGCGGCGCAGATTATTTTTTAGAAAAAAATAGTCCCCGTAACATGTGGACAAGAGTGAGCTCGATAAAGTCGTCCTGTATGGAACATAGATTAACCCTTTCACTGCTGATCACGACTAAAGTCGTTTTAATTTCATTTTATTAGCTGATCATGGAATTGGGAACGACAGTTTTGCTTAACCATCATGACTTGCAAATGTTTGGTCCCAAAGTAAACAAATATGAACAATTTTATACCCACTTGAGGTTGTATGTCGCGGTAACCAGACACAACTTCGAGAGGGTGAAAAAAATTGTAACATAGCGCTTAGAGAGTAAGCTGCTATATATATCGTCGCCTCGGAGCTAAAGGATCCTATCTGCCACTCTGACGAGTGTCAGATAGGATCCTTTAGCTCCGAGGCGACGATATATAGCTTAGTACTAAAGTGTGCCCAGTCGTATCAGCGATTTCACAAAGTGGTAGATACGATGCTTCATTTTTATTTATTTCGCTTGATGCATACAAAAATACACTTACAGAATTATTGTAAGGAGTGGGGTGGATCGGTCCCAATAACCTGTGTACATGTATCTGAAAGGGTGTCTATGCGCAGAATCGTGCAAAGAGTGTATACTGTAAAAATGTATGCAAGGGATGTCACTACAGGTGACCAGCACCAAATGCGTCTGATGTTTGAAAAGTATATTATATAAAATAGTATACAAATATGGAAATAAACATAGGCTATGTGTAAAAGGGTGTGATGGATACAACTACTATATATGTTAAAACACATGCTAGATATGAGTAGCATAAACCCATTAATAAGGGGCGATATATCTGTATATAGCGACGGACAGCTCACTGGAACGCTCATTTGTTTTGTCTGGGGTTTTTTCATCACATACCCAACAAATACAAAACATTTGTATAGCATTTATACAATGTCGGCCCAATGTCGAAGACGTTGGGCCGACGTTGTATAAATGTTGTACAAATGTTTTATTTTTACTGGGTAGTGATCGATTCAGCTCACCTTTCTATGCTTGGCGATCATTTCACCGTCTGGGTTGAACACTGTGCATGTGTTGTACAATTTGTCACCTTCTCGTTCAGGAATCGAACCTGGATACACAAAAAAATTCGCTTCGTTAAAAAACAAACGAGGAACAGAAAACAGCGTGTGAGCGAGGTATTATTTTTACTGAAAACAATAGTTCCATGTACATATATTTTCAGATGTTATTCGTCGATTGTACAGCATTTGAAACATCCTATATTTTTTAGGTCTAATACAAATTTTCAAAATATACCACAGAAGTAAACAGTTACATTTTCTTCAGGCGATAAAATGTTTATGTAAAATGTCGATATTTCTACAACATCACACTCATTCTGGTTAGATTTACTAAGATAACCCGCAAAACAACTGGTACAATCTTTACAAAATATACTTTTAAACGAGAAATATAACTATAAATGCTATAATTTTCTGAGATATATTAAATGACCCGGCTGGCGGTAACAATCACTGAAGTTACCAAAAAAGGCTATTGATAAAAATAATTTAATCAACAAAAAATAAGCAGTAATATCCCCCCAAAACACGATAAATTGACCGAATGCCTATGTTGGTCCACCGTCTGTGCCGCTGGCCCAAGATTAACCCAGCATTGTGTTTGCTGGGGTGGAACATGTCACAATAACCATGAGGCGTTGGCCCAATGTTGGTTTACTGTTGGCCCACCGTCTACGAGGTTAGCCCATTAGTAAACCGACGTTGAGTCAAAGTGTCATGCTTGCTTTGGTAACATAAAATATATGTGACTTTCTTAGAAATGGACAGACACGTAGGAGACTTTGGGCCAACGTTGGTTTACTGTTGGGCCACCGTCTACGACGTTGGCCCAACAGTAAACCAACGTTGGGCCAATGTCTCATGATAAATATGATAAACCTCACCAGCTACCAGGAACACGTTATTGTCCCTGGCGGACTTGGCAAATGACTCGGTGGACTCTCCTGGGATTGGCTCGGCATATTCTGGAAAGTAGTTGTTCCCGTAGGGAGAATTGCAGCACTCCTGTGAGAACAAATTGAAAACGAGTGAGAAAAGTGCACATTTACTATGGACACTGCTGCATATCTCAGCAAACACGACGCGTTTTCCCATGTTGCTGGTTCAATACTGGGTCAGCGACTTAGGCGGTGGACCAACATTGAATCAGAATTTGATAGGAAATCAGCAATATAATTTTGTCTTGAAAAATACCGTGCAAGCACCGGCAACTAATCGGCGGTATGTCACATTAGAAAGTTTCTTAATAGACACTTTGGACTTTGAAGTAAAATATGAATATTCTGGTAGAGCGTGGACATGTATTATAAACTAATTGGACAGAGCTGTGCATATAACGAAGATTAGTAGTAATAAAAAATCAAAACGAAAGTAGTGAGCAGTGATACTGTTTGCAGTGGCTCAGAGTAATGTTTAAACGGTATTTACATGGCAAACAGGGAGATCATCTAGCCGGAGCCGTATTAACCTTTAACCCTTTAACCGCCGGTGCCGCATATATTCGGGTTTTCATTTTTTATTACCACATTAAGTACCTCATTTTAAATATGATAAAGATGTGACATCAACCAGAAAGATTTGAAAAGATCTGACCTCCACTTTGTCAAATCTGAATAATTCTCACTCACTTGAAGTTGTGGATCGCGTCAGCGAGACACTACTTCAAGTGAGTGAAAATTCAGATTGAATAATTTGGCGGTTAAAGGGTTAAGGTGCTAATCATGTCTATAGCCGTTTTTAGCCTTTTAGTTGTTTAAACAAAAAATTGTAAGAGAAATGAGCACTAAATTTGCGACATTAGATTTAAATTGTACACACGTTAGTGATTTGTGCCTTCTTGAAGTTGTGGATCGTAGTAGCAATTTCGAGCACTATTTCAAGCCCGCGAATAAACATTTAAATTATATAATTTAGCGCTTCAAGGATGCAAAATTCTGTAAAAAGGTATGGAAACAATTTATTTGCCGTTCGTAGACATCCATATGAAAAACGTAGGAGCTCTGTAGCCACGGACTTCGCAAGAAGAAAAGCACACAATATTCTTAAATGTGTCTCAAGCTTTTATTGTAAATTAAACGACAACCTTACAAATTTCTTAATACGGTTAAAAGAAACAAAACTAGCTATGTGAAAAAATATACGAACATCATACGATTGCCATTGGAACACCCAAAGTACTACGTACGATGTTCGCAGATGTTTCTGTCTCAAAGCCCATCAATGACTCATCAAGCGGTTCTTACGGAGTTCTCATGACATTTCATGGTAGTTCTTAGTGTGTGCAAAAGGCGATTGTGCGTCCACCCTATCATACCTATGATGAGAGGTTTTGTTTTGGGGTTCGTCGACTTATTCTTGTTATTAGACATGTCCAAGATTTGGCTCTGAGCTGAAGAACGGGATATGAATAACCTTCCTCTTACGACCCACAAGAAATGTTCCCAAAATCGTTCAGTTTGTAAGGCGTTCCTACGTGTCATTCTGATCAGGCGTTTAGAAGATAGAGGATTTACTAAATAGGTAGATGTTTCGTATCTGACGCTTTGCGAAGAGGCAGAGATAACCCTTCAATACTAAAGTTACATTAACCATTAAACTGCTAATCGCGAATATTGTCGTTTTTAATCTTCACTATCAATTATTAGTTAGTTATTGGTTTAAATCGCAGTTACTAATAGGGAACGAAATGAGTGTTTAAACATCTAGATTTGCTAATGCTTGTTCTCAAATTGAACAAATATAAGCAATTTTCATCCACTTGAAGTTGTGGATCGCGGTAGCGAAACACAACTTCACGTGGGGGGGAATTTAAATTATTCAATTTAGCGGGTTAAGAGTCAATATGTGTATACCCACCGGCAAGGATACTATTTTTGCTCCCTGTTTGGCCGCCTCAGTCACCAGCTTGGCCGCCCTCTGCAGGTTGTCTGTCTTGGACGCGCTGACGGCCAGCTGTATCAACGCCAGTCGAAACTCTACAAAATAACACACACACCGTAGAATCACGACAAACATAATGTCAAACTTTGAATTACTGACGATTTCAAACATTTTTTTCAAACAGCATTATATAGCGTTCTTTAAAAAATGTACCCATATCAAACTGTCAGCGACGCTGGGCCAGCATTAAAACGACATCGCTTTAATGTCTCGTGTCTACGGGCCAACATTTGCCAAGCATTGGGTCAACGTCTCGAGTTTGCTGCAATAGCGTGTTTCGATGTATTCACTAGGTGTCGCTTATGAGTGGACGACTCGTTTTTCATACTAACGTATATGATATATATATATATATATATATCATCAGCAGAAAACGTATTCTCGTTCAAAGGTGTATATCAAAGAAGATACAGTAAAAAAGTTGGATTTAACACATTCCACTACCATGACTATAAGCCAGGCGCTATAAATATCCACACAGTCGATACACGTGTAAAGCTAAAAATATAGTGAATCTCAGAAATGTGAATATTCTCAAATGCAGATTCTAATAGTCGCTAGGTCTGCAATATGAATGAAAATGTGTAATAGATATAATTATTTAGAAAGAGTTCCTCAGAAACGAACCAAAAATAAACCATCCGTTACGCCAGTCGACCATTTTAGATTTAATATAGCCGACATTTGGTCATGAATTGGCATTGTGTAACACAAGTTATGTAACACAATGCATTACATATCATGCAAGGTTCCGAGAAATGAATTGAAACAAATATGACCCGTCACACTAAAAAGGTAGTAACGTCAAAATTGTCTAAGAAGATAATTTAGTAAATTTGATTGTCGTGCCTCTCCTGTTTCTTGAATATGGACTGAGCGTATTAAATAGACCTTTTTTATTGAATATTTTTTTTAATGAATATTTTCTTTTCTCTGACAAGGAAAATGTTCAGTAAAAAGAAAGAAATTATAATATATGGATTAAGCGTAACTGAGCTCAGTCCGCTGAGGATATAGCCACTATAGAAGCTTTTTTTTAGTACGGCGTTCGTAGGGGTCCTTGTGACAGCGGTATAAATGACAACAACAAAATATATAAAATAGCGCGTTTTTTTTGCAGATTTTTATCTGAAAACATTTTTACTTTACTGTCCTTTATTTAGATGTTAAAATAAAATTAAATGACACATTCACATCATTGTGTGTTAACCCTTTTAGCGCGGGGACTTTATACGTCAGAATCTGACGTCTGTAGACCTTAGATTCTGACGTCTAAAGTCGATCCCCGCACTGAAAGAGTAAAATATTAACAATGGCCTTAGACCCATAACATAGCTATCCAAATAAAGCGGAAAGATCTAACTGAAATATATATGGTTAAAAAACACAAATTGAAAAACCCTTTGGTCTCTCAAATTATATAAAAATAATTCAGCGTTGTAAGGGTTAAATCCAAAACTAGGCTAAATGGTCCTTATAATCATGTGGAGAGCTAACTATTAAAATTTAAATAAAATCCTTTAATCTTGTACTCCGTCAAGTGTATGCTTGTTTAATTTGTCATATCCCTTTCAGTCCCATACATATTGTATAGACATATACGGTAAACGAAGTACATGCAATACCAATGCTGCAGTGCAAAGCCAAAATGCAGTAGCTAGGCCTACTTATCTTACTTGAAAATGAAGCAGTTACTGCTATTTGCCTAATTTGCAATGCAGAAGAAAACAGCAGTAACCGCTTATAGAAAAGCCTAGGCGGCGGTATTACCGCTGTTTATCTTTGCACTTAAATATGCTCATAGTTAGAAAACTACAAAATAAGGAACATACAATTATTACAGAAACGCGATCGACGTAGACATAGTGAAATATCAAATTAATAACCGGACCAGCATCAACATGATCAATATCTACCATCTTTTTTATCGTGTCTGATTTGAACTGCATTGCAATAGGTAATTTATTTGTTCTATCATCAGTTTGTTGACCGTTTATTGAAAATAAATATTGAAAAAATAAGATGACGCTCAGAAAAACACAATGAATTTGAGCGTACAGGAAAATTGTATGACTCGCTGGTCAAATGGGTCAAAAGCCACACGGCCAATTACTGTACGTTTAAATTAGACCAATGAAAATTGAATTCGATAGCATTGTTCTGGTAATTGCCTGTAAATCTATTATATACATATTCTCACCCCCCCCCCCCTATCTCCAGTATTATGTCAGCGTGAACAAGACAATATAGCGCCACACGTGGAACAAAATGAGGCTGTCAAGGTCACATCTGAAAAGCGGCGCGAGGTCGGCCATTGCCTCGAGCAATTTCCGGCATTGAGCCAACATTTTGCCAGCGTTTGTAAGGTCTAGGTCACTTACAGGACACGACACCAGATTAGAAGGGGTTCAACCAATGTTAACATAATGTCGTTCCACTGTCGTGGAAAAACGTTAAACCAGCATGGGTTCAACACTTGGGAAGCAAACCCAGCAGACACAAGATTTTAAATCAATGTTGGTTTAACGTTGATCCACCGTCTACGACGGTGGACCAACGTTAAACCAACATTGATTCAAAATATTGTGCCGCATGGGAAGCAAAGTGGCTGAATATAATCCCAACACCGCACAACAACACTCAGTCCTCCTGCTCACTCTGCATGCTGGCAGAAACAGGGATTATTCTCAGATCTCAGTGAATCCAGACCGCGTTATGGGGATTACGACATCTTGATCACCTCAACACAGCTCAGGTAAGAGCTTCTATCATCATTTACCTATACTACAACCGATGGGGGTCGAACCGCAATGAAATAAAGTCAATTCAGTTCGATATGGCTGCACCATGTAGTGAAAACAAAACCTTGCCACCCATTTTTAGCAATTCCCAAAAACGGTGGACATTTATTAGTGTTCGTCAATCTTACATTTTTTTGTCCACCGATATTCTTATTTTGATCAGATTTCAGTAAATTGGCGTTATTTCCTTATAATGCTTATAAGCATAATTAGGCCTCGTCGTTTAGCTCATTTGATCTACCATCTCTGGACTGGGCCCCGGGGAGTGGGATACAATTTGGTAGGATCTCGATGATTCTTGATTTCTTTAAATTCAATAAATCAAGGATCATTGAGAGCCTATCCAATTCACCTCTGCACTGGGCAGTGTCACCGGAGTCATGTCAATGACCTCGTGAAGTCCAGTTTAGCCTGCTTGTGCAAAAACCCAGTAAATACAAAAAAATACGTATAACATTAGTACAATGTTGGACCAGCGTCGAAGACGTTGGGCCGACGTTGTACAAATGTTATAAAAAATGTTTTGTGTTTGATGGGAACGTGGCTGGACCCGTAACTCAAACTACAGACTGTTTCACCAGTTGTTCACCAGATCCTAGGAGTAGCCTTTTGTCAATTTTCCCCGTCGTTAAGTCATTTTTTTAGCCAAACTGTTCATGTATCTTTTTTTTTTTTCACCCAACATCGCTGAAAATTTTGTTGAATAATGTTGTGTATTTTGTAAGTTAGACCATTTGGCATGTAATATAATTCTTGACATGAGGGCTGTGACTTAAAAAAAAATATTACATGCCAAATGGTCTAAGTTTGCTAATACACAACAAAATTCCAACAAATTTTCAATATTGGGGGAAGGTGAAAAAATAATCTGAGAAATTTTTGTTGAAATTTTTTAAACAGCGACCAAGCAAATTGAAAAAAAGGCTAATCCGAGGATCTGGTGAGACAGACTTTAGACTGAATGTTGGTCACCGTGGTTTTTATTTTACAGTGCTCAAACTTTTAAAATAACCTGATAACTGGGATGTGCAGTGCTCTCTATGGTACTGCGCACTATAAATAACACTTTGTCATTGATAAAATGTGGTAGATACTCAATTTATTAAATTATTCATTTTAGAAGATTCTAATTTTTAAAACACAGAAGAAGATTTCTAGCCATTTTAAGCCTTACAGTAAGGGATAGACTTTAGTCGTCAGAATCTATTCAAATGAATCAGAAAAATCTGAAACATTTAAGATGATTTCAATCTGAAAAAAAACCTTTGACCTCTGAGGTTTTCATAAAAAAATGCAGCGCCTCAAGGGTTAATCCACTGCAAATGAATGGGGAGGGGGAGCACAAAAACAAATAATACAGCAAGACAAAGGTTGATACGAGGCCACACAAATTTGATATGGAATCGCCGTACAGTGAAAATTCAAATCCATGAGTTTATTTTATTTTTAGCCATTATCGCCCCCACCTATACTATTAAATTACATTAACAGTCAACTATTTAACATATTTTTTTTAAAAAGACACACTTTTTTATGTACACACCCGTCATAATTGTTGTATTTACTTTGTTATTCTGTTTTTTTGCACCAATGACCTCAATATTTACAATGGCTCTGCTGAACACTGTCCTTTTTGATGCAATAGTTTAATGCAAAAATATTTTTCACAAATTACAAAAAAATATGCATATATGTCGCAATATGCATAGGCTTACCAGTTCGCACCTATTTTTCCAAAGAATGTAATGTCGAATTGATATGGCTCAAGATGAAAGTAAATACAATAGTGAATACAGCTGAATGCCAACGTTCCCCACCTTGTTTCAATCAACTTAAGGTTGTTACGAAGTCTACTCTCTGGTGCATCAACAGTTATTATTAGTCCAATGTCAAAAACAGTTAAAAAATAGAAGGTAACTTCACAAACTGTTCATTCACCTGTCATGTTTGGATTTTTTCCACAAACATAACTAAAACTATCTCTAATAATGTAAAATTAGGGTATTTTTATTCAATCCGAAGTGCGAATTATCATTATGTGAGTCGAATACTATGTGGAAGTGTACTAACCCTTATAACGCGGAGATCGACTTTAGACGTCACACACGTCAAATTATGACGTCTAAAGGAAGAGTACAAATATTTCTAACGGCAGTAGACCCATAACATACGTATTCAAATGTACCAGAAACAGTTAACTAAGAAATTTATGATGATTTCTAATTGAAAAAAAACCCTTTGTTCTCCATGGTTTATACAAAAATATTTCAGCGTTGTAGGGGTTAAAAGATAGATTGTGATAATAAAAGTAAAGTATTAGCGTGTAACTGTACAATGTGTTCGTTCAATTTTAAGGCCCTCCTTGTACAATTGGTGTCCTATCAAATTTCTCAACATCGAACATCAAATTAACACATTTCTCTTCAAATACAAGCAGTATTTATATTAGTCTATCCGTGACTGGCAGTGGCATATAGCCACGGAATATGACGGTATCAGTTAATCATCGCCCACCATTGCACTGTTATTAAAATAGAACAGTTTTTATCAGGAAGGAAACGCGATATTGGAATGCTACTACTTTTAATTTACCACCGTATTCTTATTATGTAATAAACATGAATAACGGCTAATTTAACATAATTCAGGCCACACTCAACTTATATCACTGTATATCATGGTACGCAATACAATATTGTCCGATATTGAAGCAGACAGTGACAATAATTAAATATTTAGCTGTTTTCATGTCGTATTTTCCCTCATGATTATTGTCGTCTTACTTCATTACCGATTACCTTTGTCACTGTATTCTGCATGTCGTTTTTTTTCAATTCTGAATTACATATATAAGTTGACTTTATACATACACTGATATTCATTTTTGAAAAGTCAAAATGGCCGTCATATTGTTGAAACAAATCCGGCATACTACAGTAGAGCACAGTTCACAAAAAAAAAGAAATATTATAAATAAAACAAAAGCTACATGACATTTTAATATGTATTTTGCATAAAATATTCAAATTAGCCGCCATTACCGAAAACACAGCTTCAGGCAATATCTCAGAAACCAATAAACTTTGCCACTAAAATAAAATGTCTACACTAGGGTTTTCATGGTCAACGATTGCATTTTTTTATTAAGATCAGGACGACACATAAGCACAAAATATGCAAATTAACAAAAAAAAAATAGAATAAATATACCAGAGTACTTTACACCATATTTTAAAGAGTCAGAGATTCCGATAAAATACATTTTATATAATTTATATACCGAGATAATGCACTAGAATACCACGGTAAAACAAAGGAACAAAATATATAATTAACAAAAGTTACATTTTTAGCTTTTTGAAAGGCATATTTTTTAAATAGATGATCTTAGAGAAATTTAGAGTGAAAGTCTGCAGTTCCATGCTCCTTCTAGGGTGAAAAAATCCAACAAAATAGGATGCATACTGCTCACGTTATTTAATTAACATAAACTATGAGAATTAGCACTCTGCTAGTACAACTAGATAATGTACTTAACCCTTAACACTTTAACCGCCGGTGTCGCATATAGTCGGGTTTTCATTTTTATTAGCACATTAAGTACCACCTTTTAAACATGTTAAAGATAAAATGTGACATCGATCAGCAATATTCGAAAACAGTTGACCTCCATATTTTGTCAAATCTGAATAATTTTCACTCACTTGAAGTTGTGGATCGCGTCAGCGAGACACAACTTCAAGTGGGTGAAAATTCAGATTGAATAATTTGGCGGTTAAAAGGTTAAAGCGCTGACCTATTATTGTGTAAACCATGGAGATCAAAGGGTTTTTCTTTTCAGTTTGAAATTATCATAAATGTCTTAATCGCACAACACACCAGCGCGAGCTCGAGCGCGATTAGGCACGCGACGTGGGACGCGACGACAGACGCGACAATCGCGTGACTGTTCACACCAACGCAACAACCGACGCGACGTGCAACGCAACATGTGAGCCCGCATGTGAAGTGCGACGGCCGGTGCGACGACCGGCGCGACGGAAATGTAACAGTTTTGAAAAAGTCGCGTTGCCTATCGCGCACGTCGTCGCGCTGGTATGTTGTGCCAATGATGAAATAGTGTGTTTGAAATACCGACGCGACGTCGCGCGCGACGTCCCGCTCAATGAAAATATGTGCATATGTTAGTGTGTCACAGCATCTTACAACCATGGCGTCGGACATCTTGAAAAAAACAACAACAAAAACAGGGCCTGCTAGGGACTATTTTCAGTTTTAAAATTTTAAGATCTTTGATTTCCAAAAAAAACTTTATTTAAAAAAATGAAAAGAATGTTATTAGTGCTAATTAGCCTATTTTATTCTAAAAAAATATCATGGTATTCTAAAGCACTATCTTGGTATTATGAAAAATGTTTTTTCAATTGGACCATCTGACCCTTGAAACCATGACGTGAAAACCTTAGTTTATTCGTTTTAAATTTGGCCTTTGAATATATTTCGTCAAACGTCATTTCCAGTAATTGTTGCTAATTTGCATATGCTATGCTAATATATTATCCTGATCCTAATAAATGCAATGAGTGGCCTTGAAAACCCTATTGTGCACACTTTTTTTTAGATTTAAAGTTGGTTGGTTTCTATGATATTGCCTGGAACTGTATTTATGTTAATGACATATTTTATACTAAATACATATTAAAATGTCATACAAAATTTCGTTGTTCTACATATTTCCCTCTTGTAAGCTAGAATTATTATGGTGAACTTTTATAAAAAACAATTCAACAAGATTGCGGTAATTTTGAAAAAAAATAAAAAGGGACTGTTCAGATTTTCATTTAGATGATATTCCTATATCGTTTCTGAAAAAAACAGGAACGTTTTGTTACAGGTTATAATCTAATGCTCCTGCATTAAATAAAAAATAAAATTATAAACAAATCGATGACTCACTGTCTCCGATCTTTTATTTCAGCTTAAAATGCCAAAAATCCGTCATTCGGTTCCGACTATAGGACCTCAGCCTGACTAACTTTCGAATGTTAAAATGTATATTTTATTTTCTAAGTTCAACAAAAAAATCTTAGATTTCAGTAAAAAAAAAAGCTGTTCAACGTTTCAGACGGTATCGTTAGACAACTGATATCTGGCAGCCATCTTAGAAAATGGCTGCCAGTCTGCCAGGTTAGACGAGGTCAATTTTTTACCGGGGACGGACAATGTGAGAACAGTGATCCTCATTCACCATAAAAACAGATGGTAAATATCTAAATCGCCAGGTACAAGTGACTATATATTATCTGACTCGTACATTATCGTAATTCATTCGTCATAACCTCGGCGCGCGAATTAAAAGTATACATGTATTGTGTAAAAAATCAGTCGAGAATTATTCAGCTGTCGAGAACATAATCGCTGACTAGAGCAGACTGGCCAAATCGCGAGGTTGTTGAGCATTGTTTTATGATGAGCGAGTAGATTATCTGTACATTATGCAGGACCATCCTAAGCAAATGTAGTATTATATGGGTTTACTTTTACAAACGAAATTAGATTCTTCGGATAAAAATATTTGAAACTGAAAGAACTAAATCTAGATAGCTTGTCGCTCACCATATGTTCACTCTCTAGAGGCGCGTGGTCGAGGTGGCCCCTATCGTTTTTGGTGAGCTAGTTGTAGATGCGTGTATAGTTACTGCCGCATTGTGTAGAGGATTTTTGTGGCCTAACCAGGAAGTAATAAACTGGGTTAATTGACACTTAAGTGACCATCCCAGCCAACAAAAAGCATTAGTATATGTTGGACCAACGTCGAAGATGTTGGGCAGACGCTGTATAAATGTTATACAATTGTTTTGTGCTGACTAGGATTGGCCACCCTCTAGGTCAAGGCCTATGTGCAAAATATGCAGTTGATCCATCAATGGCAAGGTTATCTGCATAACCATGACATACACGTACTTGTTGTACAACAGATCACCTGGGTAAAATCTGTTTTGGGTTTTGTTCTGTGACCGTGTCCGGTGTTTGGCCGTAACGTAATGCGTATACTTCCGATTAAGCGTACTTTGCTGGTTAACAGGTAGAAGGATTACAATCGTGAATGTCACTTAACCCTTTAACCGCCGGTGCCGCATATATTCGGGTTTTCATTTTCTATTAGCACATTAAGTACCACATTTTAAATATGTTAAAGATAAAACGTGACATCAACCAGCAAGATTTAAAAAAAAGTTGACCTCCATTTTGTCAAATCAGAATAATAATAATTTTCACTCACTTGAAGTTGTGGATCGCGTCAGCGAGACACAACTTCAAGTAGGTGAAAATTCAAATTGAATAATTTGGCGGTTAAAGAGTTAAATCGTTAAAGTGGCGAGACAGTTTTAAATGCTCTTGAGTTTAATTCTACCGGTTTATCAAGACAATTTCTGATATAGTTGAATCCATGGAAGTTGTTTGCAAACGGGTTAGATATTAGCAACCGTATTATATCGTGGTGAAAAAATTGCGGTAAGACACACGGGCGCATACGAAGAGTAGGCTCTTAAACTGTCAATATAAGTAAGCCCCTCACTCGTCTCGGAAAGGTTGAGAGACAACAAATTTGGTGGGGTGGTTTTCTCTTTCAAAAATACGGTTTTGATGAAATAAGACATTTTCCATAATAATTGGTCATCACGTCCGTTTTTTTTCAATATATTATGTATAAATGTAGGCCAATATTGTAAGCACCATGGCGCATACAATTGTTCAATTTAAACTTCTGTCACCCGCTTTTTATAAGGGCGAAGTGCTAAGCATTACCGGTGTCTGTGTGCATGCACACTATACTATATCTTGTAAACATGATAGGGGTACGATAGTAAACTTTTGATATCATGGGTCCAACTTCCCCATTGCACGGACAAGTTCCAAGATGAAGCATATAGGCTGTTCCATTATAATAATTGCGGTCATAACGCCGTATTTTATTCATGTGAATTGGAAATTATAATAAGCAGGATACGCGCATTAATCTTCAATTGATGGTTTTCAATTTTTTTTACCATGCGACAGCTCGGACCAATTCAAAGTTGAAGGCTGTTTCATATGCATAATAATTGGGTTCGCGATAGCCATTTTAACTTTATAATTCTATAAGCGCGATCCTCCTCAATATACAACCTATTGCTCTCTTTTGTTCCATATGTACAGCTGACAGATATCTCGGATAAGTTCAACGACGAGTCATCTTTTATATCTAACATTTCATTATGGGTCGCTATGGCCGTTCGAACAAAAAGTTTGGATTCGATTCACTTGTCATACCTGCAACTTATACCTCCAACCTACCTGCAACTCGTGTTGTCCTACAAGGAATATGTAAACATGTTTATTTTTTTTAAATTTTGTATTTACATGAAACTATTGCAGTAGCAAAGGCTGAGAATATAAATATTAACACGTGTATACACATAACGGTTATTGATATATTAGAATGAGGAGGGGGGGGGGTCTTTCTCCTTCAGATAGCCATATAAAAAACAATGGGCTTATTTAATAAAAGTCGTTCTAATAGTAATACGTCGATAATTTTCTTGAAAATGTGTGTCGTGTAGCATAACATATACATTTCATAATGCAGCTTTCTTGTGGCGCGCCACAACAAGTTATCTTGCGGTCACGAGGGGACATATGTGTATCGAAGAATATAATTTTGCGTATTTAATATTTTTAAAAACTAAATCTTTTAACAATTATTCAAGATGTTTATCCCAGCAGACACAATAAGTTAGATCAATGTTGGTTTAACGTTGGTCCAACGTTAGCATGGTTAGCGCCAGTACAAAAAAGGCGTGGCTGTAATATTAAAACCGAATACAGTAGAACCTGCTATGAGCAGCCACTCTTGAGACACAGGAAAAGTGGCTTTTCAAGACAGGTGGCTGCTCATAGGAGGGTCATTTCGTCGCCTCGGAGCTAAAGGATCCTATCTGCCACTCTGACGAGTGTCAGATAGGATCTTTTAGCTCCGAGGCGACGATTTGTATAGGAAATGTCATTTTGGGGAATGGCCACGTGGCCTCCCAGAGGAGGTTTGCTGCTCATAGAGTGGCTGCTCCTAACAGGTTATACTGTACTAACCTACTCACAACATCATGACGTACTGTAGAGTTTTAAAATTCGTTCTCTTTTGGTTAGAAGGTGCTAAACTGCCACTTTGTAACTCCCAACTTTTAACTCCAAGGGGAATATCGCATTGTCATACCGGTAGTACATGAGTATAATACGGTAATATTTTCATGCTTAATGGCCGGCCTCGATGGCTCAAAACTCGAAGTACCTTGTTCGAATCCCGGGCGGGTAGGAAGTTTGTCATAGGGGTTGTGCATATAGAGAGCTCCAAACTATTCAAATACCTGGAGTGTACAGTGATGTCAATAGTACTAGTATGTTCTATAAAAAAAACAAGTCATTCGATAAGATGAGTAGGATATAGTCCCGACCTCGGGCTTCGCGATATTGCCATGATTGTGCAGAAAGCGACGTAAGGCAAAACTGACTTGACTTAATTTAGCCGATACGTGCTTTGTAAAAAATGATGTACTTGTTTTACATACGTTGATAAATTTCTCATTGTAATGCATATTATGTTGTTTCAGGACCAGTGCATTCCTTGGGGTGATGTTGATGAACTTTCAGAGACAGAAATGTCAAACAGCCAATGGCTACCAGATTCTAGTAGACGTGCCCCCAACTAGAGCTAACCAAAGTGGTGACACCGTTGAACACATGGATATAAGCTCGATGGAATTATCTGAAAGCTTTGTGAATGTTCCTTCCGCTGGAATGTGTTCCAATAACGAAAGGTACAAGTGGAATATGGGTGTGAATAGAGAATTGGCCGATTACCACATGCCTGGTGCTCTGGCAGGCCAGACAGCAAATTATAGTCACATACAATCTAATAATCAGCAAACATGTGTGTATAGCGAGCAACGTATATTGTACGGTGAAGCTCATCTACAATCTCAGAGTACTTCACGCAGGTCGACGTCAATGGAACAAAATATGAGAGGCACCTGGTCCTCTGAACATGTCAATACCCCGCCCTACTTTCCTGGAACACAGAAATCTGCAACAGTCAACTATTTCCTACCAGTCATTGAACAAAAATCGGAATTAATTAGACTTTTTCGAAGTAGTATATGTGCCGCCACAGAGATGATGGATTTGCAGATTAGCTACTTAGAGCAAAGCAGGCTACTTGAGACAGCAAGAGAAATGGCTCTGTTTTTGACTCCACCTTCGCCAGCAATTATACGTTCTGTCAATATATATTTCGACCAATTGCACACGCATGTAATTATCAGTACTAAATCCCGTTTGAATGTTTTAAATACCACAGCAGAAAAGAAACGTGTCCTGCATCAGAATTTGCCACATTCCATGTATCAAGGATCTTTTGTTACGTTGCCAACTTTTCACAACTCGTATTATAAATCGCCAGCAGAATATTCTCACGCGAGTACATTTACAAATATTACTAAAAATAATACTTCAATACAGATCGATACAAACAGTGAATGGTCAACGGGAAACGAAGCAGCTCAACTGCAACCATGCCTTCAACAAGAGAGCACCATGCTAAACATATCGTCAGACAGTGGAATTGTACCTGATAGCCCCAGTCACTTTTTTCAATGGATTCCAAACAATCAGGGTGTGATAAACAGTGCACCTCCCGCCATGCCATATTGTACAGAACATGTAATGTCGTCAAACGATACCGGACAATCACCTGATGTACCCGGGTACCCGCTGGAGTTTAGAGGTTGTCCAGTATGGTCAATAAATCCGTACCAGTTTGGTGTTGTTCAGGGTTGTGACATTCGGTTGATGCAGACATATAGAGCACAGCACTCTGTATCCACCCAGGCTTTTCTCACAGCATACCCTTATAATAACAACCAGCAACAATATCTTACTGCTGAACATTATGTCAAGAAGGAGAATATTGAAACTGTACCGAACGCAAACATAGATTTTTCAGGAAAATCCATGCTGGACAGTGAGAGCAAAGACATAGAGAATGCAAGTAAACGGGTTCTGAACTCGTTGTCTGTTCGTATCATGGATAGCTGGTATAAGCGTAATCTTAGACATCCATATCCGTCCTTAGAAACTGCAGAAGTTCTAGCTAGTGCTGGAAAAATCACCGTAGAACAGGTCAAGAAGTGGTTTGCTAACAAACGCCTGCGTAATCACAATACCAGAGGCAAAAAAGAACTCGCTAAATTGAGAAGAGACCTCCGTGAAAAGCTGAAGAATGGAACTCTGCAATTGCGGTTTCCAGCGGAAGAAAAAATACTTTAAACTGAAAAATAAAATAAAAAGTTATTTTGTATTTTACAATATTTAGAAAATGTTATTGTAAGTGTGTGTTTTGTTTGTTTTCAGTTTGTTATGAAATTAAACCTTATCGCATACTGTTTTTCTTGATTTTATGATGGTTGGTTGTGTTCAAAACATTTCAAACGAAGACAACAAGACTATAGTAGCATGATATTTTGTCTGTATGCACTTAGGCTACTTGCCTGGTCGCAAAATATTTTGGTTATAGTTTACTTTTTTTCAAGAAAATGTCAAGACATCATTTTTTATACAGTTTTTTGTAAACATGCCATCTCACTATAACAGTCCGGGACAGTTGTGATTTCTTTGTAGACACTTACCCAGTAAAACCAAATTTAAGAATTTGTTCGCGTTTCAATAGTTTTGAAAAAAAATACATATTAAAAAAATCAGCCCTGTTTTTTCATTCTTCTAGTAATTGATTTACTTGGGGCAAGTTAGGGCATGGCAGGTCAAAGCTTAAATGTTTAACTAACCCCATAAAAGTGGCCCAACTTGCATTAACTGAGCCGTTTGCATCAATCAATTTATCCTGCATTTTAGAATTACAGGCTCATTATAACCATTGAGGTAGAATGGATTTTTCCTAACTTCATGCTATAAACTATTAGTCAAAACATAGACAAGTATATGTGTCAAAATGGTCTCACGTTAAATTATATCTTTAAGTAATGAAAAACTGATAAGCATGACACGCATATCAAAAATATTTACAAAACTACATATACAAATTCTTTAATCTGTAGTTCATTTAACATCTTTGAAAAAGTTGATTTCCCAGTTTGCATGATTTGGTACGTAAATGATATAATTTATTAGCCTGATGACATCGCAATGCTCTGACACAAAGACCTTCATTTTTAAATGTAATAGTTCAAAAAGATCACAAGTTTAAGCCTGCTGAAAATGGCCAAGTTTTCATGGAATCCGAGTTTTTCGTTTATCCACAGCTGTGGATATAAAATGATGGTCAGTGTTACCGTGCCTATGGCGAAGTTTATTAAGGTATTAATTTATATTAACTAGGTGGCACAAACATCACTGGGTAATCAGAGTTGACTTTAAAAGGGGTGGACCAACTTGCCTCACTCTACCCTACCGGTACTGAGTTAGTTTATCACCAGAGTAAACTTGAAAATAACATATCTCGTTGTAGAAAATTAGGCCTACCAGGTGTTTTGATCTGTTTTCTACGGATTTTTTTCGTGATTTGATTTTAGATTTCTTTTTTTACAATTTCGCAAACTGCCTTGATATTAAATATGTATGGTTTTATTCACATAATTATTATGTTAAATTACTCCAGTATAATGTTTCGCGCATAACTAATTTTTAGCCAGTTTGCGCTAATAAAGGGAGCTAATAGTGGGTTTTCGCGTTTTCCTCAGTTAGTAGCTTAGCTGTAATTTACCAGCGTGATGGAATGGGTTTATGGCCGATTTCACAAAAGTGGTTACGATATCAGCATTTCTAATGTTTTTACCATTTGAAAGTTTAGATACGTGTTTTTCAATGCTAATTTAGAAATACGTGCAATGGAATGACAAGTGAATTATTACATGATCACTAAAGAAAAATGTTTGATTTTTAATTCGACATTTTGCTTCATATGTTCATCCCATTTAAAAATATGATTTTTAAACTAAGCAAAAATACTGCTATTGTGACCATTTCCGTCTTAAAAAAATGTATCACGATAGCAATGATAAACTTAGGATGTCATTTTCAGAGGGTGCGCACAGTCTCAATTCTGAATTCACGCTCTATCAATAAATTAAGGTGTTGTAAATCCTAATTTCGCGCACTACCATAGTTGAAAAACAAGTATTCTACTGATTTTTTTCTGTCCGCCGGGCAACATTTCACGGGTTTGTAGGTAGATCTTCAACTCGGATAACTGATTACACTATTGAGGCCTAGACCCCTATATATACTCTTACCAGGAACATAAAAAGTCATGTTTAATAACTTAGTGATCATGATATCATTTGTATGAATATTAGCTGATAAAATTATTCAAGTAAAAAAATTGTAGCGAAACGGCAAAGTTACAACAAAACTACCAGCCTACAACTACAAACTTGTAGAAGATGAAGGCGTAATTCAAGATATTTTGCTCTGAAAACCTCATCCAAAAGTTGTCAAATCAAGGTTGGTTAAACATGTTAAGAGGGATTCTATAATTTTAGGGCTTCATTTCATGACTAATTGGCTAAAGAAAAAAAATTTTTTTTTCATCAAAATGTCACTAGGTGTAGGTTGTGTACGTCTGTTAGGCCTACTGCCTTAGTAGATATTTAGGCTGATTTTTTCTTTTGTTCGATTTTATCACCTTTGAAAGAAAAAAATCACCTAGTCATGGAATGGAAGTACAATCATGGAATGACAATATTTTATGTCATGGCACGACATCCTTGTCATGGAATGACGCTCAACTTTAATATTTCCACAAATTAACCAAGCTGAATAGTTTCTGCACAATTTTTAAGCATTCCCTTGCCACACAGACAAAATATTTGGTCATGGTCTGACATTATATATTGGCATCGTCTGGCATTGTCTGTCCGTCAGGTAATGACAAAATATTATTCAATTGAAAAAGAATGGCGAGCAGGTAACCAATTATTGCTTATGACGTGGTTCTAACAATTAAACACCTTCATTTGTTTTATTTGAATGAGACGACTACAAATTAACAAATCAACCCCCCCCCCCCCCCCCGAGGAAATAAAGTAGGCTAAGGATGTTGGTGCTCACATAGCTTAACAGGTAGTCAAAGTTTATTCCTGATAGTATATTTGCAATGTTGCATGCTCACTTGAACTCTTGAAAACAATGTTACTAAATATTACAAATATACATCGATCCATTGAATCATCATTCGCTGTGTTTTAAAATAGATTTGTTTTCAAACTGGGGGTTATTTTGCCATTTAAGTAGGCCCTATACTACCCTGATGACATCGCAAGGCTCTGACACGGTAACCTCCATTTTTAAATGTAATAGCTCAAATACGACCACAAGTTTACGCCTGCTGAAAATGGCCTAGTATTCATAGGCAATTGAAATATTTGTTTCAATTTCTTGGCATCCGAGTTTTTTGGTAGGCAGCGCGAGTGTCGTTTTTACACAGCTGGCTGTGTAAACAAAATGGCGGTCAGTGTGACTGGGCCTCGCGCAGTAAATGAGTTAGGCGGCCCAGTCATACCGGGTAGCCCTATACATGTAAGTCTCATTGTTTAATTTTAGTATTTGTGTGTGTGTGATAAGGATCGACATTGACCTTCGATTGGCACCAGCCCCTATATATTTATTGAAGGGACTCCGTGGCCAGTCACACAGAACCGGAACTGTCTAGCCGGCCGGCCGGCTCCACAGTCTAATATCGCCGTGCCTATATATATTTATACACGGTTATATATACTTATCTTTCTTAGTCAATAAATTACAGTTCAGTTTAATTATTTCAGTGTATCTGGACCCAGGTTCAGAAAATATATCGAATTACCTGCAGAAGAGATCAAATTTGACCTTCACTCGGCCTTTAAAGCTACTAACTAAACTTGTGTTGCCTTAAAATCATGTAGTTGTACAAAACTGTGCACCAGGGTTTTTCATGTACATGCACCTTACTATTGATTTGTCAAGGACAAATTCAAACATCATATATGCTGTAGGAATTATGCCTAGAGACAGCTTCGCTATGATCCCATAAAATTAATAATACATAAAAGGTACGAAATTAATAATGAATCGCCCATTCTACGGATTTTTCCATATTCTACGGATTTGTTCATGTTTTTAATATATTTGTAAAAGTGTTGAAACTGCCCAGCCCGGGGATGGAACCACCAACCCTGGCATCGTGATGCCTGAGCGCTACGAATCTAGCCGAAGAGTCGACTCGTTGGCCAGAGTAGTAATTACTCCAGTCCACCATACACACACCCGGTTACATATTACTTTTATTAGGTGGCTTCTGAGACGGATTTTTTGCAAATATATTCTTTACATTTTTCTCTTCTGTGCAATTTCGCCTATAAACCTCAAATATGTTTTTTTTTGCAGTTTTTCTTGACAAGCAAACTTTTTTTCAAACAAAAACATAACTTTTTTTCCTTCTAGATCAAAAGCAGGCTATTTTTGTCCTGAGGTAGCACAGACAAACTTTTTTTTGAGCAAATATGCTATCTTTTTCTCACAAATATATAAACAACCTATTTTTTTCCAACCCTTTTTTTAAGAATTTTTTTGCCCAAATTTGGGAAGCAAACTATTTTTCCAACTTCCCCCCCCCCCCTCCCACCTGGTATTAAATGTTCCGCCCCTAATATGAACTGTCGGCTGAGCCAAAACCATTTTCACTGCTTATCCGTGGGAACGTAAGCTTCATTTGGGCATCTGAGCAGATGAAAAAATGAAATGAATCGGGCTTTAGGCCACCTTTGTGCACATATATAGGCTAAACTGGGCCAGGAGAACCTCCTGAGGATGGTGAGATGATCGAGATGACACTGTCCTCCAGACACAGCATTCGAAATCCGAGCCCTGGCGGTCTGAGGCCGAGCACGCTACCTCTCGGTCACGGAAGCTCTCTGCAATACTGAGTTTTACGAGTGGATGGGGAAGAAACATTCTTGTTTCCTTTAAACCGCCGAGACCGGGAACCGAACACCGAACTCTAGCTTGAAAGGCAGCGGTGCTAACCACTACCCTAAGGCCCCCGCCCTAGTGCATAAAATACAAGGTGACCGACATTTGTTCAATCTCAAATAATTTTTTTATATAATTTTCCACAAAATAGAACTCGATTCATGAGTTTGCTGTCTACGATAAGGTTTCCAGGTATGGCCGACATAGTATAGTGTGATCAGAAAGTGCTTTAGATATTGCCGTATTGCTAAAACCCAAGATTGTCGCTATTTGTGCAATTCAAACCATAAATTGCAAATCACTACGATTTTGTGGAAATGTTCAAGAGTTAATAGTTGAACAATTTATCTCCAATGTACGTAGTGTGGTGAAAAAAAATATTTAGTCAAGAAATAAATACGCATAAAAACAAAACATTTATGTCTTCAAGCTAGTTAAAACGATGCTCTCTTTAGCACAGTGCTGCAGATTCCAAAACAGAAAATGGTAGTTTTTTTTGCCGTTTTTTTTGTATGGCCGTCTTAGTAGTCGATACACCCTACACGTAGGCCTGAAAACAGCCTACATTGTTTTGTTCCTTTAATATTGTTATTGGTCCCCAAAATAGCCTGCTTAGAGCCCCACATATCTAGTCAATTTGTATTGGGGTTGTAACGCCGCGTCCCAGGCCACTGCTCCCCCTATAAAATTGTAATTGGACCTCCCACGACCTTTATGCAGATCTCAAAACAATAAAGAATTTCGCAGATTAAAAACCACAAAAAAAAACATTATTTTCCAATTAAATTCATTCATTTTCGGAATATTGAACCTTGTTTTCGGAACAATGAACCTTACTTTCAGAGTAACGAACCTTCGGAGCAATGAACCCTCGGAACAGCGGACCTTTGGAACAACGGACCTTCGGAACATTGGACCTTCGGAACAACGGACCTTCAGAACATTGGACCTTCGGAAAAGCGAGCGGTCCCCGTATACTGTTACACACAGCTTAATCCTTCCAGTGTGGGGACAGACATTAGATGTATAGGCCTACTAGATTCTCACAGCTAAAGTTGATCACTGAAAGAGTAAAATATGTACAATTCATAACATAGGTAAAGTATTAGAATGAAGCGGAAAGCCCAGAAGATGTTGAATCAATGGTGGTTCTACAACGTTGAACCAACGTTGATTCAATGTCTTTGTCTCCTGATAGAGATAAACAACACATTTTTGCTGAATTTGAATTGAAAAAAAAAATTCGTCTCTTTAGGGTTTAAAGAAATATATTTCGGCACTCTAACATGTTTAACCCTTATCCTGCCAAGTTAATTTATTTAAATTTTCAACCACTTGAGGTTGTCATGTGGTTGTGTCTCGCTACGGCGATCCACAACTTCAAGTGGTTGAAAATTACTCACATTTGTTTAATTTGTGAGCACACTTACAAATCTTGATTTTTAAACACACATTTTGTACCCAATAACCTGATAACAGAGATTTAATCGGCTCATAAAACCGATTGAAACGACAGCTGTTGTCTTGATCATCAGGCAAAGGGTTGAGGGTTTCTATATACTTTATACATGTGTCAATCATTCACATAAAAAAAATTATATACATGGAAAAAAAATGTAAGAGCAGTGACAAGAACATAGGTTTGAATTTTTCTAATCTTTTAATAGGTTTGCAAGTCATATAAATAAGTACATGTGGGCCATACACAGATACAGCACTTGGTTTATATATTTCCTACCATTATTTTTTATCATAATAATGTTTAAATACAAAGCAAAATATACTGATACCTGGTAGGCCTACACATTGGGCATAGGCCTACAATTTGTTTCACCAAATTAAATTACACCCCGGTATCCCCCTTAAAACTGAACATTGACAAATTCTTAAAACCAATCATAGTATGATTATTTAAATCTTGAGTTAGAGCTGTTCTATTCTAATCAAAGTTGAAGCTCCATAGTCATGATGATGGTTCATACATAATATTTAATTTTAATTATAATATTCAAAACACACTAATTTGACCATAGCTTACTTGTCTGACACTGGTCCTGAAAAACAAAGGGTACATGTAGCGGGTAACTTAACAAAACATGGCTGGTAATTATTGTAGGGCCTAATGTAGACTTTGGGCCACTTTTTTTTTTTTTTTAATGTAATTTATAGTACACACATATGCATGTATCTCAGCATATTACTAAAAACTAAGATATAGTGTTTCTTGAATACAAGTAGAGAAAAGTGCCCTGAGTTTGACCACTTCAGGAAATATCTAAATTCTTGCCAGTTGAGCTGTTCAAAAAAAAAATCAAACTAAATATAAAAGCTTTAAAACTGTGTATGATGGCAAGATTTAATTGATGGAGTAGTTACAATGACTAATTTGAATTGATAAGTACACATGTATATAACAATGAATTTTTAATTACAGTGTTTCACATTTTTGTTTCAAAGGAAGGCCGGGGTATTATACCCAGAAAAAAATACACCCCTCCCTCTTAAAAAAAACTAATTTTATCACATGTCATAACTTGTGAAAATAAAAAAAACGTAAGCCCTTTTTCAGCTCCTAGTCCTGCAGCTGATTCTGAGAACTAAGCTAAATCTAGAGTGTGCTGCACCCCCCCCCCCCCCCAAAGAAAATAGGTTTTTTCCTTTTGATCTACTAGTTTTAAAATATTACTCCGTCCGAAAAAAAAAAGCTTTTAAAAAAAAATAATAATTACTAAATTCAATTCTGAATTATTTAATTCTTTGCATCCAGAACGACACATCAGTTTTTTGTGAATATTTGCAAGCAAAATTGTTTTTTGAATTTTTTTTAGTATGTTTATTACTGTGGCTGGAACTTCTTATCTTACAAATTTTGTCTACTCAGCTGCACCAGTCAAAACAGGATAGAAAATAGTATCTTGAATGTCCCTAAAGACATATATGGAATCGCCCAAATGCCAATGTTCTAATTTCCACCTGACCACAACATGTATGACTGACTGTAGGAAATGGTCACCAAAAGGTCTTTTGGACACTTTTTGGACACTTTTTTTAAACAGTTAAAGGGGTAATGTTTTTAAAATAAAAGCTGGTGAACCAAAGAAGCATAATACCATAAACATGATAAAACCTATGTTCTTCTAGGGGTGCAGCGAAATCTAAATTTTCAGAATCATCCCCAGGACTATACTTGTTTTGATTGACGGTAGTCCCTAGGTAGTTTAAAATGGAATGAACATTTTTTTTAAAGGGAAGGTTGATTTATTAGTCATTAAATAAAATGTAAATATACTGTATTTATTATAATAAACAATTAGAATACCCCCCGAGATTACAGGGACATGGACACTTACCATACTTACTGGTGTGGTGTTTTAATGTTCATATACATGATATATAGTGTACCTGTGTACCGGTACATGGTCGGGGTTTTATTTTTAAATCAGGGGGTGGGCGTTTATCAGTGTTTATTGGTATATAGGTGTTTATTAGAATAAATATGGTAGGCCTACATGTCGTCCCCCTGGATATGAAAGGGTGTATCTCCCACTTCACAAAGTGGCAGATACACCCTTTCATATTCAAGAGGACAATGTGTATCTGATTGAATTTAGGTAACATGCCTTTTATGTTCAGCCACCCCTAAAAAAGGTCTTGGATTGAAGTTTAAACCTATTTCCACGTGAAATGTTAAATAATGTGATATTATATATTGATGTAATTCATCAATCTACATTTAACATGGTTATAACTTTTCAGATTTAATACAACGTTGTTTTATTTCAGCAATGGGGCTTATGTGGATTGCAATTTCTTATTAGCATGATAAGCAATTTTAAATCTCTTCTAAGTGTTTTAACCTATAGATAGCCAGTGATAGCGGTTTCATATTTGAAGATACTTCAATATCTCTCACAGCATATAAACAGACAGAATATCAAAAAACATAAACAAAATTTATACAAAAAATGACCTTGAGGAGGAGCTGATAGTTTCTCACTTAATCATATTTAGTCAAACTTAGGCACTTTGCTCTACACAATCACATAAATAAACCAATTCATTATTGTGTAGTAAAAAATTCAGTTGATAGATATAGAGAAAAAAAGTGAAATTACAGTAAGCAGCCATCCTTTCTTTTTTATTCGGTTTTAGCTTTCAACATATGGAAAGTGACTAGCTTTCAAAACAAGGTGACTGCACCCTTCTACTTAACATGCTTAATCTATCTGAAATTCAAATTAGAATGTTTCACATATATGTATATATATCTGATAGGCATATTTTACAATTATACCAGTCATAATTTAACTTGTCATTATATATATTTTTTTCACAATAATTTTATCAAGTTTAATATAACCTTCATCTTATAGTTTGTGACATGTGCAAAGGATTTAACATAAGTTCAAAAGCAGCGCCTTTCACATTTGCACCACGCAGGTTTGCTTCTTGGAGATCACATCCACTTAAATTACAGTTCTCTAAATCAGCACCAGCTAAAACAGCCCCCCTCAGGTCACAGTTCTGTAAATTAGCATTTTTCAATGTAGCAACACGCAAATTGACTCCTGCCATATGACTGCCTTCAAGGTTGACAAATTTCATGTTGGCTCCTTCCATGTTTGCTCTACCACCAGCAGGATCTTCAAAGTTGCAGCCCTGCATCGAGGCCGCTTCAAGACCTGCACACAACATTTTGACTCCCAGGAGGTTAGCACCATCTAGTTTGGCTTTTGCAAGATCAGCTCGCTCGAAATTACAGTGTGACAAATTTGCACCTGCCAGATTAGCATCTCTGAAAACAGCATATTTAAAATTGATGTTTCTAAGGTCAAGTTTTGAAAAGTTCACTCCAGTAAAATTCACACCTTGACATCTGAGTTCCCATTTGTGAGGAGTAGACATCAGCTGGAGAATGAACTCCCTGCGGCTGATTGGACTGAGATCACTTACTGGCTCCTCAGCTTTTATCTTTGACTCCAGCACATCAACTAGCGATGAGATTCCAAAAAATTTGGCTTCTTCGAGAACACCATGTAGACTGATATGTTTGTCCAGCACAAGCTCACCGTGTCTCATGTAATTTAGAATAGGTTCAAAATATATTGGACTTCGATCAACAAGGTAAGCTCCGCTAGCATCTACACTGCTACTCCAGGTGTGGTCTCCTTGGTGAGAAAACATCCTGGCCAGCATACTGTTTGGCTCCTTTGTCGTCAGTGTACTCCTGGTTGTCATAAAATTTTTCCCACCAACATTAATTGTAATCCACTCATTGGATTCGCAAGATGTCATCACTGGAATTCGAGGATGTGCAGTAGATTGCTTTGAAATTATACAATTCACCAAATGATTGCTGCAAACTGGTGAAAAATCCTCACCTTCTGATATGTGGAGAACATCATTATTTTCAATCAAAGCCATATCATCTATTTCGCCTCCTTTTTCTGTAAAAATTTTCTTAGCTTGAATGCCAAGTTTGTCACCAACTCCATTCAGAAAATTATCCATGTCACCACAGGCAAATACAACCTTTCCTCCCGAACATGTGCCATTCTTGAATATATTTACTCTTTTCTTTGTTGCCATTGTTATGAAGTTTACACTAACACCAGGGTCGTTTCGGTGACTTGAAGCTGTTTGATTCTCTCAGATTCAAGAGGTCAACTTGATAGCTAACTTAAAATATAAATTATATTTTGATCAGCTGTACTCTGCACAATTGTCTTTACTGACGTACCGGTACACTCAACTCTTAGAAGGTCTTTTATTTAAAAGCAATTGATTGGGTTGAATAGGTCTAGCAGAATCCAAAAGTTAATATTCCAGATTGCAGCTTGCTGTGACTCGAATTGATGAGAGATCACTGTGTTCACAAAGAAGAAGAAGACTGTGTCTGAATGTCACTGTCAATTCTTATTGTTTGATATTAAAGCTGATCAGCGCTGATCAGCCTATAGAGGCAGTCACCGCCTTACTCTGCCGAAAGCTAGTGATAAGAGTAATACTGTATCACTGCACTATCACTATCAGTATCACGGTACATCAGTATCAGGCCAGACACAATAGTAAATATATGCGGTTAATGCGTTAATCAGTGTTTATGACTTTATCACTTAATTGTTAATCTTAGACTTAGGCCAGCAGGCCTATAATATAACAAAAACAAGAATGCTGTGTCTGTGGCACTGACTGACAGTCTGAGACTTGTCTTGAGAGTCGAGTTGTATTCCTAGGCTAGGATAAAATACATGTAGATGATGTCCGTGGCGTGAACACAATATCACCTGATCACACTCCCAGACCAGTCTGGCACCAGTGGCAGTCGTCTCCCCCGGCCGATCACGGATCACCGCTAGGCCTAAGTTATCACCGTCTAGCTTAGTTCACTTTATCAAACATATTAATGTCTTCTTTGTTTTAATCGGCCGAGTAATCATTGTAATGTCAGCAAGTTAACAGACTGGTCAGTCCATGAATGATGACCATGCAATGGTCCATGTTGACATTTTGTAACAAGTGATGTTACAACAGCATGACAGCTGTGTACATGATATATGTATATGAATCAATAATTGTACACCTTCAGTACACCACTTTGTAATACTAAAAAAGACGAAGGCCTGCAATAGTATGACAATGTTACCAAAGATATAGAATGCTCAGACTTTGCTATTTTAACTCTTTTATGATGTTTAGACAAAATCTAGCCTATTTCGAAATATATTATTCCGATATTTTAACTATGTATTAATCAAATCGAATTGTCATTGCATTTAACTAGAAGTAAAGTTTCGTTAGAGAAGAATAGATTCTAGCTTGTGCTGCATGAAAATTTCTCAAAATAAGATGGCCGCAAATATTTCACATTCTCATTCAGTATGGCTTACAGAGATTGGATTTTGACAAACACACAGAAATATGTAGGTTTCTTGGAAAAACAACTGTACCGAACAAAACATGTCATTGCTTGAGCTGTATATTAAAGTAAAAATGCATGCATGAGGTGATATATATTGTGTGTACTCACTTGATGAAGCCATTTTGTTGACTGTCTGTATAGCTTAGATTTCTGTACTGACAGATTTGATGTGAAAAGTAGAAATGAGATACACTAAACATTCATTGTTAATTGCAATGTGTGGCTAAAGTACGGTGGCTTTTTAAGGCCACCACAAATAGACCTACAAGTTAAACGTTGTGTAAATACAAGATATATAGTTGTCGTGATGCAAGTTAGACCTGTAGAAATACAAGTCAATGGTGTCTAAACTCTATATATACTAGTTCTGGTGACTGCCCTATGTTCAGAAGGTTATATGTTCAGAAAGTTCTATGTTCTGAAAATATTTGTTCAAAAGGTTCAATGTTCAGAAGGTTCTATATTTAGAAGGTACCATGTTCAGAAGGTCCTATGTTCAGAAGGTCCTATATTCAGAAGGTCCTATGTTCAGAAGGTCCTATGTTCAGAAAATATTTGTTCAAAAGGTCCTATATTCATTTCAGAAGGTTCTATGTTCAGAAGGTCCTATATTCAGATGTATTCAGAAGGTCCTATATTCAGAAAATTATTTGTTTAATGTGGGATAAAACTCACATCTTTCAGTTTCATGTAAACTACAATGCTAGATAACAAATCACAGCCTTACCTCTCATTTTAGCTTATTCGTCAAAGGTCAGATGAGCTTTTGTCATTGCGCGTTGTCCGTCGTCTGTCCGTCCACAATAGCCAAAATTGCTATTGGGACTTTAATCAACACAAAACCAAGAGTGATCACAGAGGATAGCCCTCGCAATTCAGGAATATGACATTATAGGTCCCTATCTGAATTCAAATCCACCTAAATCTGGTGCTAGTGTGAGCTTGTCCTATAGCTTTTTTCTGTTTTTTTTCATTTTAATCTATTCCAGGTTTTTTTGGGGGGTGTCTGCATATCCCCAAAATGCGTAGTATAGTTGGGTTGACCAAAGCATGAGTAGAAATCACCATTAAAATAAAGTCAATAATGAATAGATTGCACAAGAAAGCACCATTCAGAGACTTGCATTAACTATAGGCCTATCATTGGGCACAATTATTTTGGTAAATCTGTAGCGCATGTTTTACTTCGATTTCTCAACGATTCTGACCCGATTTTTTTTTTCGCACAGGCCATTTTCACGTCAAACCCTAACACCAGTAAAAGTTTAGTTAGATCATTCGACATGTAATAATATTCCTGAATTAGCGTAATGGGTTGATAGAGGGACGTCAAAATTTCAATTTACAACAATTATTCAAATCGTCTAGCTTTTGAAATAATACAAAATAATTTTACGTTCATAAAATTTCATGAAAATCGGTTGATAATAATTGATGGAGTAGTTAACGAAAAACATGCGCTACTGGTTAGTTCTGTCCTAATGTATAGCGTGGGATGGATGGAATTACCCTTAGATTGATTCGTTTTACTCGAAAAAAATCAACGTTTTCCAACATGGCGGTGACTGAGAGCAATCTCGACCCCAAGGTCTGAAATATGCTCATAACTTTCTAATGACTGTGCTGAAAAAAATGAGGTGAGTATGCAGCCTTGTAGCTAAAATGTTACTGATTCTATATAAAAAAGTATTTTCTTAGATATGACTGTCCCACGATTTTGTATGGGATCAAGCTTCAGCCACTGCAGCTAGAATGGAGTTACCCTCTGTTATTGCTACTCTGGGGGATATCCGACCCAAGGATATCAGAGCTGTGTGAAAGGTTAAGGTGTTTCGACTGTCTGGGCATGTCAGGGGGTAATTCATTTATAGTCAGATTCACATGAAATTAATCAACCAGGGTGAATGAACTTCGCGGATTCCTCAGTCAATTCTGAACCAATTTTCCTGACATTTTGCACAGACATTCACCTAGCCATGGGGCGACTACTCTAAAAATTTCGATAAGTTTTACAAAGTATTTAGAAGGAGGTAGACCATTTGACATGTATGAACTTATGAGACGAAGCTATAATAGGTTTATAGAAGGCGACAATTTTTATTTACTACATGTTAAATTGACTAACGTTTGATGTAGGCCCTATACAATATTTTTCAAAGAAATTTTCGAATTTCAGGGTAGTCGCCTCATGACCAGAAAATAAATCTTGGAATATTGCATGAGAATTGACGGAGAAATCAGCTAAATCATTCGCCACAGTTATGTGAATCCGACTATAGGCATGCCCAGAACCCCTTATCAGGCGAGTGAAGGAAAATACTCTCAATAACCCACCATGCCCTATTACACCATGCTCACATCATCATATGTACATCATTCATCTCATCAATTAACTGCACAGTTTTTATCGTCTTGCAATGTCACTTAAATGACTGTTAGTCTGCTGTCGAAAAAGGACGTAAAGGGACCGTTTATTGGTCTGAAATGTAGGCCTACACCACATGTGTATTTCACTGGTCACGGTGACCATTTCTTCTATTTAAAATACGTATTTCTTATTGTAGATATAGACTGATTCCGATAAATTTATTAAATAATATTGTTTAATTGCCAGCGTGCATCATTATCACACGGTATATTTACTTGTGAAGGTTGTGACATATGCATATGTATATTTTACATTCAACAGAGAATAATCCCATAGACCTCATAAGACATGTAAGATAAGATAATTGATATTACTACATCTACATCACTCGTTTTTATATGATATTTTGAACAACGTACCTCCTATAAAATACAATTATAACATTCATATCTACAATTTAAATTAAATTTTATTAAACCTCATTTAGCTCAGAAAACCACTGGGCATACAGCGTTTTTGCGACATTGAATCAATTCAACGTCGCAAAAACATTGTGTGCCCAATTGGAACTGACAATGAAATAGTCACGCATACTTTCTAAACATAGGACCTTCTGAACAAATATTTCCGAACATAAGACCTTCTGAACATAGAACCTTCTGAATATAGAACCTTCTGAACATAGAGCCTTCTGAACATAGAACCTTCTGAACAAAAGACCTTCTGAACATAGAACCTTCTGAACATAGGACCTTCTGAACATAGGACTTTCTGAACATAGAGCTGTAACCCATAGCTCTGTTGAAAAACATGTCAGGAAGACTTATACAACTTTTAACTTGCAATTCGAAAAGAAGCTTAGCTAGCCCATATATATAGGCCTATCAGCAACACTAATTAGCTTTCAACAACTCTCAACTTGAATGTCATGAAATACGCATTTTTTTTTGAAAACATATGTATTTCCATAGAACGTATATATTGTCAACCTGATTCATCTTACAATGGGTGTAGAAAACATATGTTAGCTGACCTCAAACAGTCCCTTGTAACCATTACGCTTATGTGCATTGTGCCAACGCTGTACCAACCTCTGGTTTGCTGGAATTTGTGGATTAAGCCTACATACATAAATTATCTTCCCCTCCCTCCTCAAGGCCAGCTAACATGACACTATAGGCTACTGCTGCATATCCTAGCAGTGTGGCGATACAACTTAGACCTCGACCTAATACTGACATAAAGGTAATTTGTATTTCGCGACATGCAAGTTTTATTTGTCGAAATACAAGTTGAATTTGGCTTGTTTTTTAACAAATCTAACATGTATTTTAACAGAGTTGCGATGTAATTCGACAACATTAACTTGTATTTCTACAGGTCTAAGTTGTATCGCGACAACAAGAACTTGTATTTCAACAACTTGTAACTTGTAACTGTTGTGGCGTTAAAAAGCCACTGTACCAGATATTCGAGACCCTCAAATATTTCTGGGAATATAACTCCATATCAGTTTGCACCAGTATTTAATGATACATAATATTTGTCAACATTGCCGTCCCATTTCATAATTAGGAAATACGTTTCGCCCCCACTCTAAAATCAGCATAATATTCGTGAAGATTGCCTTTATCGCTTCAAAGTGTAGGCCTACATAGCTAAGACTTCACACTCCTATATGGAGCATAATCATGCAAATACATTTATGCAATACTATACCCAGCAAACATGATACCTTGAACCATTGTCGTTCTAAGGTTGGTACATCTTCGGCAAAATACCATTAGAATGATATTGGTTCAACGTCTCGCTGGCTTTATAATGTAATATTGTAGGTTGTATTATATTAATACATTTTAAATGGATTTTTTTGACGAGGGGCCTATTGATCTGGAAGAACTCAGAAGGGTGCGAAGTGTCTTATTCTCAGAAACTGAACGGCCTTGAAGGCGTCACCTTGGGTGCGAGCGGTACACAGACTGTTCGCCCCATAGTCAGTTCGCACCATTTTTTAGTGAGACGTTTCGCCCCCAACTCATACTTAGGAAAGACGTTTCGCCCCCACCCTATAAATAGGAAAGACGTTTCGCCCCCGTCTTCATAGTTGAGGAAAACGTTTCGCACCCAAACCATATTTTAGAAAGACGTTTCGCACCCAAACCATATTTCAGAAAGACGTTTGGCACCCAAACCATATTTCAGAAAGACGTTTCGCCCCCAAGTCATATTTAGGAAAGACGTTTCGCACCCATTTCATTATTAGGAAAGACGTTTCGCCCCCTCTTCATATTTTGGTAAGACGTTTCGCCCCCTTATCAGAAAGACGTTTTGCCCCCTATAGTTATAATTTGGAAAGACGTTTCGCACCCTTTTCATAATTAGGAAAGATGTTTCGCCCGCTACATGTCTGTTAAATAACAGATACTATGAATAAATTATTGTCTATTGTCTATCAATCAGCATGATATTCATTTAAAAAAAAGACGTTTCGCACCCTAATTATAAAATAGCAAAAGATTGCCGTCCCATGTATTATTCGGAAAGAACTTTCGCCCTCTCTTTATATTTACGAAAGACGTTCTGCACCCTACTCTTAAAATCTGTATAATATTCGTGAAGATGACATGCCCACATTGGTTCAACGGCTCGGTTAAAACGAACGAAAATATCTAGGCCTACTTAAATAGAGAAAAAATAATTATTCGTAATACAGCACAACAATATTGCGTCGTCACGCCTGATGTAGATCACGCCGTGTTAATTGCAATTTTGCAGGATCAGCCTAATAACCCCCCCCCCCCCCCGACCCTTTAGATTCGTTCTCCTTGTAGGCCTAGATGCAGCCTAATGCAAGTATACAATTCTTACTCTACTCTATGAACGTAAATATTTATATGACTGTATATTATACAATATCAATTTTACAAAACAGAATACGGTAGGCCAAAATATAAACGCAAGTTTCATGGATAGAAATACCACTATTTATTAGTAAAAATAATAATAGTCTGCAATTAATTGTGATGATGTCGATGGTCTAAATAATATGTTTTGTGGTATGTGGAAATGTTTTCTTGGCCGCTATAAGAATGGGGGCGAAACGTCTCACATAACGGTTCGAAATGTCTTAATTTAGAAAGGGGGCGAAACGTCTTTTTCAGGGGGCGAAACGCCTTCCCTAGGGGGCGAAACGTCTCAATAGGGGGCGAAACGTCTCAATAGTGGGCGAAACGTCTCACATAGGGGGCGAAACGTCTTAAACTGGGACAAGTCGTCACGGCGACGGGGGCGAAACGTCTTGAAGATGGGTGCGAAACGTCTTGGGGGGCGAAACGTCTATGGTGCGAAATGTCCTGGAGCCTGTGAGAACTAGGTGATAGAAAGGCAGTTTGGTCCTGATTTTTTACTATGTCAAGTATAAAAAGTAGCGACGGTAAAATACATCTCCTGAAGTAAAATTATGCTTTATGTCGCGATACACATGACAGTCTAATAGGAAAATTATCTCTTTTTATTCATGTTATGTTTTTTTCACTCCAATCAGTGCTGCTCTATCTGACACTTTTACATGCCATTTACACAGTAAACATATGTTTGGATTGAACCAATAGTGGCCAAGGGCCCAGTATTATCTTCCAGACAAGAAACCAGCTCTTATTTGCATATGAGGATTTAATGAGTGGGTCAGAGTGCTCGTATCCTCCCTATGCATGTTAAACAGGGAGCCAAACGAGGAAAATTAATGAGCTTTCATATTATCGTAAGTGGCAGGCCAAGGTCACGAGAATTAATGAGAGCTTGTTAATTTGGTTCAGATCTAACAGTCATGCCAGTATTCGATGTGGGGCCAGTTAATATTGGTCCAGTAAAATTAACTTTTTTGTTAGCCTATGGTATTGCTGGCACATGGGACCGGTACTGGGTCAATATTGGCAAAATGGTACATAAATGCAATATATTTAGAGAACACAATTAAAGTGACACAATCAGGCTAAATTTAAATCATCAAAAAATCTGTAGACCTATTTTTATTTTGGCTCCTAATTGATGGGTCCTTAATATGTCAACATGCAAGCCCATAGACTACAATTTCGTAATTTTAGAAAGCTTATGTTGCGCATTTGTCATTTAAACGAGACATAAAGACGACATTTAATTTCTGACATGCATGTCCAAGTTTAGAAATTCGTATGAATAACTGATAAATGGCCGGGCTTTCGGCACACTTAATATTTGCTAGTCCTACATAGGCTACGTTGCCACAGCAACCCAATATTTAGAATTCTAGTCCATGGATATCTTCACATCTTATGGCTATATATTGAAAAGCCAAAATAAAAATACTGATTTTTTGATGATTTTTGCCTGATTTTGTCACTTTAAATGCCTTTTTCTATGTCTACCTGTAAAAATGTGATTGGCATAGTACATGCAAAAAAACAAGTGTCTTGTAATGCCCAGTCAAATTGACCTAAATATCAACTATTCTTAGCCTGGTTGAATACAAAGCATTTATATGAATTCCGTTTTTAAAGTTTTTGCATATGATGGTTCTACGTGCCCCGCGGTCGGGGTACATTGAACTGCCCCAGGGGGTACATCAATCCATCAAAATAAATATCCGAAATAAATATTTTTTCAAAACAAATTGTATAATTTGCTTACTCCACCCCTTGCCTCATATGGTTTGCTATATGTAATCAAGGTGTGAAATACCTTACAGAGTATGTAAATGGTTTAACTGAAATTGATGAAGTGTCTTGAATTATCCCTGCTTAGAAACAATGCAAAATTTGATTTAAGCTGATTTATTAGCTGTTTCCAAGATGCAATATAATATTTCCATGTCATTAGGGGAGAGTGGGGAGGTGTGGGCAACAGGGAGGAGTGGGCCATTTACTCTTACATAAAATATAGTAAAGCAATGTCCTCACTCTCAATGTCATATGACCCTGTCATATGACCCACGTGATCAGCTGAAAGTTAAAGCCACAAAATCAAAGAGTTGCCTGGCAGTCGTAATAGTCCCTTTTTCTATACTGTACGCAAATTTTTCACTTCTGATTAACATTCAGGTTTCCGACTGCAGAGCATAGCCAAATGTGTATCATATATAATGGGTTTATTAACAATTATTATGTCATATTTTAGTAAGTTAAGAAGTCCTTAAGTTAAGTCCTTAAGTCCTTAGCCAAAAAAAAGTAGCTGATGTTTGTTCTGCGAACGTCGGTTCGGGAGGGAGTGGGCCATTGGTACGTGGGAGGTGTGGGCCATGGCCCACTCCTCCCATGTATCAATGGCCCACTCCTTCCAATCGTTTATTATTACTACTTTGTGACAAGTTCAGTCTAAGATACATCAGTCTTACGATCTTGCAGGGGCTGATCCAGTATCTGACAAGAGGGGGGCACTAATGTTTTGGCCCCCAATACATTTTTGGCAAATTTAGATTATTTAGGCCACTTTTTAAAGCATTATTTAAAAGAAGAGATGTTCCCAGAACTGGCTTCACATATATAAATCTAGTCATAGTAGTCATTGACTTTCAATTTACCCACCAGCTGAAAAATGATAAATATGGGGCACTAGCAGATAAAGAGTTAGCGGTGCTGATATATACAGCGACACTAGCAGGTAAAGGTTTAGCTGTGTTAATATAGGTGGCACCAGCAGGTAAAGTGTTAGCTGTGCTGATATAGTCGGCACCAGCAGGTAAAGGGTTAGCTTTGTTGATATAAGCGGCATTAGCAGGTGAAGGGTTAGCTGTGCTGATATAGATGGCACTAGCAGGTAAAGGGATAGCTGTGCTGATATATACAGTGACACTAGCAAGTAAAAGGTTAGCTGTGTTGATATAGGTGGCACCACCAGGTAAAAGGTTAACTGTGCCGATATAGTCGGTACCAGCAGGTAAAGGGTTAGCTGTGTTGATATATGTGGCACTAGCAGGTAAAGGGTTAGCTGTGCTGATATAGTCGGCACTAGCAGGTGACGGGTTGGCTCTGCTGATATAGGGCGCATTAACAAGTGAAGGGCTAGCTGTGCTGATATAGTCGGCACCAGCAGGTAAAGGGTTAGCTGTGCTGATATATCCGGCACTAGCAGGTGAAGGGTTAGCTGTGCTGATATAGGGCGCATTAGCAGGTAAAGGGTTAGATGTGCTGATATAGGCGGCATCATCAGGTGAAGGGTTAGCTGTGCTGATATAAGCGGCATTAACAAGTAAATAATTAGCTGTGCTGATATAAGCAGCACAAGCAGGTGAAGGGTTAGCTGTGCTGATATAGGCGACATTAGCCGGTAGAGAGTCAGCTGTGCTGATATAGGCGGCATTAGCAAGTAGGCTAAAGGGCTAGCTGTGCTGATATATGCGGCATCAGCAAGTGAAGGGCTGTGCTGATATAGTCGGCACCAGCAGGTAAAGGGGTATAGCTGTGCTGATATAGACGGCACTAGCAGGTAAAGGGATAGCTGTGCTGATATAGGCGTCACTTGCATGTAGGCCTAAAGGGTTAACAGTGCTAATATAAGCCGCACTGGCAGGTTTACAAAGAGTTAACTGTGCTGAATAGGCATCTTTGCAGTAAAAATCCACCATGGTAGAAACAATATCTGAAACGTTTGTATGCCCACAATAGCAGGTGGCGGTGATTTTGCTGCCGGGGTGGGGGGAGGGGGTGGTGGGCAGAGGACAAACGGACAAACAGCAGCAGCCTGTCACTGTGAAGCTAGGGGACCGCCGGGGACCGAGAAATTGGCCACTTTTTGATGACCTAGTTATTTATTTGTCTACGGAAAACATGCAGACAACCTGTAGTTTTGTACAACATGCATGGTTGATGGTTCCGTATGTAGACTTCATCACAACCAATTGATTTTTAAAAAAATATGCAAGCCTAGCCAGAATGAGCAAAAATATAAAAAGTGGCTCACTCCTCCCCACTCTCCCCTACTTCCCACTTTGTTTTTTATAATATATAGATATTTGCTACTGTTTAGAAACAAAATGTGCTGGCAAAGCATCACATATAGATACATTTTAACTATACTATCATGATATTAGAAAATATTTTCAAATTTGCACACATTTGAAAAAATAACTAAATTAGCGAAACGCCAGGGGCGAATATCACAAAGAATCCTAACTTTGATCCTATCTCAACTTTCTCTTATTTCAATAAAAAATATTAGGATTGATCTCAATTTTTTTTTATGGAAATGAGAGAAAGTTAAGATAGGATCAAAGTTAGGATTCTTTGTAGGCTACTATGCGCCCCAGTTTTACAGCCTTAAAACTCTTTTATTTGCATATTTCCCAGCATGACATTCGAAAAATTGTGAAAGCTTTTAACATCATAGATACCCTGCAAACACTGTACGTAATATAACGTTCGTTAAGGTCCCATTTTCGTCATTCATGGATGAACGTAACGAGGACGTGCTAAGGACGTAGTCATAATAACCCTAACGTCCCTAGAGCGTCCCAATAACGTTACATTTATGTTTTACTTTCTAAGGACGTAAATGGGAGTTCACAGAGCTACGTCCTAAGTACGAATGCTGTGCGTTGCTGGGACGTAATTACAACGTGAAATTGTTTGCAGGGTAGTACCTAAATGTTCATAACTACTTGCATTTGGTACAAAGAACATCAAATTATGGTACAAAGAACATCAAATTATGAAGTCATATCAAAGGGTGGTCCAACGTGGGCACATGTGCAACCTGCCTCGGTCTCCCCTACACGTAGGTAGGCAGGCTATAGGCCCTGTATAGGCTACATACCCTGCAAACACTGTAACCCTGCAAACACTGTACGTAATATAACGTTCGTAAAGGTCCCATTTTCGTCATTCATGGATGAACGTAACGAGGACGTGCTAAGGACGTAGTCATAATAACCCTAGAGTCGCCAGAACGTCCCAATAACGTTACATTTATGATTTACGTTCTAAGGACGTAAATGGGAGTTCACAGAGTTACGTCCTAAGTACGAAATGATGTACGTTGTGGGGACGTTATGACGTAAAACAGTATTCGTACTTAGGACGTAATTCTGTGAACTCCCATTTACGTCCTTAGAACGTAAAACATAAATGTAACGTTATTGGGATGTTCTGGGGACGTTAGGGTTATTATGACTACGTCCCTAGCACGTCCTCGTTACGTTTATCCATGAGTGACGAAAATGGGACCTTAACGAACGTTATATTACTTACAGTGTTTGCAGGGTAAGTAATATAACATTCGTTAATGTCCTGGTTTCGTCATTCATGGATGAACGTAACGAAGACGTCCCAATAACGTTACATTTATGTTTTACGTTCTAAGGACGTAAGTGGGAGTTAACAGAGTTATGTCCTAAGTACTAATGCTGTACGTTGTGGGGACGTTATCACAACGTAAAATTGTTTGCAGTGTAGCCTATCCAGTCTCAACTTTTATTTACGAAATTTGTGTTAGCCTATTTGATGTAGGATTGAAAAAAATATGATTTATTATGGTCAGTAGACTAAATATATTTAATTATTATTCATCAACCATTTTTTTAACATTAGATAAAAAAAGCCCCAGTCCCTATATCATCGAAATAAAAGGAGATTTAGTCAAGCCTGAAGTTAAAACTGTTCAAAAAGGTTTGTCGTTTGCTGTATGGAGGATTTGGTTTTTATCCTATGTGAAATTCGTACACACATCGCCTCACTGGTGTTTGTACACCAAAGTGTATGATATATGGCGCCAAATTTGTTGTTTTCTAATACATTTTCACATTCACAACCACTGGTAGCAGTTGTAGATATTTAAATCTGAATAATATACACTGATATAGAACAGCAAGTAGTCTAACGTTAGAACTTAAATGTTTAAATGACAGTTGTTGAAATTGAATCATATTTATGATCGATCTGTTTTTTTTTACAATATTTTGTGAAATTATGATATTATCGCTCAGTCACATCGGTCGGTGTCGTGTTCTGAAGCTTTTCCCGGGTTGAGACTTCCCCTTCCGCCCCTCTGCGCATGCGCTGCTCTGAGTGGAACGGTTGGGTCCTGTCAATCATATTCTGAGCGTTCCCCCATGCTCACTGTTCCGGGACACCAGAGAGTAAGTTCCCATGTTCCCGAAAGTTCCCGGAACTTGAATTTCAAGTAGGCCTAACATAATTTGTTAAAATTACATAATTATTAATTGAACAGAAATGAACAGTTGAGTAGATCTAATTGAATATTTTTCTGTCGAAACAATTTTTTTTAAAGATCTATTCGTTGTCAACACTCGCGTTATTCTAATGTTATTTTAATGCTGGGTACTAGTGTTATCTACAACGCTAGTCCAGTAATAAATTAACATCGGGGTAACGCCTCGTGAACATTGGGGTAACGCCTCGTCTTTGCGTGGGATATAATTATCTACTTCCGGTCTGTCAGCTGGTCAGAGGCAGGATATGAACAATGTTAAACAGTTTAGGCGCTAAGCACGATTTTGGTATGTTTAATAGCAGATTTAAACCTAGCTCAGATTTCACCCCTCTCGTCACCAGAAGGTTGCCAGTACAGTCACGTGGGGCTAAGTCAAACCTTATGCAGCCGAGTATTACCTTGACATGATGTTGTTGTAATGTTAGGCCAGCTTAAAACCAATTTTGGGTGAACGTCTTAATACTCGGTTTACACGTGATCATTTCTGAAAATGGGTGATTCATAGCAAACGTCATTCCAATGTTGGGCCAGCATCCCAGAAAAAAATATAGGGGCCTAGGATGACGAGCCAGTATATGCCTATGTAGGGTTAATGTTAGTCCACCGTCCGCGGCGCTGGCCAAATATTAAATCAACAAAGGCCTACCTCACGCAAATAAACAATGTTTGCGTAACCACTGGTAACATAATCAGATAATAGGCCTACTACTTTTAGTGGAAGTCAAATAACTTGTAGGGCGGGAGCCCTGGTTAAAGGTGCCTGCTTTGAAAGTTGGAGATCGCGGGTTCGAGCCCCACTCTGGCCTTCAAGTATCAAGGAAACAAAATGTTTCTTCCCCGCTCACTCATAATGATTCAATATTGTGGGGAACCTCCATGACTGAGAGGTGGCGTGCTCGGCCTCAGACCGCCAGGGCTCGAATTTCGAATCCTATGTCTGGAGGGCAGTATTATTTCATTCATCTCGCCATCCTCAGGAGGTTTTTCTGGCCCAGTTTAGCCTATATGTGCACAAGGGTGGTCTAAAACCCCATTCATTAAAAATTTAATTTCACATAGCTTGCAGGGCATGTTTTCCCTCGATTTCTCAGTCAATTTTCAACCGATTTTTATGAAATTTTGCAAGGACTATGTTCGAGTCACCCGCCAAATAGCGTAAAATTTTCATCAAAAAATAGTTCAAAAGTTAGAGCATTTGACATGTACGCTTAGTAATTTTTACACCGTCTCTCTGTAAACCCAAACCCTGAATTGCAGTACATAATATATGAGCCAGATGGTCTAACTTTTAAACTATATTTTCTAAAATTTCATGAAAGTAAGTCTTTCATTAAAAAATTTCATGAAAATCAGACTTTCTTTTTAAAATTGTAATATTAACAAATTATGTTATTTAAAGTTCTGGGAACTTGGGAACTTGAAGTTCGGGGAACTTGGGAACTTGAAGTTCCGGGAACTTGGGACTTTGGAACTTGAAGCTCTGGGAACTTGGGAACTTCGGAACTTGGGAACTTCAGAACTCACTCTCAGTGTTCCCTAGCCGTGAGGGTCTTTTCCTAGCTGTCAAGACTCAAGACAGTGTCAAAGTTCTGTACAGAACTGAATAAATTTGTATTTTCGACTGATGACTGTAAAGTCATGGGGCCTAATGATGGACATTATGTGTTATTTATTTGAACATAGTGTAAACAGTAGAGACCTGCGCGGGCAGCCCGCTCCGCGCTGGTTTAAGGGACCCGCGGGCCGAATTTTCTCTGAGCCTTGCGGGGCGGGTGCGGGTCGACATAACGCGGGCTAGTGCGGGCGCATGCGGGCCGCTCGTAGCCCTAGCCCTTGTGTACGCGAGCCAAGAAGTGTCAGTCACATGTGTTAACACAGACCACCCCCTTTTCTCAGAACACATATTCTTCCATTAGACGCTGGTCTAGCATTGTACAAGCATTCGATAAATGTGTCGTGCTAGCATGGCTGAACCCTTTGAATCCTAACAGTGCGTGGATTTAGATGAGATAATATTTATTTATATTCTCAAGTGTAGGCCTATACAATGAGAAAACATTAGCTAACTATAGCTATTTCAGCGACTTGTGATTAAAACGTTATCTTGCAATAATATTTTAAACAGAAAAGTAAAAGTACTAATATGTGAAAGTTAAAATATAATATAACAGGTAAAAGATATGAAAAGTTATGAGGTGATAGTACAATAGAGACACTTATTATAAGAAATTAGCCAAGTGTTAATATGTGTATGAGAAAGATATAACGACGGGACAGGTGAGTGATTTGAAATGTATAAGATTAATCAAGTATAATTATATTGTATAATTATTTGTTTATATCTTTATTGAAACATATTTATATTATTTTCCTGGGGCTTATATAAAAGCGTGAAACAATAGTTTAAATTCTAATCAATACCATGCAACAATAAATTGAGTTTAGCGATCTATCTGACTAGTACAGTATGCCCGTTATTGTGGTAAATTATAAAATAAACTTTATTTTTTAATATTCGCGCAAACAAACCGTAAAATAACAATTAATTGAATGATATCTTGCAGGATTGATAGGGTTAATAGGCCAAGCGTGTCAAGAGGATTATCCAGAAAACACAACACATTTGTATAACATTCGTACAATGTTGAAGCAACATCGAAGACGTTGCATGTTGGGACGGCATTGTACAAATGTTATGCAAATGTTTGTGTTTGTTGGGTAGCCGCAATATGGTCGATCAGCCGAAGATAATTAGTGAAGATAACGTAATCCTGGTAATGTTAACATACATGTAGGCCATGTTACGTCATAGTGATTACTGGTCGGAAAGTGTGATGACAATAATTGGTACGGCGAGGTGACTATTTAATGTCTCCGGGCTAGAACAAAAAAATCCAGCAAATCAAGAGACCAAGAAATGCTGAAAACAATGGTGTTGCGTGAAAATTGATGTCCACAAAATTGCAATAACGCTACAACAAAATCGATTGATATAAATTGTGAGCATTCACTACTATTTTTTAAGTGACGCCATGAAATATAAATATATCCTATTTTTAGCACTAAATTATTCAAGGTTTATGTTACATTAGACTAATTATAATATAATTTATATCGAATAAGCACACTAAGCACACTAAGCACAATAAGGCACACTTCAACATTTGCTTTGAGTGATTTGTTTTATAGAAAATTTGGTTTAGGTGTGGTGTGAACTTTTCCGAAAATCTGTCTATTTGATATGGAATGATCCCTATTCTAATCAACCTGATTAATTGCCCTGCAACAATTTTACGTTGTATTACCGTCCCAACAACGTACAGCATTCGTACTTAGGACGTAACTCTGTGAACTCCCATTCACGTCCTTAGAGCGTAAAACATAAATATAACGTTATTGGGACATTCTGGGGAGATGTTAGGGTTATTATGACTACGTCCTTAGCACGTCCTCGTCATCCATGAATGACGAAAATGGGACCTTAATGAACGTTATATTACGTATGTCAGTGTTTGCAGGGTGGCGACCTGAATCTGTGGCTGAAAGCTTCAGTTTCAAACTCTGTTTCAGCAACGTTGGGGCTGCAAAGATGTATCATGATCTTAAACTTTTAGCTGGGATCATGTAGGTCTACTCAAACCGGCTAATGTAGTATTAACGATTTTGGTAGATCTGGCCCTAATGTATTTAAACATTTATGGTTGTGATGCTGTTGGACTATACATTAGTCGCAGTGAATGTATGACCTTCTTACCATGACGCCAGGTTAGATGTGGCGCGCGCATGTGCCTAAGTTTCTGCTTGCATTGTATTTCCTTAGACTGACTGCCCAGATGGATGCCATGAATTTAAGATGAATATTTCAAGTGCCTATGAAAACTAGGCCATTTTTAGCAGGCGTTTACTTGTAATTGTATTAGAATTATTATGTACAAAATGTACAAAATGGAGGTCAATGTGTCAGACCCTGAGAGACTTGTGATGTCATCTGATCGGGGTAGGGGAGTTGCCCATATGAGGGAAATATTTAAAACCCTTTGGTAATGATGAATAATTATCTTTTCAGATAAATCAGAATGTGTTGCAGAAAGATCAATATTGATTGTGAAGAAAGACTCAAATAATTGAGTTTAGACGATGGTAAAGATTTAACTGTTTACATTATGGTGTCAGCCTTTGTGGAAGGCTGGGACTTTGTCCAGACTTTGGGAGAAGGAGCTTATGGAGAGTGAGTAAAGTTCTTAGTTTGTATTTTTTTGTTAATATTCACCAGCCGAGAAAAAATTGACCTTTTATCATACTTTCTGGCTATAGACCATATGTGTATGAATCTAACTGTAGCTAATTAAGTATCATGTTTGGCAACCTCATTAAAATTTTAGTCACCACCCATTAGGCCACGTGCTTTATATTTATCGGTTTTTCGGACCCGACCGAACATAGAAAAAAACGCCGACATTTAAATAAGACAAGTTTATGTTTCTTTTTATCTTGTCCGCCAATCGGTAAAATTATATTGAGCCGGCTAACGGCAGTGAACGACTGCGCAGCTGGTTTGCGCAGCCCACCTTATTCCGTGTGAGATGTTTCCCACATCCACTTTTTGTAAGTTGAGAAATAAAAAATAATTTGTCTTTGGCCATTTATTTTTGTATTGACATCCGACAACAAAATTTGACAAAAAAAAATCTGTAAACCAACTTTAATAAAATAAATGGCCTTACACATATTTTGAAAATTAATTTGATGTTGGATAATGAAGTCTACTGATCATAATGCCAGTTTGGGAGCAGTTATACAACATTTATTTGCATTCAAAATAAAACTAATATTTATAATACCGAGTAAGTTTAAATCAATTCAGACAAAAACCCCCAAAAAACTAGAGTGTTTACTCCTTGTTTATATTGGTATTAAAAAAATGCACAGGTCAAATCAGTGCGAGCAAATCTCTAGACTGGGTGAAGCGTGCTTTAGATAGATATATCACTGTATATAGGCAACACAAAAGGGTAAGTGGTGTATTACATGTACATCTATATCCATACTAGTAGTATGGAACTCCAACGTGAAATTAACTTTTTGTATGCTGTATATTTTATGTAAAAATTCAGCTGTTTGCCCAATGGTGTAGCAGCTGTCTTTTTTAAAGCATCTTAGACCACTAAATCTGAAGACCTGCTCAATCTCTTTTTCAGTGCCGTCAGGCTCTCGTTTATGTGCAAGTAGTTTGTAGAATGCTTTTTAGCCAGACAATCATTAGCATTTCTAGAATAATAATTAAACACCTCGTACTGAAATACTGTCTCTCAGTTGGGTCAAAATATATATAGAGTGGAATAAATTCTGCTGTTTTATATTAAAAAAATTCTAAAACCCCCAGTTTTAGGCCACTATGTATTTTTTTTTTTAGATGAGTGCACGCATCAGATTAAGGCCGCACATCACCAATCAAAAAAAAATGCGCACACATTTGATGTTTATCAATTTCCGAAAAAAAAATTCAATTTCAGGAGATAGAAAAAACATTGCTCAGGCTATGTTCGCTCAGGCTATGTTTTTATTTAGTTCGTTTTTCTCATCGCCAGCATTAACTTGGTATTTTATTAAAGTCTTTTATTAAGTCGTCCTCATTACCTTTTCCAGAAATTGGTGCTAAATTTTGTTTCTTTGTCTCCCGCAATAACTTTTTAGAAAATAGGTCCAAAATTTTATTCTTGGATGTTTTTTTACTGCCCACCTTCATTAGATTTTCATTTTTTTCCTAAAAAAGCTGAGAATAAAAACATAGTGGCCTCAAGGAGAGCAAGTGTTTTTGCTTTCAATGCTCTACTCAGATTGTTTGACACGGAGTAACTAGCTGCTCTACTAAATTCCTTGCTAAAGCAGAGGTAGATATTTACAGGGTTTCCACCAGGAATGTTTGAGAGGGGGTCCAAAAGGAGGGGTGTCTGTGGGTCCTCAAAATTCAAAGTTTTCAATTTAAGTGCTTGAAATGGCCTATTTTAACTGAAATGACAGCAAAATAAGAAATATATTTTTATTTTCTTTGCCAACAAGGGGGGATATCCCCCCCCCCCTGTGGTGCTGTGTGAGGGGGGGGGGGGGTGGTCCCCCCTGGTGAAAACCCTGATTTATGACCTGTAATCATGACCTTAATCAAGAAATATTATTAAAATAATTGTATGAATAGGAAGTAATTGTAATCAAGAATTTTTCATGACATATAATCATACTTGTAATATAGACAGCAAATTTTTCATGACATATAATTAGAATTATTGTCGATAAAATAATCAACTGTATTGTAATCATAATCATAAAAACACCAAAATTTGTAATTGACCCCAACCCTGCTTATGATCTTCTTGTCTACAATCTCTTTTACTTTAACATCAGGGCTCGATACCTAACGTTTGCCCGATTGCCCGGGGCAACTAATTTTAGGTGGGCCCCTGGGCAATGGCTTCAATTTGCAGCATTTTAAATTTCAGTGTCTGTCACAACAGACAACGCATGTCAGCACTTGGCAGGTCAGGCAAGTGATAACTTTTGGGGGCAAGTACCCCAAGATGTTCTTGCCCAGACGGTCCAATCGTCTAGCCCTGAACATGTTGAACACATAAAATTATAGTTATCTTTTTAGCTGATGGGTTGTAAGCTACATAATTTGCAGCATGTATCATTATCAAAACAGTAAAACCATAAAAAAGGGTCTTGATCATTCTGGCATATATAAGTTTTCATTTTGTTGTTTTAGTTTTGTAGAGGAAGAAAAACGGTGGAATTAATATTTTGTAAAATTGCACAGGGTCAAGCTAGCTGTGAATCGTGACAATCAAGAAGCGGTGGCTGTTAAAATAGTGGACTTGTCACGATCGCCAAATGTGGAGAGGAATGTGAAGAAAGAGGTATATTTTACTTAATTTCAATTATTATGCAAATATTATTTGACATTGTCATTTTCATCTGTCGCAATTCTCTGCTTGCGCTGGATAAAGATAATTCTAAGTGTGTTAAAAATTAAAGAAAATTACCATGTATTTGTAAAACAGTTTCATGTAAATTTCCCTTCTGGAACTACTTAGTTGGATTTGAACTGATACTTGAGGGCTAAAAGGGTCAGGCCAACCAACGCTGTTTTGACCTTGCACTGAAAGAATTAAAATATTTATAATGGCCATAGGCACAAAAAATAGGTATTAAAATGAATCGGAAAGAGCTAACTATGACTTTTATGATGATTTTAAATTCAAAATTACCCTTTAGTCTCCATGGTTTGTACAAATATATTTCAGCGTTGCAAGGGTTAACCTTTTGGACCCTAGTCTCCTGTGGATAACTGCCTCTCCCACCGAGCCTCCTGAAGCCGTAGAACCTATTGGTGATATTATAATTGATCATATTTACCTTTCAAAGGCTCTACACAATTATCCTGCCGGAATTCACAAAGTTATTCTCCCTAATATTATTATAATGCTGTGGCTTGTTGAGACAGCAAATTGTGACGTCATAATTTTATTTATAACTTGTGTTCTATTGTGTTTTTTAACTTGGTTCATTATGCAATTTTCGGACCTGAAATGTTTAATTTCATACCGATATATCGATACTTCGTTATATATGACGTTACAAAAATACCGATATATCGGTACATCGGGTCCAAATGGTTAAGGGTAGATAAAAATTACCGGTAGAAAAAATTTGTAAGTCAGCCTAAAAATCTTTTTCTTCAAAATCATCTTTTTCCTCCAGATCTGTTTTGGTAAGATGGAAGGAATCAGGACTTTCTTATTTGGTCTTATTTATTATTTATTTATATTTTTGTCATATTTCATATCATATTTTTATATTAGATTTATGTTAGCTACATGTACATGTTGTGGTGTGAAGTGAGGATGTGAAGAACTGGGACATTATTTCACTTTCATCATTTGATCATATTTATTTCACTGTTATTTCTGCAATAATAATAATCATATTAAAAAAATGGAGAGCTGGGACATTTCAAAGAGAAAAGGGATAGCTGATGGGTTCAAAGTGGGATAGAGCATATGTCTAGATCCATTGAGACTCCAGATGAGGAAAATTGTAAGCTGATGTATATGAATAAAAAAACACATTTACACATCGATTATGCAGCATGCGAAAAATTGTGACACTTGCCGGAAAAAGTGAGACATCATGTCCCAGGGCTCGAAATTGGCCCCAATCCGATCGTCCGAGATGACCAACAATCTGGGAAGGACAAGTTCAGTTTCAATGAGCTTGTCCTACTAGACTAGTGCCCCTGCTTGACAATTATTAGGAAGGAAAAGTGATATTTTTTGGGAAGGATTTTTTAGCTAGTGGAAATTTAGTCCAATTTCGAGCCCTATGTCCCTGTTCTTCACATATCTTAGCCCCACCATTACATTTTGTCCCAATTTTCCCCATGCTTATTAGAATTATAAGAGATACACTTACTCAGTAATCACTATGTGGTGAACAGTATTCTGCTTATTATATATCATACATCCATGAAAAAGGCAGTAATAATACAAAAAACGTAGTAAATATGAGATACTTTACATCTCCAACTTGTTAAGCACATCAGCATCAAGACAGAAAAAAAAACTTATAATAGTGGGAATCGTAGTTTTGTCTCTGTACCTACAGAGTCTGCAATTGCATTGTGGAGGGGCATGTGGCAAAGACAGTCAACTCGAGCGCCACAGGAGAATGCTTCCTAAAAGTTGATTGGCTTAAAACAATGAATGCTATCATGTTTCTCAGCTCTCCCCTGTCATACTTCTCCCTGTCCTCCCCTATGGTGTTGAATTATTTTTTTCTTGACAGATTTGTGTTCATCGCATGGTGAATCATGAGAGCATTATTCGGTTTTATGGGCAACGCAAGTGCAATAATTTTCAGTACTTATTTCTGGAGTATGCTAGTGGTGGAGAATTATTTGACAGAATTGGTAAGATTGTGAATCGTTGTTGTAACATTATGTAAGATTTGTAAAATGCAACTTGGACCGGACCTTTGTTTCCTACATGGTCTTCTTTGAGTTGTGTATCACAGAATTGTTTCTCATATAATTATCTTGAGCGCCACACAGATTATGTTCTTTATTGCTACATGTATATATTTCACTAACACTGAGATAAATTATGGTGAAAATAGTATGTGTGGGATCATTATGTATGGCTTAGCCCACTATGATCACATAGAGGTATTTTATTCCTTTTACAGATTGCGATTAAAGTAAACTGCATAAATTTTTATTTCAGAACCGGATGTGGGGATGCCACAGATTGAAGCACAGAGATTTTTCAAACAAATAATATCAGGTGTTGTGAGTACCTATGCTTAAAATATTTTTATATTCAGAACGTTGTTTTGTGTTAACATGGTTAACCCCTTACAGCGCAGGGGTCGACTTTAGTCGTCTTCTGACGACTAAAGTCGATCCCCGCACTGTAATAGTAAAAATATTTATAATGGCTGTAGACCCATAACATAGGTATTCAAATGAACCGGAAAGAGCTAACTAAGATATTTATGATGATTTCAAATTGAAAAAAAACCCTTTTGGTTTCCATGATTTTCATAAAAAAATTCAGCGCTTCAAGGGTTAAGCACGATCTCGAGTTTAATTGAATAGATAAGTCCTATATGATAGACATACAGAGACAATATATCTTGACCTGTAATATATACAGTTCTATGGTATTGAGAAGCCCGAATAAAGGGATGTACATGAATTCTCAATGTAATGCTCATAATTTAATGGTTATAATTTATTGTTTAAAGATAGTTAGTACATGTATTACATACAGTCACATTGGATTAAATTTGGTAGTTGTCATTGACACTTAACCCATTGAGGACCAGTCCTGGATATGTTCGGTCCCTGCACGAGTGCTGCAGTAATTTAATCTGGTCCTAAATGGGTTAACTTGCAGTAAAACTGTAAAAGATTGTAAAGTACCATAATAATCATGACGTCTGTTAGTTAAACTTGAACATGTTTTTATTCTATTTTTCTTCCTATGATTGTCAGGAATATTTGCATGGCAGAGGTGTGACCCATAGGGATTTAAAACCTGAAAATCTTCTCATCAATGCAGAAGGTATCACATTTCTATTTACTGATAATTTAGTTTGTTTTTCAAATCATAAGTGTTTTTAATTCTATCCATTTAGCAAATGATATATATATAATGTTTCAGTAATATGAACATCTGTCAATCATCTGACAGTTCTGAATTAAATAGTTATACATAAAAAAAGAAAAAGGCAGAATAATTAAAATTTATTTTGCTATCACATTGTTTTGCACATTTACACTAGCAAATTATTTGGAATATTTGTACTTCTTTCTGAATTATTCCCGTCTTTTCATGCACTATTTAATTCAGCCACATCTCCGGCATATGTTTTCTAGATTATAAGTGCCCAACTTCTAATCGAATTCATTTTCAGATTACCTTAAGATATCAGATTTTGGTCTGGCCACTGTATTTCGACACAATGGGGTAGAACGTCAACTGGAAACATGTTGTGGGACAGTGCCTTACGTTGCTCCTGAAGTCATACGGAAGAAGCCATATGAAGCTGAGCCTGTAGATCTGTGGTCTAGCGGGATCATTCTGGTTGCATTACTCGCGGGAGGTGAGTAGTTTGAGCCGAACCCTTTAACTATTTAAGCTCTCACGATGCATTAAAGCATCATTTTACATCCCTGAAAACAGACTTAATTTTCATCAAATCATCTTCATCCACTACAAGTCAAGAATTGCGACAGCAATTTGCTGCTTGTACTGTATGAAGATGACAATGGTAAATTCAGGCCTGAAAGGGGTAACCCTTTGAAACCTCACAATGAATCAGAGCATCATTTTTGCATCTCGAAAGAATGACCTAATTTCTTACACCTAGGTGTCGATGGTCTAAAACAATAGTGGGTCAAGTCGACTTGACAGCGAAATTGTGTTTATCTTTTTGCTTAGAACTACAGTCTGCTAAATCCACTTATCAGCATGTAGACTTGGACTTATAATGATGAAACACACAGCGATTGGAATTTGACAGTAGATCAAGTGGAGTTATCAGAGTATTTTTCACCTGCAAAAGTGATTTACAGAATCAAAATTGGGATCAACAAGACACCCAGTTGACTTAGCGCTTTGTTACACCAGGAACACAGAATATACAGAGATTGTTCTTAGATCAACAATAAACTAAGTTCAGGCATTTTCCCTGTGTTGTCTTCACATGTCTCAGAATAAGAATGCGCTAAGTGCACTTGCACCGTTGTTCTCCCAGAAACAGAGCCCATAAGCATATAACACGAGAATTACAATGTGTCAAGTCGAAATGGTCCTGTGTTGAACAGATATTATGCTGATATGTGCTCCTTTTCCCGAGAATAACAATGTGCTAAGTCGACTTGATCTGTTGTTTTAACCTGAATTTGGAATAAATTCAAATTTTATACATATTATAGATGGCTTAGCTGGTTATTATTCTAAAGGCCAAAAATGTCACTTCGTACACTATTGTTTTAACCCATCGGTGTCTTAGAACAAGAAGTAGAGCTCATTTTCATGGAACAGTTTTAACAATAACAATATATTTTTTCTCATTTGCCACCCACTTCAATCAACTTCATCCACATACATATATGAACATACACGTGACATGCAAAAACTTGCAGAAAGGTAATTATTTTCCTTCCAGAGTTGCCATGGGACGAGCCAACATATGGATGTGAAGAGTATTGTAATTGGAAGGACTGCCAAGTTCAACGCAGCCCATGGTGCAAGATTGACAACCTGGCTCTATGTAAATGAACAAAAGCTTTCATATTATCCCATGTATTCTGCTGTGCAAAGCCAAAATGCAGTATCTGCTTAGTTGTAAACAGATACTGCCTTTTGGCTTAGCACGGCAGTATTGTTTAACCCTCGTCCTGCTGGGTTTTTTATGTTCGTTTTTGTCATACGTTTGAATGTGGAATTGCAATAGAAATACGGGTAGTTAATTTATAATTTAAATTTAGATTAAAATACTAGGTTTAAAATACTAGTGGTAATTTGTTTGAATTTTACAGTGAATCACTGAACTGATTTATAAGTTGTTTGAATCAAATAAAACACCCTACTATGCCTAAGACCTGATTAGATTTGGATCAAATCCATTGACCGAAAGGTCCCAAATATGGATTTAGTAAAAAACTGGTCGGGGGGTAGATGTTGGTATTGGTATGTGCTGAAAGTGGAGACGTGTATATTTGCACTTTGGAACAAATATAGATGTTATTGCTCTTTTTATGTATAGACATTTATTTGTTACTTGGTCAAGGTATTAACCTACGAAGTACTTGCAGCAGCACAATCTGATCAGGCCAAAAATCATCCTTGATATGTCCATAATATGTGAACATGTCCATAGACTAGAATTGCGGAAGTCTTAAATTTAGGGTTGCTGTGGCATTAGTTTTAGAGATAAATTCAGATGGTTAACAATCAATGGTTTGTTTAATTCCACAACCCAATTTATTTGTAATAGGTTGTAGGGGTATATATATTTCGTACCTATGATGATCCAATGAAGAACTTGTGTTCTACGCCGGTCCAACCCTCTTGAGTTCTGTTGTTGCATTTCTGTACTAATGGCATATTTTAAATATAATTTATTTAACAAAAACAAGTATTATCGATCTGAATAAAGACAAATTATGCTTAACAATTGAGACTGGCAATTGTCTATCAGCCAATATCAAATTTGCCTATTCATGTCTGAATGTCTTCAATTATTTTACATTCAGATAGTGTGTCAATATTTTCTGTCAATAGATTGTTTTGAAACTTTACTTCCTTTTTTCAGCTTTGCTGCGAAAAATCCTTGTTGATAACCCAGACAAAAGAGCAGATATCACTGTGATTAAAAAACATCAGTGGTTCACGAAAAACTTCAGTAAATCAAAAGGTGGGCTATATTTGACAATATCAAAATCATTAAAAATAATTAAACAAAAATTGTTCATTTGAACAGACCTCACACACGCTGGGAACTGTACTAATAATGCAATTCATCTGTGAGATTCATATATTTTCAAATTCTAAATCGATTTCCTGACACGAGGACATGAGGCACGTCAGTGTTTTTGCCTTGTACAGTACTACAAGTGCACATGTGCTCTATGCGGACTGACACCTGACTGATAAGCGGCTTCCGGACTGACACCTGACTGATAAGCGGCTCGCCAACAAGAAGGGTGAGCCTTGATAGCACACAGTGGTTAGTTTTTGCATAGACATACCGTATATCCCCGCGTATAATGCGACGCCATGTATAATACGAGTTAAGATTTGAGGCCTCGGATGACCTGAAAAACGTCTACCCCTATGTATAATACGACCTCAAATTTCGGATGTCGGCAGCGTTCCGGGACATCTAAATGTGAGGCATGGATATTATCTTATTCTGCTAAATAGCGCCGTGACACCTGCATAGACGATGCTCGATGACGGGAACAGCGGCAACATTACAGCTCTGCAAAACCAAAGGGCAGTATCTGCTTACTTATAGAGTAAGCAGATACTGTATTTTTATTTTTCACGGCAGAGTGGATGTCATCGGGACTGTCTCGATCGGCAGACATTCTGAGGCCTGCATAGGCTACATATATATATACACACAGATTTTAAAATACCCGTATTTATATTTCGCCGACAAATTTATATTATTTTAATTTATCTATTACAAAGACCACATTTTATTATCGTCGTGCTCAAATAAGAACATTCCAAAATGAAATGTGATTGTAAAACATTTGCAGACTAGCCGCATTGTCTAGACGCAAGAGGTGTTTGGTTGTATAAGTGTCAGGGTGCAATAACACAGAAGCGCTCCATGAACTACAGCTAACAGATACCACCATTTGCTCAATACTGTATCAGCCGCGGCAACAGCGGTAGGCGTTAATGTTATCCCAGCAATATGGACATTCTGAGGCCTACATGTATAGAATTTGCGATAGGAGATATAATCAGAGATATCTTGTTATATTTCGTCAACGCATTCTCTCATTCCAATATGAAAATATCATGTTCAGATTTGTCGTACACAATAGAACACTCCCATATAAAAGGCGATCTTAGATTAAATCATTATTAATATAAATGAACAGGTCAGGAGTGTGAATTGGTTGCAGACTAACGGCGTCATTTATCTGCCCGTGGTTGTCAAAGGTGCCACGCGCGTCGGCGGGAATGTGAGACGGGGACTCCCAGCAAACACGACACATTCACCCAATGCTGGTACATTATTGTGTCAGCGTCGCACACGGTGGCCCAACAATGTACCAGCATTGGGAGAACGTCTCTTGTTTGCTACTAGTTGGAAAGGCACAGTCTTGTTGTATGTGTGTATAGGCCTGCTTACCAAACACGCTGACTGGCCTATACGTTCTACCGCTAGAGAACTCACCGCTGAACTTACCGCTAGAGAGCTAAAAATTTGTATTAAATTCTACATCTATGTATAATACGAGGTGCCTTTTTGCGACATGAATAGCTAAGAAAACACATCGCATTATACACAGGGATATACGGTATAGGCCTGTATTGTACTTGTAGACAAAGAATAAATATGTTTTAAAGATTTATTGTCATGTTAGAAAAGTCAGAACTATACATGATTTCTTTCGTGCGATAGGCTTTCATATTGGCTCTCCGCCTCGTGCTACTGGCATATGCAGCAGGCAAATAAAAAAGCCTATTGTTCTAAAAATCATGTTATTGTTATATTATGCGATTGTGTGGTGTGAAATATGTCTGCCTTGTGTTTCTTACTGTGCAGCCAAATATGATTGGGGGCAAATATATCTATTCATGACTAGCACTGAAAAGTTTACATGTAAGCTGAGGTAATTCTTGATGGCTATTTGTTTCCAGCAGGACCACCTCGTTCAGCCTCAGGATCATTCTCTGACTCGCCAGTGACAAGTTCTTTCAAACGTGTGTGTTCAGATTATGACATGTCTCCGCCCGTTGTGGCTGGAAGGTTGGTGTTGTGTAGCTTAGTTTTGATTCAAATTATTAAAGTACTGCTATTTTTAATAAAGGAACTACAAAATGTAGCCTTTTTCTCCCCCGCCCACGTAGTAGGGCGGAGGATATTGTCTGTAGCATGTCTGGCCATCCAGCCGAGCGGTCGTGCGATTGTGTTTCATTTCCGGAAAATTTCTCATTTTTTTCATATTGCATACACACATCCCTTAGGGGATGTAGATGTCCCTTTTGAGGGTTATGGGTTTTGACCTTATTTTTGACCTTCTATTTTTAGGCCATTTTTTTAAAGTTCAGTTTCTGGTCGATATCTCAGAAAGTGTTTGCTGGATTCATCATTGTTTCTATATTGCACACACACATCCAACAGTGGGTGTATATATGTGCTTTTTGGGGGTTATGACCTCTGGCCAAATATTTTACCGTCGATTTTGAGGCCATTATTTACATTAATTAATGACACCTGAATAAGTTCGTTTTCCACACAATTTCTTGGAAACAGGTAGCATGATTGTTAATGTTTTCATATTGCATACACACAACCTTTCAGGGTGTAGATGTTTCTTTCCGGGGTTATGACCTTCGATTTTGAGGCTAATATTGACTTTAATTGATGGCGGATGAAAAGTTCAGTATACGTGCGATATCTGGGAAAGAGTTTGCTGGATTGTTTTCATACTGCACACGCACATCTCTTAGTCTGTAGATGTGCCTCTTTAGGGTTACGACCTTTGACCTAATTTTTAGCCTTTGACTTCGAGGCCATCATTGACTTTAATTAATGGCTAGGTATATCGTTAGCATCAGCGCTCTTGTTTAAGTTTTGTAATTAATGGTGACTTGTCAACTGTGATTGTTAAGGTAAGATATACAGTTTATAATTTGATATCAGGTCTGGCCTGTGCATTTATGTGCCATTTCAATTCTCTGTGGTGCATTCAGATCATGCATCTGTTACAGCGATTGGCATCTTATTATTCTGTCCTGCCAGGTACTGATATACACCTGACAGATGTGAAGCACATTGGAGTTAAGTGCCTTGGCCAAGAGCAAAACTTTAAAACACAGGGATGTCTCAGTGTTTGAGGGCGAGAAACATGATATTTCTTTGAAACATGATATTTCTTTGAAATCCATCCCCTCAGGTGATTGAAGGATTGAACCCACACTTTAGCTATAGTCAAGTGTAAAAGTTTACCAATGCATCACATCATTTATCCTAGTAGACCCTGGTGCTGCTGATTTGTTTGCTTCTATTTTTCATTCATTCGAAGCTGAAATTGGTAATGCAATTTTCATCTTCAAATACATACGGTTCCAGCAGCACAAGGGTTAGCTGTGCGCTAGGCCTGTAGACCTATAATAATATAGTTTCAGGAAATGAGGATAGAATGAAAGACCTGGAGCTAAGTGGTTATAGGCTGGGAAGTTTTATTAGCTCCCGTCGTCACCGTAGGTGAGACGGAGGGAGCTATGGATTCTACCTTCGTTTTTTTTTGGCCTCTTCTTTTGCCTATAACTTTCTAAGAAAATAAGCTAGGATAACAATTTTTGGTATGTGGGTTACTTCCAGGTGGACAGGTTAAAATATTTTTAATCTGAATTCAATACGCAAGGTCGCAGAGGAGAAAATTATGATGTTACGGCGTTGGGCCGTCCGTAAACAATTCGTTTCCGGAGCATATCTCTGAAAGTACTTGTCCGATTGTCTTCAAATTTTACACACAACACCCCTGGGGGGTCTAGTTGTGCCTTTTGGGGTACTTGAACTTTGACCTACTTCTGGTTCAGAACTATGACCTATTTAGACGTTTTGACGCGCACTTTGTTTCCGGAGCAGATCTCGAAAAGTACTGGGCCGATGACAGTCATATTGCACATACATGTTCTCTAAGGTCCCTAGTTGTGCCTTTTCAGGTTTTTGGACCTTAACCTGGAAGTTGACCCAGCACTTTGACCTAATTTATAACATCGGTAAATCCGACTGAAAGATTTTGCGGAATATCATGAAAACCGCTCAAGATAGCTACACCATTACTATGAAACAAATTGTGTGGTTTCAGGAGAGGATGCATCTTGAAAAATTTCAAGTTGATAAAATCAAAAATGGCCACCTTTCGGCCATTATTCACCTCGACAGGCCTGATATTGCGGAATATCATGAACACCGCTCAAGATAGCTACACCATTAATATCAAATAAATTGTAAGGTTTCAGGAGAGGATGCATCTTGAAAAATTTCAAGTTGATAAAATTCAAAATGGCCGCCTATCGGCCATTATACACCTCGACAGGCCTGATATTGTGGAATATCATGAAAACCGCGTAAGATATCTACACCATTACTATAAAACAAATTGTAAGGTTTTCAGGAGAGGATGCATTTTGAAAAAATTTAATTTGTCCAAGTGCAAAATGGCCGCCAATCGGCCATTATTCACTTTCACATGGCCGTTATTTGGTAAGCCGTGCTAGATGGCTAGACCATTACTATAAAACAAAATGTGTGATTTCAGGAGAGGATGCATCTTGAAAAAATTTGACTCGATAAAATTCAAAATGGCAGCTTATCAGCCATTATTCACTTTCACATGGCCGATATTTGGTCAACCGTGCTAGATGGCTGGACCATTACTATAAATCGAAATGTGAGATTTCAGATGAGGATGCATCTTGAAAAAGTTTGACTTGATCAAATTTAAAATGGCCGCCTTTTCGGCCATTATTCATTTTCACATGGCTGATATTTGGTAAACCGTGCTAGATGGCTAGACCATTACCTGATTACTATAAAACAAAGTGTGAGTTTTCGGGGGGGGATGCACCCTGAAAATTTTTAACTTACAAATTCAAAATGGCCGACAATCAGCATTATTTACCTCGATAGGCCTGATATCAGGTAAACCGTGCTAGATAGCTAGACCATTACTATAAAACAAAATGTGACGTTTCGAGAGAGGATGCCTTTCAAAAACTTTCGACTCAATCGAATTCAAAATGGCCGCCTATCGCCACTATCTACTTTCACATTGCTGATATTTGGTAAACTGTGTTAGATAGCTGGACTATTACTATAAAAACAAAATGTGAGATTACAAGAGAGGATGCATCTTGAAAAAAAATGACTAGATCAAATTCAAAATGGCAGCCTATCGGCCATTATTCACTTTCACATAGCCGGTTTTTAGTAAACCGTGCTAGATGGCTAGACCATTACTATAGAATGAAAATTGAGATTTCAGCTGAGGATGCATCTTGGAAAATTTCGACTTGATCAAATTCAAAATGGCTGCCTCAGGCCATTATTCACTTTCACATGGCCGATATTTGGTAAAACATGCTAGATAGCTACACCATTAATATCAAGTAAATTGTAAGGTTTTAGGAGAGGATGCATCTTGAAAAATTTCAACTTGATAAAATTCAAAATGGCCGTCTATCGGCCATTATTCACCTCGACAGGCCTGATATTGTGGAATATCATGAAAACCGCTCAAGATATCTACACCATTACTATAAAACAAATTGAAAGATTTCAGGAGAGAATGCATTTTGAAAAAATTCAACTTGTGCAAGTTCAAAATGGCCGCTAATCGGCCATTATTCACTTTCACATGGCCGTTATTTGGTAAACCGTGCTAGATGGCTAGACCATTACTATAAAACAAAATGTGTGATTTCAGGGGAGGATGCATCTTGAAAAAATTTGACTTGATCAAATTTAAAATGGCCGCCTATCGGCCATTATTCTTTTTCACATGGCTGATATTTGGTAAACCGTGCTAGATGGCTAGACCATTACCTGATTACTATAAAACAAAGTGTGAGTTTTCGGGGGAGGATGCACCCTGAAAATTTTTAACTTACGAATTCAAAATGGCCGAAAATCAGCATTATTTACATCGATAGGCCTGATGTCAGGTTAACCCTGCTAGATAGCTAGACCATTACTATAAAACAAAATGTGACGTTTCGAGAGAGGATGCCTTTTAAAAACTTTCGACTCAATCGAATTCAAAATGGCCGCCTATCGGCCACTATTTACTTTCACATTGCTGATATTTGGTAAACCGTGTTAAATAGCTGGACCATTACTATAAAACAAAATGTGACGTTTCGAGAGAGGATGTCTTTTAAAAACTTTCGACTCAATCGAATTCAAAATGGCCGCCTATCGGCCACTATTTACTTTCACACTGTTGATATTTGGTAAACCGTGTAAGATAGCTGGACCATTACTATGAAACAAAATGTGAGATTTCAGGAGAGGATGCATCTTGAAAAATTTTGACTCAATCAAATTCAAAATGGCCTCCTATCGGCCATTATTCACTTTCACATGGGCGATATTTGGTAAACCGTGCTAGATGGCTTGACCATTCAGTGCACAATTTTGGACCAGATTCCCAGTGTGGCAGAAGGACTCTCTCTTGTAAAAATAAGAGAGTCCTTCCGAACTTGGGGGAGTCCTGTGGGTCACACACACAGCACAAACTTTTTTATATGCTATGGTTTAACACTGTTTAAGATGTTTAATTGATAATTGTTTTAATTGAACTTTTTTTTCTACTAGACTCTAGTCTAATACCGAGAATCTTGTCATTTAGATTGTTTTTTATTTCCTTTTTAATTAATATCTTTGCGACAATCAATCATTTTGAGATCAGGCCCACCTTATTGATTTTTACTTAGAAAAGCCACACTGGAGTGAATATTCAGCGTGTCCCACACCTTTAAAACCACGGCAGGCCACAAGGACTCGCCTAAAAATTGTGCACTGCCATTACTATAGAATGAAATGTGAGATTTCAGCTGAGGATGCATCTTGGAAAATTTCGCCTTGATCAAATTAAAAATGGCCGCCTTTAGGCCATTATTCACTTTCACATGGCCGATATTTGGTAAACCGTGCTAGATAGCTAGACGATTACTATAGAATGAAATGTGAGATTTCAGATGATGATGCATCTTGAAAAAATCTGACTCGATCAAATTCAAAATGGCCCCTTATCGGCCATTATTTACTTTCACATGCCCAATATTTTGCAAACTGTGTTAGATGTTAATCCATTACTATAAAACAAAACACGAGATTTTTAGGGGGAGGATGCACCCTAAGTTTTTAACCAATTTATATCAAATTAAAAATGACCGTAAATCAGCTATTAGTTACCTCGATTGGCCTGATATCGGGTAAACCGTGCCAGATAGGTAGACCATTACTGGGATACTGATTAGGATCATTAATTTCAATAGAGGTTTGCAATCTCTGACAGACTGTCTAGTTCTTATCTTACTCTTAGACTGGGCTTCTTAGACCTAGTTGTCTTGCGTCTTGATTTTTGACCTAGCCTAGGACTACATTAATAACCCTACACAAAATTGCTTAAATCAAATTCTAATTCGGAGCGGGAGCTCCTGGACTTATGTCTTGTTCTGTTTTCTTTGATTAATTTTAGAATTTGAAATAATATATTATACTCTAATAATATATACAGTAGTATAATTAGCTGCAGTTCTATAACTACACATTTGCGCATCACGCAATACCGCTGGAGTACAATGACCGTAACTCGCTAAATTTGATAACAAATCCGTACAGATAGACACGGTCACAATACTAAAAAGTCAACCCACTTGTTAACGACTTTTTAGCTCATCTAATATAAGCTTATGCCATCGTGTTGCGTCTGTTGTATCTCGTATGTCGTCTGGCGTCCGTCCACAATTCACAAGAAATACTTCTCTCTCAATTCTTTTTGGTCATTGAACATATCACGGCAAATGCATTTTTTCTAAGAGAGAGAATGATAGAATGATAGTGAGAACCTCCATGGCAAACCCATTCTCAGCTAGGAAGCATATGCTTATCAGTGACTTTACCGAATGGATTATTAACATTTGAGCTTTTATGTCTGCATACCTAACACATTTCTGATCAGTGCTGTGCAAAAAGCAGAAATTGCTGACTTGAAAAGTGAGCAGTTACTGCTTTTGCATTGCAAAATTTATCTTGGTTCATCATTGATTTTTTTTGTTCCAGGGACCAAGCCCGAGTGTCTATGTCACAGCCGGAGTCAAGGGTCGGCGGGGGAAGCGATTCACCCGGGGTGGAGACAGAAGGAAAATCTGGGCAGCGTAATCAGGGCTTCAGTTTCTCACAACCTGCTCATCCTGATCACATGCTCCTCAACAGCCAACTCCCTGCCACACAAGGCTGCTCACAGGTAAGATTGCTCGTATACACTGAGCCAACATCGAATCAAGTTTAATATCTCATGCTTGCTGGGATTCCATCATTTCTTTTGTCTTACATTTTGTCTTACATAAATATTTTTATTTTTTGCTAAAAAGTATAACAACAAATTTTGTTTACACTAAGAAATTTTATCTAGATATTTGTTAAATTTTCTAGTTTGATGTAAGGTTTTGAAAATACAATTTTTTTCAGACTCCAATGCAGCGTTTAGTGAGACGCATGACTAGATTTTTTGTGAAGCTCACCCTTGCGGAGACGTTAGACCAGTTGATGTCTGTTCTTCAAAAGGCTGGATACACATTAAAGAAAAACACTCAATCACAGGTAATCCAGATTTTTTGCAGTTGACCTTTAGCCCTTTTTTATCCCCCACCCACGAAGTAGGCAGAAGGATATTGTCAGCAGCATGTCTGGCCATTCGTCCATGTTTCGTTTCCGGGGGGATATCTTGGAAACTGTTTGCTAGATTGTTTTCATATGGTACATACATATCCCTTAGGGGGTGTAGATATGCCTTTTGGGGGTTATGACCTTTGACCTTCCACTGTGTGAACATTATTGATTTTAATCAATTGGGGGGGGGGGGGGGGTATTGTTATCGTCAGTTCTCTTGTTCACCTTTATTGTAATCTTATGAGAAGAGAATAATTGTTCACTATAATTTCCAATGTTGGCCGATAAGTTATCTGCCATAGGGGAACATAGTGCATGACTGAATTTGTTAACATTATATTTCATTAAAACAAGGCTAGCCATCATGCCAGTAAAAATCATATTTCTGTTTTACTAATAATTGTTCATTTTCACTTTTACATAGGAATACAAAGCAAAGTACTAATAGATGTGGCCATAATCTTGATGTGGCTAACATGGGATTACAGTGATATGTCCAAGTAGCAGTCAAGGGAAACCATTTTACTGTAATTGTAGAATATTACAAAATGACCTAATGTCGATCCCCGCACTGATAGAATAAATATTGCTAACATACGTATTTAGATGAAGTGGACAGACCTAACAAAGACATTTGCATGTATGATCTTGGTTTATATTAAAATATTTCAGCGTTAAAGGTTAAGGAAATATTGACCTATATTTTTCTCACAACCAAATGACAACTCATGTGGCAAGATATGTGGTAAAAAATATGAATAGCAGACTTATTTGCCATAATAGATTGATCTATGTAAAGCTTTAGAATTACTTACAGAGCATTCGTGGTTCCAAAATACATTATTTTGTTATGCCTTGTTTAATTACTGTATACTCCATTTTCTTTGTGTCTGATTAAATTTAGCCATTTGTCGCTATTGGGCTTTTTTCTGCTGACATTTGTGGGCGCTAGTAACTCACAGGTACATTAAATAATACAAATTGTATAAAATGACCTGCTGTCAAACTTGTTCGTTAAATTTTATGGATGCTACAACTGTCTTGGACAGATCTCACTAAATATTTTGGCTGCCAACTTCATAAGGTATACAATTGGATATTTTATAAGACTGTAATTTTTATTCACTTTTTTTCGATTTAAATATTATCAAAATAAATATTATGCTTATATTCATGGAAAATCGTAATAATATGTTAGCATTTACGTTATATTGATACTTGTTTCATTTCAGAAACAAATATATAATTTCAAATTGACTGGAATGTATTTGTAAATGGATGATTTTGTACCACGTTTGTAAATTATATTTTTTTAAAGCTGACAGTTATCACAATGGACAAAAGGCGATCTCAGCTTACATTCAAAGCATCTCTCTTAGAAATGGGAGAATACATTTTAGTGGACTTCAGGTTATCAAAAGTTAGTATTTTTTCACCTAACACCTTTAAAAAAATGCTTGTATAAGCGAGGGTGGTACGTTTTTTATGTTGAACCTAATTTTCTTTTTTTAATTCCCGATAGCCCACAGTATAACAACTATGCCCTTTAAGCCATAACACACTGCTTCCCACTAAATTAGATCTTGTAGCTATTATTTCTGTAAAAATGTAGTTTAAACATATTGACTAGCTTTCACTGCACTAAAGAATACATTTTGAAAGTTTATGCGACATAAATATTTTTGTCATTTGAAGTTAGTAATTGCGCTAGCAATGCCAGCTTAGAATGAATGGAAAAAAACAAACACTTAAGCAGAACAAGTCATAGCAAACAAAATAAATTGACCCAATGTTGTTTTAGTGTTGGCCCACCATCTTCTACGTCGGCCCAAACAATAAATAACATCGGGTCAACGTCTCGTGTTTGCCAGGGTGCTAGATATTTACTGCTGCTTGCCTAGTAGAAAATAATGTATCACTGATTAATATATTGCTTATATTCACAGGGAGACGGTATTGAATTCAAAAGACATTTTTTACAGATTCGACAGAAATTGACGCCGTTCATATGCAGAGTACCCGCTTTAGCCGTAATATAACAATCAACACGTAGACTTACTGCCATTATTTTCAATGATTTACAATGAAATATATTTTTGTATCTAACTTTTTTCAATTATTCTTGTTTACTGCTCTTCCCAGCAAACTCAAGACATTGACCCAATATAGGTGTAATGCTGTCCCAACATCAAACCAATATTAGGCCAATGTCCCAAGTTAGCTGTGATATATTATTTATTTTGTTAAATTCTATTAATGTAAATTATTGCGTGAGAATAATAAAAACATTGCACTGAAGACTTGATATAACATCACTTTGTATACCGTGTTAAAGTTCTCTTGTTTGCAATTGATGATTGTATATTGAGTGGTGATTGGTGAAAATGTCTTTAATGTCCTCCTTGTTTGGTGTGTGAATCCTGACCGTTTATATTTTGTCATCTCCCACCACAGGTACATTCTGTATAAAATTTTACTTATAACATGATAATTATTAACTAGTACCGGTAGACCAGGTGCTCCGGGGTGAGATATCACCGAGAGGAGAATTTAGGCCAATGTGATTTTCAAGTAGCTGAATTATCTTGGTATGAGGAATTAATTGCCGGTCAGTTTATGAGGTGCCATTCTGTGATGTGGTGCAATTGGTTTTCATCCATCATTGAGTTCAAGACTAAATTAATAGCGAAAGTGTATGTTGTCATTGTTAAAGCTGCAAAACTGTTTTGTTTATTTCGACTGAATTACCATAAAATGTACAAAACAATCACTTATATTTTTAAAAAGGCTTTATAAATGCATTAAAACTATGTAAATGTAGCGGAATTAGTTCACAATGCGATACACTATCAAGTAATGTGAAGTAGTAAATCGGTTCTTCGGTGTACAATTTATAGGTAGGCCTAATAGTGGCGGAATTATAGACCAATATAATGTTGCATCGTGCCACCATCAAACCACCCTAATAGCAAACACCAGACGTTGAAACGAATTGGTATAATGGTGGGCCAGCGCCGATGACGACTGGCCAACATTATACCGACATTGGTTCAATGGCACGTGTTACCGGGATACCAAACGACACAAACCGCCCGTACGGTTGATGTCGTGAGACGAGGACAGTCAGCCCAGTTACACTAAAGACTGATTTTTTTATTAAATTATTTTATTTTACCACATTTGGCGATTTATATGACTGCATGTGATAACTAACGATAAAATAAAGTCTGATATTGTCTAATAACATTTTGCATATATTTTGGTGAAATGCCCATGAGGTATCGAATGAAAAACTGCAAATGTTTCTCAAGAAAATCACGAAAGTCAGAAGAGTGAAAAATACGGTTTCTGTTTTTGGCAGAGATTTTCGCACGGTCAGATTAGACTGTCTAGGTGGCGGGCAAATGTCCAGATGCTGGCTCACAGTCTGTTAAAAACACCATACACAGAGTAAAATTATATTTTCCAGTCAGTGATATTTTCCACACAGGGTCCGGTATTAACCATGACTTTATATGCACATTTCACCCATATTGTGCAAAGTAATAACTCCTAGATATGTCTAAATGACATGAGACAATACACTTTGTACTGTGAAATGTATCTATGATCACTTGAAAAATAAGAATAATTTTAAAAGTGTTCACGTCTTTTTTCAAGGATGACCGTTATCTGCCACTTTGTACTTTTAATGTCCTCATTATACAGTCAGTGTTTCTTACTCCGCTGTGATCAGGTGTGTTATGGTGGAGCAACAATAATAAAAAATAACCAACTTAAATCCTTAATAACTCGGTAACCGCGGGAGTAAAAGAAAAAAAAGAAAACACCATTCTCCATGAATTAATCTTTTGAATAAAATAAACAAAACAGTTATGCAGCTTTAAGGTTATTGATGATTCAAAAATAGTTGATATTTCCAATTATGAAAATATCAAATTTCCAACACAGAACACAATAGATGCTATACTATGTAGAGCAACCAGAAATTAATGGACAATTAGTTAGAACGAAAGGATATTTTAACATATATGTAGGGCACAGTATATGTAATGACATATGATTGTAATGATATGTAATCAAATCGAGGTAATTGTAATTTGTAGATTTTTCGTGTATGTAGGTGTCATGTGTCATATAGGCCTATCGCACAAAATGCTTAAAAAAATATAGTGCCCATAATCTTTCAAAACACACTTCGTCACTTTTGTAATATTTTGTAATATTACTTTAATTGTCATTTATTTGTACATAAAATGTATACTATGATGGCATTTACATTAATTTGTAGTCTGGTTCCATTTCCACAATTTGTAAAGGCTTTATTAGTCGATTATAGTATGCAACGGTTTTTACACTATTCAGACCTGCTGAATGCAAATCTGCTGTTTACCAAGCTATTTTTTTCCTTTTAAACCATGAAGTTGAGGTAAAACATAAAGACCGCCGCTTACACAATGAAAATTGCGTATTCGCTGAATACTGATGTATGTCATTAATTTTTATTACTAGCTTATCCGGCCTTTAGGCCTAGATGAGCTTATGCCATCCTGTTGCATCTGTCGTCTGTCCACAATTCACAAGAAATGCTTCTCCTCCCTCAATTCTTATCCGATTTCAATTCCGTTTGGATTGTTTGAAAGAGCTTGTGCCTGTGCATTAAATATCCTCACGGATTTCAGAAATTTCAATTAATTATTAACTAATTCCCTAATCAATACCTGATTACAGCACTCTGTCCACAATTCACAAGAAATGCTCCTCCCTCAATTCTTATCCGATTTCAATGTTGTTTCGTTTGTTTTAAAGAGCGTGTGCCTATGCATTTAACCCGATTTCAATTCCGTTTGGATTGTTTGAAAGAACTTATGTCTGTGCCTTCAACTTATTCACGGATTTCAGAAATTGTAATTATTAATTAACTTATGACCTAATTAAAATCTAATTAAGGCACTCTGTCAACAATTCACAAGAAGTGCTTCTCAATTCTTTACCGATTTCAATTCTGTTCGGTTTGTTTGAAAGAGCTTGTGCCTGTGCATTAAACTTCCTCACGGATTTCAGTAATTTTAAAGCAGCTTCTTGTGATGACATCAATTTTCGTTTTTAATTCCGTACTAAAGTAGTGTATCCCACGGATCTTGTTTTTATTTTTTTCAGAATTTTCATATTTTTACAAATATATTTAATCAACATTTCTATGAAACCAGAAGTAACCCAAACAAACTTTTTGTATACCTGAAGGACGATTGAATGTTTTCACAGCATTGGGCCACATGCTGATGGAATCGGCCCAGCGTTGGGTAGACAATCAGTGCTGCAGGTGTGTCCTCCCGTGTCCTGACTATAAGACACCAATTAGCGGCGACTGCTCTGATCTTACCGTCTGATACGTGGGAATATGTGATGTAAAGTGCTGAATATTGCTGACTTGTTTTGTTTACATGGCAATATACGACCTGGAAATACAACTATTTCACTCTTTTTCGGTGCTTTAAAATTGTTTTTTGACTTTTTCGTATTTTCAGTTAAGATCAGTAGGCTATATAGCTTCATATAAATTAAATTTTCAAAATTGACAACATTGAAAATGTCTCACCCCAAGGGGTCCCTTTTATTAATTGATAGCTAATCACCTAGTTAATACATGATTACTGTACTCTGTCCACAATTCGCAAGAAATGCTTTTGTTTGAAAGAGCTTGTGCCTGTGCAATAAACTTCCTCGCGGATTTCAGAAAATTTAATTATTATTTAACTTATGACCTAATTAAGCCATTATTAGGGCACTCTGTCCACCATTCACAAGAAATGCTGCTCCTCTCTCAATTCTTATCCGATTTCAATTATGTTTAGTTTGTTTGGAAGAGCTTGTGCCTCAGCATTAAACTTCCTCACGGATTTGAGAAATTTTAATTATTAAAAAACTTATGACCTAATTTGGGCACAATTTAGAAGAAATGCTTCTCCTCCTTCAATTCTTATCCGATTCCAATTCCGTTTTAATTGTTTGAAAGAGCTTGTTTCTGTGCATGAAACTTCCTCACGGTTTTCAGAAATTAATTAATAATCAACTTATGCCATAATTAGGACCTAGTTAGGGCACTCTGTCCAAAATTCACAAGAGATGATTCCCCCACAATACTTATCCGATTTCAATTCCGTTTGGATTGTTTGAAAGAGCTCGAATGCCTGTGCATTAAACCTCACGGATTTCAGAAATTGTATTTAATAATCAACTTAATTATGACCTAATTAAGACCTAATTATGGTACTTATGTCCACAAGAAATGCTTCTCCTCCCTCAATTCTTAACCGATTTTAATTATGTTTGGTTTTGTTTGAAAGAGCTTGTGCCTGTGCATTAAACTTCCTGACGGATTTCAGAAATTTTAATTATTATTTTCTTATTACCTAATTAAGACCTCAATTCTTATCCGATATTAATTTTGCTTAGTTTATTTGAAAGAGCTTGTGCATGTGCATAGAACTGCCTCGTAATCAACTTGCCCTAATTAAGGATGAGCTTCTTTGTCATTGATACTTGGATTAATTATTGTATATATCTTCGCATTCGTAGTATCCCTAACATCGCCATGTATCTAAAAGCACGTTTGAGTATGTTTATTTTTTTTATTTAATATGTAAATTTTAGCAGCCATTGGCGGAATTGGTATATAATGTTATAATCACGCAATCGTTGAAGATAGTAAAGTCATTTTATTATTACACTTCAAAATTATTGCAACATAATTGTTTTCATTGCAAAACTTCTCATTGGTATTTCTAGAAAAAACATATCAAAACTTTACTCCAGGAAATGGATGAGAAAAATATTCTTTGAGGTACTTTAATTTTAATTTTTATTTAACTTATGACCTAAATAAAATCTAATTAGGGCACTCTGTCCACAATTAACAAGAAATGCTTCTCATCCCCCGATTCTTGTACGCTTTCAATTTTGTTTGAATTTATTTGAAAGAGCTCGTGCCTGTACATAGAAATGCCTCACGGATTTCAGAAATTTTATTTTGTATAATCAACTCGCCCTTTAAGCTCTTATTGACACTCTGGTTGGAAAAGTTTAATGATAATTAAATAAAAAAAACATCTTACAAAATATTAATTAGGGCGACGAAGAAAATCAGCCAAAAAGCATAGCTGGAATGTTTTTAGTAGGTCTCGAAATAAACTTGTTTTTTTGGGAAATCAGCAACAATCCAAGGCGCTCGCTGGGCAGAAAAATCACGTTTTTTTCATAATGCGCGGCCTAAATCCAATGCGCGCGCTCATTTAAAACAGAGGAAAAACAAAATGAAGTGGCTTTATGGCGTTTCTTCGCATGTACCTATCATGTAGTCCGGGGATGTTATTACATAATATGTGACCCGATCTGGAAAAATGAGTCGGAAGTCGCATTTTGGGGTATTGGAGTTATTATCAGATCCTGAATCTCCACAACATTACCTTCAAAATGAGGTGTCACACAAGCCTGTAAGTCCAGGTTGTTAGGTTTAAAATAGAGCGAGTGTGTGCACTTTTGGAAGAAATTACCATTTTTTTCCCAGGTGATCAGTAACATGTGCTCTTTCAATCTTGATATAGCGTAGTCAATTCTGACACGATTAACACCTAATTAGTATCCATAATTATCAAAACCACGGACAAATCCGGAAAAAATTATATATCAAGAATGGGTAGATCGATTTTATTGATCTTGAGTTTTGTCATTTATTTAACGTATAGCCTACACGATAAAAATATCCATGAAATGATTAAAGGGACTGGCCAAGGCTAAAATCATCAAAAAATCTGATTTTATTTTGGCTTCTTAATATGACCATATGATGTAAACATGTCCATAGACTAGAACTGCTGAAGTTTTTTAATTTTTCTGCTGCGCATTCACCAGTTAGACTAGATATAGAGACGAAATTCCCGAATTTCTAATTTTTGACATGGTTGTCAATAATTAGAAATCAGGAATTTCGTCTCTATATCTAGCCTAACTGGTGAATGCGCAGCAGAAAAATTAAAAAACTTTTGCAGTTGTAGTCTATGGACATGTTTACATTATATGGTCATATTAAGAAGCCAAAATAAAATCACCGATTTCTGATGATTTTAGCCTGGGCCAGTCCCTTTAATGGTCAAGGTCACGTGATGCGGCTTAGTCAAGGTCATATTTGAGCGAAGTTTAAAAATTCTGAACAAAAAAGCTAATATTAGATGTTTCAAAGTACATATAATTATTTCACATTAAAAAACGTGATACACCAATCTAACAGCTTTAAGATGATGTCAAAATATATTTTATATCTCAAAAACCGGGATCATTATGATCTAGACAAGTGAGCTACTCATGGGGTGGCTATACCACAGATGCCTCATGTATGACTCGTCACCTGAGGAATAATTTAGTCTATTTAATTTGTTTTCTTTTAAAACATTTTTAATGATGTTACACATCTTTTGCACTATTTCATATAACATAAAGGTCAAGGTTAAGTAAACTTCAAGGTCAAAATTAAAATAAAATTAGGAAGAGATTTGAGTCCAGATGAATTCCTTTTCGTCGTGCTTCATTCTGACACACGAAAATAATCAATCGGTCAATTTTAATTATATGACTGGGTCGATAGTGTCAATGTAAAAGTGCAATTTAGTTTATGCAATTGATACTTATAGGGCTTACGTCCATGGCAAAATATCACATATTTTGAACCTATCATTTGTCAAACATAATCAATGATGCATACAACCTTTATTGGAAAGCATTAACCTGCTGGAACCTCTGAATTCGACGTTCTCTCCTTTTTCTTGGACGCGGGTGGCGGGGTAACAAAAGGTCCATAGCATGCAAAATAAGCCACGTTAATAATCAGAACACATACCTCAAACAAGACTGGCCTGAAAATGTCAAAACTAATTTTAAAGTCGTAGGTTTTGATTTGTCAGGCTCACTTTGATTAAGTGTGAGATCTCCTCTGACATAGGCCTATCGAGATTTAAATCTCTGGGATCCACAGCATGTACAACGAGCCATAGAGATATCAGGTCAGCAAAAGAGAATCCCCACTGGTAAATGGTGAAAGGCTTATAGTATTTGTCATGCCAGTGTTAAAGTTACACAAACTGAATATCGCACTACGGCCACACAACCTCGACTGCTTGAGGATAGGTGTTCAACCTGATTCCCTTTTTATACACCCATACGAGATGGATTGGACCAAGGACCGAGCACATTCATAAGAAACCTTCTGGGTAGTTATCTTGTTCTACGGGTGCTTCACATGGCGACCGCAAAATAAACAAAGACACTCCGGATAAGATTGTCTTGCATTCTTGAATGATGACAGGGTTTTGAATAAAGAGACACAACAAATTATTCTTAGACGATTATGGTGTCAACAATGGACAGTGAGCCAAGCGCTACATACGGGACTGCAGATGGATGTGGTGGGGTGAAATGAGCGGACCATTTCTATTATGCTGTCATTTTACTTATCCTGCCATGAAAGAGGTGTTGTCATATCCCATATAATAACATGGAATGTGGAGAAAACACGCATCATTGGAGATGACATATCCTGACATATGTTATGTAATGCAATGTAGCGGAAAGTCGTGTCCGCGCCAAGCGTTAAATGCATCTTGTGAGAGTTGACCACTGTTTATTTTTCATAAATAGAAATAATACGTTTCTTCAAATAATGATTAGAGCTAGGGAAGCTAAGATAAAGAAAATATGGTTTAATTACTCTGAAATATATCCCAGTTTATATAAAGAATGTCTTTTTTATGGGTGTTAATTAGCTTGGTCCGCACATCCATTTTTGGTTAGAAAGTGGTGTAGCCTTGGCACTTCACTCAGTATCTCTAACAACACCATAACACTTTATAGAAGAGAGTTCTCGCTCAACATTGGGAGAATGACAGTAATTCGTACATATTCATCGAAATTACATACATTGTATATAATGTGTGTTGTTGTTGCGTGAACCATTGCATCCCAATATATCAACATAACATCCACTCGTTGAGGAATGTCTTGATAATTATGCTCATATGCACTAGCAACATCCAAACTAGCAACTAAGATGGATTTCTGTTCCTCTCATGTCAGTCTTGGAAAGGTTTGTATGTATTTTGATACTTGAAAAGCTAATCGGCAGTGCTTTCATGAAACTGAAATGCAATATACATCTTTAATATCAGCTATAGGCCCTTACTCTTTCCGGGGATTGGAGGAGAGGTAGACGCTGTTGAACATATCAACGAGTATTTTACCATTAGCTGTGTAGTTTCTCTTGATGGTTTGTTGGATTAACATAGAGCGCTTTAACATGTTAAATGTTTGAATACTTTTTACCCACCCATCAGCAATACAGACCCTTTCTCCTCACTCAGAATGTCAGTATGCTCAGTGAGGAAACATTCTTCATCGAGGCTGCTTAGTACACCATTATCCTTGAAGCTTAGTTTGTTCGTGTAGATCAGTTATTATTAGTAAAATTTTGCGATTTAAAACAATGATAACTGGCCATGCAGGGCTAGATCAGAAATTAATATTATGAGCCAAGAATCACTGAGCATAATGACAATTATCAAGAATGAAACACAAAGACTCAATTTAAAAGCTGCCCATATTTGAGTAGCATTTCCAGTTTCAGTGGTGTTTTCCAGAGCCTGTATATGCTGTCATATTTGCTTTTCAGCAGTGTATAAATATGCACAATATTGACGAAGGTCCGAGTAGGACAATTTATTTTACTTGCTTTAATAACCAATATTTTGCATCATCGTGTGTATCGTTGAATTGACAAATTCACCACGTGGGCTATTTTGCCATTCATGTATCTGCTACAAGTATCACGTGACCTTGACAATTAATGATCTGAAAAATCTTTTTGTTGTCTAAATTATCCATCAAACAGATAACAGAACTTGGAATCTTAAAAAATCGACCCACCGATTCTTGAGATATTATTTTCTCTGGATTCTGTACCAGATTTTGCTAATTACGGATACTAATTACATATTAATTAGGTGTTAATCTTGTCAGAATTGACTGCGCTATATCAGGATCGAAAGAGTTCATGTTACTGATCATCTGGGCAAGAAATGGTAATTTCTTCCAAAAGTGCACAGAGAAACCCCTAACAGCCTGGACTATGTAGGTTGAATAGCTCCAAAGATGTAACTCAGGCCTAATCGGAAAAAATCTATTTAAAAATCGTGTCATTTTGAGAAAACGGAGTTTGAAGATGGAGAAAGTTTTTTCTTGAATTTTTTTTTTCTCAACCCTTATTCAAATTCTTGAGAATGTCACCGGGAAGGATTTTGTAAAAAATATACATATTTTGGACAAATGACCTGTATAGTAGGCCCACTTCTATTAAAAATGGTCAGTTAGCTGACGGAGGTAATCCCAAGTTCACACTGCGTCACGGCTTAGGGTGGGGTTTCATATGGGTATTACCCCAAGGTCATGTCAAGGTCATATCAAGGTCAAAGCAGCGAAAAAGGGTCAGAATATTTAGTTTTTGTTGTTTTTGTTTCAATTGTATTAATTTAGGATGTACATGTATATGATGGTTGAAACCCACTTAGGCCCCAACACGGAGGTCCACCAAACACATCTCAAAGAGGTTATAGGGATAATATAGGGGTTAGAGGGTAATACCCCCCCCCCCCAACCCAAAAGCGACCTTTATATCACCCCCATCTGATATGACAGGAACAGATCAAAGAACACATACATTGTCATGTTTGAACCAATAACTAGCACTCATTCTAAGTGTGATGAAGCCCAACCAAAGTAAACATGGTGAAATGGGCTGGGTACGGGCTTCATAAGGGTGTTACCCCAAGGTCATGTCAATGTCATCGAAAGGTCACAGCAATGTCAAATCAGCCAAAAAGGGTGAAAATAGTTAGTTTTTGTTGTTATTTCTCCATTTCTGCACATTTCGGATGGCTATGACTGTTGAAACCCACTTAGGCCCCAACACGTAGGTACACCAAACACATCTTAAGAGGTTACAGGGGTAATATGGGGGTTATAGAGTAATACCCCCCCAGAATGACCCTTATGTCACCCCCCCCCCCATCTTATATGACAGAAATGGACCAAATAACAGATATATTATCATGGTTGGACCACTAACTAACACTTCTTTTAAAGGTGATGAAGCCCAAACCAAGTACACATGGTGAAACGAGCTGTGGTAAGGCTTCATATGGGTATTACCCCAAGGTCAAGTCAAGGTCAGCCCAAAAGGGTGAAAATAGTAAGTTTTAGTTGTTTTTGCTTCAATTGTATTAATTTAGGATGTCTATAATGGTTGAAACCCACTTAGGCCCCAACACGGATGTTCACCAAACACATCTCAAGAGGTTACAGGGATAATATAGGGGTTGGAGGGTAATACCCCCCAAAGTGACCCATATATCACCCCCATCTGATATGACAGGAACAGATCAAATAAAACATACACTGTCATGTTTGGACCAATAACTACCTAAGGCTGATGAAGCCTAACTCAAGTAAAACATGGTCACATGGGCTGGGGTGGGGCTTCATATGAATGTTACCCCAAGGTCATCACAAGGTCATCTCAAGGTCACAACAATGTCAAATCAGCAAAAAAGTGTAAAAATAGTTAATTTTTGCTCCAATTGTGTTCGTTTAGGATGTCTATGATGGTTGAAACCCACTTATGCCCCAACACGGAGGTACACCAAACACATCTCAATCTATCTATTTGATTATTTTGAAAATAGGCCCCTTTTGAAAATATACCCTATTTTTCGTGAATTTACTCCTTATCACCTCCTTATTCCCCCTCCTGGAGGGGTAAATATGGATTTTAGCTATTTGTTCTTTAGTGGAGTATTTTATTCTCATTAATACCTACAAAATGAGTTGGTGTACGACTCTATTCCATTAATTTGAAAATATACCCTTTTTTCGTGACATTACCCTTTTTTGCCCCTTATTGCCCCCCACTGGAGGGGTAAATATACATTTTAGCCCATAGTTTCTTAGATAAAGTTTGTTTAACTCATCGATACCTACAAAATGAGCTGCTACACGTCGCTATTTGATTAAGTTGAAAAAAATCATATGGTAGGGGGGCGTTTTCAGGGGGTCAGAAAATGACCTCAATGACCCCGACAAAATTTACCCCACTTAAATTTTTAATTTTAGCACCCTCAGGATACATAGTCAACAAGAAAATCAATTTATACACCAACATCTAGCAAATGGGGTACATATAGTAGACATACACTATATAGGGGCACGCTCATGACGCTAGTGCTGGCGTCAGAATTTTTATTGTCTGTAAATTTGTTCATTTTTTGCAAATTGAAGTGTGTTTAAAACATCAATTTTATTTAATTCATATTTATTTTCATGCGTTACAATTTTAGGAACCGAAATTTACCATTTTAATTTCATACTTTATCTCAAAATCAGAAAATGGTCAGATTATGACCATTTTGCCTTTTGGAGGCCCTAGCTCAATAGTCAAAACGCGACTTCCGTCTCATTTTGCCAGATCGGGTCACATTTTATATATAATACCAGATACATTTTTCCACTGCCGAAAATTATATCAAAAACGTGGAGAGCTGTGGCATCTCTAGCTGGAGTGGTGGGACAGCTGATGTGGTAAAGTGCGACATCTTCACATTTATTTAGATCCATCGATATTAGAAATAAAGGGTATTGTAAACAGATGACACAGATGCAGATGGGTAAAACATTTTATGTCGCCAATTTCTTCTGATCTTCACAATTTATGTTCTGAACATCTTTTAATGGATCACGTACGTAGACATACCTTTTTGATTTCGAAAATCGACTGATTTACATAATTATCCAAGATGGTTGCTCGGGCCCTGCTCTTCCTTATAAATTGACGTAAACGCTCTCCAGTCGCCATTAATCATCGGATCCGATCTTCACAATTTTTTTTCTGAATACCTTCTGACGGATAAGCTAGCTGGTTGAGTTAGAAAGTCAGATAATTTGCATTTATAACCAAGATGGCCGCCCCGGCTCTTACAGATCGACGTAAACATTCTCCAGTCGCCAAAATATTCATCCGATCCTCACAGTTTTTTTCCGAACACCCTTCTATGGATTACCATTGATTGAGTTTGAAAATCAGCTAATTTGCATATCCAAGTGGCCGCCCCGGCTCTTCCTTACAAATCGACGTAAACGTCCTGCAGTCGCCAATATTCATTACTCAGAGCTTCACTTTTTAACACACTGATGGTTTACCCTGGTTAAATAAAAAAAAATCGACTAATTTGCATATCCAAGATGACTGGCATGGCACTCCTATAGCCCCATTGTTACTGCAATAAACTTGTTTAATTGTAGAAGGTGGATACCACTTGCCATGTAACATCTAGTTGAGTAGGCCTAAGTAAAGCTGGTAGAACTGGGACTAGACTATATATACATGTATATACTAGACTATATATACATGTATATGTAATGGCCTTGGGTAAAGTCGGACATGACATCCCACCAATAATAACTTGAAACTTTTTATGACCTTAAATGAGTAGGCTATGGTAGGCCTACCTTATTAATCATGATATTAGCTATTTTATGTCATGTATTTTACCATAATTAAATTAGTATCTCACATGGAACATTTTTAAAGGTATCAAGACATTAAAATATGCTTAGCTCTGATAGATCACGTCAAATGACTCTACCATGACTTGTGATATTATTATTTGTCATTTTATGTCACGTAACGGCGTTAGCATCATGGTGCCTAATTAAATAGGCATACCCAGGGAGGCCTACCTAGCATTGGCCAATTATTATGCACATCACACAATCATACAGATCGGGCTCAGGGTGAAAGCGATGTGCCTATTCACCAGGTGCACATCACCAGGTGGCACCGCCTGGTGATCTAGTAGGCCGGGAGTCAGATCTAGCCCTCGTACTCACAAGGGCGGGGGCCCTAGGGTAGTGGTTAGCACCGCTGCCTTTCACGCCAGAGCTCGGGGTTCGGTTCCCGGTCTCGGCGGTTTAATAGAAACAAAAATGTTTCTTCCCCATCCACGTGTTAAAGTTAGTATTGTGGGGAGCCTCAGTGACCGAGAGGTAGCGTGCTGGGCCTCAGACCGCCAGGGCTCGAATTTCGAATCCTGTGTCTGGAGGACAGTGTCATCTCAATCATCTCACCATCCTTAGGAGGTTCTCCTGGCCCAGTTTAGCCTATATGTGCACAAAGGTGGCCTAAAGCCCGATTCATTTCATTTCGTACTCACAAAAGCTGAGAAATTCTCACTACGATTTTTATTTAGCTTGACCCTTGGGACATATCAAGTTTTGGTTATTTTTTTGCCAAACTGGACGCTTTAAGCCCTAGGGTCTATCCTATCGTTTTTTAGAAGGACACTAAAATAAAATGAACAACAATTCGAAAAATTGTTCAAAATAGTAGTAGTTTTATTTATTTTCACTATTGTTTTAGTCATAGCCTTCGGCCATTTACACATGTAGGTCACTGAAAAATATTTGTGCCCAGATTTTATTTTAAATATTTTTATCAACCATTTTATCAATACGGGCACCTAAAAAAACGAAACATTATAAAATATGTGTCAAGTTTAGAAATCTGTCATTTTTGTTGAGTCCTATTTAGAAGCAAGCTAATTCGCAAAAAGTGGCCCCATTATGTCCCCATGTGACTGGAAATTAAAGTTTAAAAAAATCTGTTGCCAATTGTTTTCTATAACTACATAATTATTTAGGATACGCGCGTCTTTATCGCTAACTCTAATTTGCGGTAAAATTCAAATGTGCTGGGTTTTAAAAATAAATGTAAAATAATGTAAAACAAGGCACAATGTTTGAGTAGGTTGTTTCTTGATCATTATGGCATTATCCTAATATTCCTGATGATTATAACAATAAACAGAAATTGCTGTCTACATGTTTTATGGAGAACACACTAATATGTATATATATTGACACTTTGAATGCTAAGGATCAATGTTTGAGATATTATATGTCGACTCGTATCTCGAGCATTATTTTATAATCCAGATATCCCTAAAGATAATAACAATAAACAGAAGATAAATATATTATATTTATGCTAATAAATGATCATAAGTAAAAGGTGAAATTAACATTAGACCCCCTACTTGTTTTTTATACAGCTGCATGTATAAAATTATTTTCAATATACTGATATTTCCTGATCAGATAATTAAATAAATTAGTCATGTAACATAATTTCATTCAAATGATAATATAAGTTTATTTAGCCACCTCATCACACAAACACTTTTAGTAAAGAATATATATATTTATTCTTAAATATAGAATAAATATATTCAACATTAATTTTAGCGAAAATATAGATATACCATACAACAAGCAAAGAAATAAATTACCGCTTAATTCTTAAATTTTGAATATTTTTTAACTCCGAAAAGACTGCTTATGGAATTGTGTTACATGTTGTTGCATTCAACATATTTACTTCAAACATCATGATGTATAGCATGTAATGCTTCGTTGAATTGACATGTATCATAACCAGCTGCCGCACCAACGCAATGCAAAAAATACGATATTAAAAATAAATTGGGGTTCATAAATAAAAACGCTAATGTATTTATCTTTGACCTCGCATTCAAAAATTGACCCATCAAAAATGTTGGTGACTAATGCCAAGTGCTTTAAGAGCAAACACATCATGGTCATGGAGCTGAAACACTTCTCAGAAATGATGCAATTGGCGCTGCACGATTCTCAATTTCATGAAATCATGACAGGACAATAAACTATAATGGGACATGCAAATTTGTCTTTCGGTCCAGGTCCAGCCGGGTTAAATAGAATAAACAGCAAATCTTCAAGTCTATCAAATCAGTCAAAGCAACTCGTGAACTAGTTGATTGTGTGATGGCCGCTCATAAAATGGGTGGTAGGTCATAATTTTATGTGGATAAAGATGAGTAGCAACGACTTTCGTCCAACACAGGTGAAACGTAGTGAGATTCCGATCATAACTAATCATCACCATGGTCACTGTAAATTTCAATAGCTTCACAAATCCTTATAAAAGTGATAATGAAAAACGTTTGATACATGACTCTCGTCATGTGTACATGTTTATAAAGCTGATTTTAGATAGATGAATTGCAAACGAGGACAATTTTGCCCTACCGCCGATTGCAAATAACCTTTTATCGATGACGTAAATGCAAGATTTTACATCAAAGATGTTCCAGCTTAAATGACCGATGTTGCTAATAGAGTTTTAGCATCCATTCATGAAGTACATTATAGCACTCACTCGTACCAAAAAGGATATGTAAAATATCTGAACGTCTCAGAAGAGGTCCAAGATTTTTAAATAAAAAGTGATAAAGTAAAGACCTGCAGACCGAAAAAGTTCTTGTTGTCCAATAATTATAGACCACCAGATAATGATATCAATGTTTTTACACAGAAACTTATTTATGTTCTGAACTCTATTCACAAAGAAAAAAAAACATGTTACCTTATGGGTGATTTTAATATAAATTTATTAAATTCAAATATACATAATCCTACTTGTGAATTTGTTGACACATTGTATGAATATAACTTCTTCCCATTAATTAACAAACCTACTCGTGTTACAAAAGTATCAGCAACACTTATTGACAACATCTTTACGAACAATATAAAGCACAAGGGTATTTCATCTTCTATTTTATATACAGATATCACTGATCATTTTCCAATTTGTCATATACTTAATAATAATGTACAACATGAATCGTCAATTATTATTAAAAGAAATATGAACAATAATAACGTGATTAAATTCCATAATCTTGTTAAAACTACCGACTGGAGTTTTGTCTGCTTGGAGAGCTCTTGCCAAGCATCATTTTCACTTTTCCATAAAAAATTACTTGAGTATTTTAACGCTTGCTTCCCCATTAAACATGTTAAGTCGCATTATAAAAATATAAAATGTTGGCTAAGTGATACCCTGAAAAGGTTAATTATTAAAAAGAATAAAACATATTTACTATTCAAAAAGTTTCCTAATGTAACCAACGAAGTTTTATATAAACAGTATAGATCTAAAGTAAATTCTGAAATGCGCGTAGCTGAACGCAAATATTACCAGAACATGCTAGAAAATAACAAATTCAATCTAAAAAAGACCTGGCAGATATTGAAAGATATCATAGGGAAATTGAAACCAGGTAATATGAGTGACAAATTTTTAATAAATGGTAGTATTGTAGAGGACAGTCAAGTCATTGCTAATGCATTTAATGATTTTTATATAAACATAGGCTCCAATTTAGCAGGTAAAATTAAACCTAATAATCCATATATAAATCCGATAAGTTATATAAAAAATAATGTTACAGATAGCATTTTTATTGCACCTGCAACTAATGCGGAAATACTTAAAATATTTAATACTTTGAAAAAAAAACAGTGCTGGGTGGGATGGTTTAACACAATCCCTGCTCAAACCAATATTTTTGAACGTAACTGAACCCCTTACTCATGTGATGAATTTATCTTTAGCTCAGGGCATTGTCCCTCTAGAACATAAAATTGCTAAGGTTACGCCTTTGTTTAAAAATGATAATAAAATGTATGTAAATAATTATAGACCTGTATCTGTGTTACCATTGTTATCTAAAATCCTAGAACGACTGATGTATAACAGAATATTAACATTTATTAATAAACATGACATATTATATAGATATCAGTTTGGTTTCAGACAAAATTACTCAACAAATTTAGCTTTAATAACATTAGTTGATAAAATTACTGAATCATTACAAAAAGGAGAATGTGTTTTAGGAGTATTTTTAGATTTTAGTAAGGCATTTGATACAGTTAATCATAAAATTTTATTGGACAAATTATATTTATATGGAATTCGTGGTACAGCACTAGATTGGATCACAAATTATCTCTCGGATCGAAAACAATATGTAGTCTACAATAATACTAAATCAGATGAAAAACATATTACTTGTGGGGTTCCACAGGGTTCTATCTTGGGACCTCTTTTATTTTTATTGTACGTTAATGATATTTGCAATGTATCTGACATCCTGTTTCCTATTCTATTTGCAGATGATACCAACATATTTTTGAATGGTAAAAATACTGATGAATTAGTACAATGTATGAACTGTGAGTTAAACAAAGTTGTTATTTGGTTAGCCGCTAATAAGTTATCTTTAAACATTAAAAAGACACATTTTATGATTTTCCGCTCGAAACGATGTTGTATTGATAACCAACAAGATATAAGAATTTGTGACCAAAAAATAGAATTTGTTGAACACACCAAATTTCTTGGGATCTACATTGACTCTAAGTTATCTTGGAGTCAACATATATCCTATTTAAAAACTAAATTATCTAAAGGTATTGGAGTCCTAAGAAAGGCAAGAAAATTATTATCTAAGGAGATGTTAGTTACACTGTATAATTCCTTAGTTTTTCCTTATCTAAATTATTGTTTAGAGGTTTGGGGTGGTGCTCAAGATATTCATATAAAATCTCTAATTATTCTTCATAAACGAACTATTAGATTGATCACCTGTTCGTCTCGGATGACACACACAAAACCAATTTTTCTCCAATTAAATTTATGAACACTGAAAGAGTTATATTTGTACAAGGTTGGATTGTTAAGGTTTAAAATGAATGTACCAAAACATATTAATGATTACTTCAATGTTAATGCAGATGTTCACACTTATAATACCAGACATGCATCCTTATTTCGGTTACCACTTACCCGTACTAACTTGATGAAAAGAACTTTTAGATATATAGGTGTCAAAATATGGAATAGAATTAGTGGTAGTATAAATCATAAAGTGCTAATTGGATCTTTTAAAATAAACCCTAAAAAATATATTATGTATAACTATTGCATGGATATTTTTGAACATTGATTTGTTTTATGTTTTATATAATCTTTAATATATTGTTAACAAATGTATCGTTATGTGGGTAGTGATAATTTGTGTGTACATTAGATTTGATTTTGTTATTTTGTTTGCACTGCATGCACATACTTAATGAAGGAGTGTTAATATGAAGCTTAAGTTTAAAGGGCATATAGGCAAATCTGCCTTTTTCCCGTTGCCACCATTTGTATTACGGTTATTTGTTTATATTGATTGTTGGAATTTTTATGGCAATAAACACAATTATTATTATTATTATTATAATGAACATAAACGTCAACTGGTGATTCTGCTTAAACGCAAGTTGTACTATAATACCAATGCTTTAGAACTTGAAAAACAACATATTTCGCCATCTAGAGGGTGGTGAAGCCACATGGTTGTTTTCAGATATTTCAATAATACCAGTATCTGAACTAAATCTTAGCTCTGCACAGCACAGAAAGAAACTGATTCTCGAATCATCAAGCGTACTCATTGAATATGTTAAAAAGAATGGATACACCTCAGAATCAAAAGGGATTCAATTGCTTCTGTATTACCAAAATGTGTCTTTTCGTAATAAAACCAGCTGATTGAGCAGGTTCTGAGAATAACACAAGCAACATTGAACAGCTTTTAACCGCTTGGTGTATTTCATTTGAGCAGGTTCTGTTCTGGTCATTTGCTCTCTTGTGAGCTTTGAAACCTGCTAAAGTTGAGCAGGTTCTGCTTTCACGGGTAGCAATGCTGTTTCAACATTTAAACGATGAGATCATGTTGAACAGTACAAAATTCTGCAGAATGCATCCAATATGTACTTACATTAGCAAGGTTAGGTGAAGAATGGGATCCTTAAGAATATCTATTGAATCATTTAACATAATTTTGTTGTTTATGGTTACATATACTCTAATAGGCTAATGAAGTTCGGAAGGTCAAAGATAAGAATGTATGTGAAAAATTGGCTACCATCAAATCCTCAGCAGCAATATATTTATTCAATTATCCACCTTGTCATCGCACTTCCAAACAAAAATAGCACATTTCCGAGATCACATCAATCCTCTTGGAGTGTGCCACTTGCTGCTAACATCATAGATGAGCCATTGAAAACGAGAGTGGATTTAAAAAACACTGTGGTTTCTAGATTACATAATTCTACAACAATTAATGGACATTTTAACGCAGCAGGTGTCATCTCCAGACAATACATTTCGAAGTATTGCACAGTCTGACGAAGATGACAATACAGCTGACGATTATTTGCTCAATAACTTGTTGGTGACATCGTTTTCTCATTATTATCTTTGTATAATCAAAGCAAATCGACATATATTTCAGATGCACATCTATTAATCAAGTCTCGTCCGAATTATGTCTGGACAATATGGACATACATAACGTACATACACCCTAATACCATGTGAGGAAATATTAATTATATGGACATAATACCCCCTCCTTGGTGGATATGCCCACTCCACTGCATGTCAGTTTCTGTTATTTTTGTTTTTACAATAATTTTAATTTTCTCATATGCCGATAGGTATACACGTAGGCCTATAACTTTTGGGTGCAGATCGACGCTTAGTAAAGTTGGTAGAACGGTTTTGACATTTATTAGCACCAAATTTGCATCTGTCCTGGTGATTTGTATCGATACACCCTTGTTTGTTTGTTTCGGCGAATACCATTAAATGTTAACCCCATCTCGTTCTTCTAGTCACTTATTGAATATAATATATTTATCTTGTGTTTTTTCTATGATCTGTAGGGATACTTTTCTTTCCAAGCAGGCAGCTTTAACCACGGCACCAAGGCGCCCGCCCATAATGCTCAATACACAACATATTAAATTTCAAGCATTGTTCCCTTATATTAAAATTAAAACTAAATAGCCTTAACATTTAAAGCGTATTTATATATATATTACCGTTGTTCTCCATAAAGAATTAAATATCAATATGCGACTAACATAAAATATGTATACTAATCATAATAATAGCCACTTTATTTATAGTATTTTACAAACAACAAATCTGCCCTAGCATTCAAACTGTATAAAACAATTAAATTACCTTGTTCTTTCAGTCAGTTATTAAATATAATATATTTATCTTGTGCTTATTGTTATAATCTCTATGGATATCTGGATAACGCCACATTGGTCAACATGCAAGTCTTAAGCATTGTGCTTCATTGTACATTATTTTAGATTTATTTTAAAAAACTCAGCCTTGGCATTCAAAGTGTCATTATACATATTATTTGGTTTTCCATTAAACGTTTAAACATATACATCAATATGAGACTAATATTAAATATTTATATTGCATAAAATATTAAATATCCACAGTATATACACTGTAAGCAAACAATTAGTCTTAGCATTCAGAGTGTCATTTATTTTATATATTTTTTCTTCATAAACATGTAAACATAGACATAAATATGACATTCACATAAATATTATGATAAATATCCAGAGTTATTTTTATCATAATAGCCTATTGAACGCAGAGATATCAGCACATTTGAATATTACAGCAAATTGGAGTTAGCGATAATGACGCGCGTATCCTAAATATGTAGTTATAAAAAAAATTGGCCCTAGATTTTGAAACTTTTTAACTTCCAGTCCCCTGGGGATATAATGGGGACACTTTTTTGCGAATTAGCTTGCTTCTAAGTACCACTCAACAAAAATAGCGAATTTCCAAACTTGACACATATTTTATAATCTTTGTATTTTTTAGGCGCCCGTATTGATAAAAGGGTTGAAAAAAATATTCAAAATGAAATCTGGGCACAAATACTTTTCAGTGACCTACATGTGTATATGGCCGAGGGATATGACTAAAACAATAGTGAAAATAAATAAAACTACTACTATTTTGAAAATGTTTTCGAATTGCTTTCAATTTTATTTTGGTGTCCTTCTAAAAAATGGTAAAATAGGCCATAGGACTTAAAGCGTCCTGTTTGGCAAAAAAGCACCAAAACTCGCTATGTCCCAATGGTCAAGCTAAATAAAAATCGTAGTGAAAAATTCTTAGCTTTTGTGAGTACGAGGGCTAGATCTGGCTCCCGGCCTATAGATCATTAAAGAGTCACCTCGTGAATACTACCAATAATACTCAACACTTTTTTAAAGACATTCTTCTCGTGCCATGTTAGGCCTATATGGGGACAGGCACTTTTTTACTAATCTATGTGAAAGGACCTAGGCTACTAATCGATATTATATCTGAGCTCTAAATTTAAAGTTATACCGAAATTAGTAGAATCAGGTCATCGTCCTATAAAATTCGATATTCCCACTACAAAATTGAAAGAGTTCAACTCGGTAGAAATGAATACAAATGCTACTGACTAATTTCCATCTCCCAATATACGTCTATGACAAGACAACAATAGAATGAATAACAAACAAGTCCACAGGAGGCAGGAGGGACCATTTAATAATAGAGTGAAGAGCATATTGAAAAGGGTAGGCCTATACATATTTATGACTAAGAGCATAATATTAGTGTAGCCTAACCAATATTTATGTGAAATAGTAATAAAAGTTACTAGATTTATAAAAAGATTGGGCCGTATATATGTTGTTTATTGACCTCATATAATGAAATTATGAACACGAATATATCAGGGCTACATTATTGGAGAAATGAAAATGATATGTTAAGAAGTTATTTTCTTAAAACCGGGTAAAATGTGTGAAGCTCCTGCGAGAGACATATATAAAATATCTACATAATGTGCAGTCAGTAGAGCCTACATCTAGTTAAGTTTATTGCCTTAATGATCAAAATATAATTTTGGTGTGTCGCACATTAACTAATGGTATTCAATTTGATATTTTACATCGTTTTTATTGGAACAAGATTACACACAGTTATGTATGTTTAAAATACCACTGGCCAGACGACGTTGAATCAATGTCAACGGTGTTGTTTTTTATCATTCACAAAGTTGAATGTGATTGAAGTGTATGGTTCATCAACAAGTAGTAACAAGCGAGAGTTATCTAACCCCTAAAGCGCTTATGTATAAACCATGAAACCAAAGGGTTTTTACAATTTGAAATCATCATAAATGTCTTAGATAGCTCTTTCCGATTCATTTGAACACCTATATTATGGGTCTACGGCCATTATAAATATTTTTACTCTTACTTTTTACTCCTAAAGTCGATCCCAGCTTTGAAGGGGTTAATTGCCGTCCAATCATCTCTGTTCGCATTGCCTCTGGACTTAGCAACGCCCCCAAATATCATTAATATACAATGCACCGGTTATTTTTGCAACCCCCAGGCCAGACACACGTGCGAACATCTGAGCGAGAGTGAGCCAGCCAGCGAGCCAGCGAGTCAGCGAGTGAGTGAATGACATACTTCATGTTTCCGTGGTCATAGTAGTGGGATTGATGAAGTTAATTAATTTCCTCGGACACACTTTTAAAATTGTCATAGAATCATAACATTTGGCACATATTAGCTATGTTCTATACTGAAAAGATGTTGGTCAGCAAAAATGTCAAGATGGCGGCAGTCATTTCCCAAGCCGGCAGCCACTTGACCAAGGTCAAACAGCAAATTTGATATAATTTTGGATTGATATAATGAAACCGGATTCCTGATTTTGGTTTGCGCCCGACAGAGTGGTGTGTCCATGTGTAAAATTCAAGATCGCCACAATTTGCTCAAAGTCGAACAACAAATTAATATAATGTTCAACAGAATGGAAGCAGATCGATGACTTCGGTGTCTTCCATCTAGTATTTTCGTGTATATAAAAATGAAATGAATCGGGCTTTAGGCCACCTTTGTGCACATATAGGCTAAACTGGGCCAGGAGAACCTCCTGAGGATGGTGAGATGATTGAGATGACACTGTCCTCCAGACACAGGATTCGAAATTCGAGCCCTGGCGGTCTGAGGCCGAGCACGCTACCTCTCGGTCACGGAGGCCCCCCACAATACTGACTTTCACACGTGGATGGGGAAGAAACGTTTTTGTTTCTTTCAAACCGCCGAGACCGGGAACCGAACCCCGAACTCTGGCGTGAAAGGCAGCGGTGCTAACCACTACCCTAGGGCCCCCGCCCTTCGTGTATATGCCTACCTCAGAGAGTGACATTAGAAAAAAAATACATTAGACCGGAAACCAATGTGACGGTGATCCACTGCTCAAATATATTCTTATAAATACATGTACTTCCGCAGTTTCTTGATCAGTCGTGCATGTTGCATTCGCCATGTGAAAATAAAATAATGTTACATCGATGTGTGTCGTATACAAGAAACATACAAGTATTTGTTTGTCGAATGTAATACAATAATAAATGTATTGAAACAGATTTGAAACTGGCTTTTAACGGTTTGCTATAAACTGCAAATAAAATACATTTTTTTATATAACAATTAATAATAAATATAGTGTGTTTATAATGACTCCCTGACAGTACTTTGCTACACCATTCTCAGGGTGTACTGTATATCTATTAACCGGACAAAATATGTGAAGGTTTAAAAATAATCATACTAAATGACATATCAGAACTAATTCAGATTTATAGAAATTTTGACCGACGATGCTGATTGAAGAGTAAAGTTATTAGTATTGTACAAAATGATTAGGCTTTAAAAGCATTTTTTCTTGAAATAGATGTCTTTTTTTCGGACCCCTTTTACCGCGAGAATAAAAACGGTTGCAGTAGCTACAACGTTTTCCATGCACCTCACCACTTCTTCTCTTATATTTTCGACAAGAGAAGTGATGGAGATAGCTCTTCGTGTCTTCTTCTCTGTCTTCGTGTTTTGAATCATACGAAGAGCGACATGGCTAATAACCACGAAGACACAAAAACATCACTAGATATCGCTTTTCATTTTTCAGATTTTTTTTCGCAAATCATATTATATTATTTATTTGTCAGACATAATATAATATTATATAGCATTAATAAATACATGTATTAAGGTGTTATCTTTCTCAGTATGAACGTTAGTCCATGAATGAAATTGTAATTGTGAATGTCTTTGTATGAATAAAATGTATTTTAAAAAAAGAAAAGAAAGTCATGTACAATGCGTTATTCATGAAACGTGGGGAAGTGGTAAGCGCATCTATTTGATGTAACACAAGCATAAAAGGTAGAGATTATGTGTTGCACTTTCGGGGCCATTTGACTTCCCATTTGGTTCTATAGTCACGGTGGTCACTATATTTGTCTTTAACCACATTACCCTGTCTTATGTTCTTTTTCAATTACGCCACAGTGTCTGGCATATCTAAAAATCATGTTATAGTCACAAAAACTATCGATCTATATTCATTTGTGCAAAAACTATGCACATTTACTTTTAAGGTCACGGCACGGAAGAGGCCATATTGTTTGCGTTATGGCTGTCATTATTGCCTTAAACATTTCAATCATTTCAAAAAAATATGACACAGACAATCATATACAAGGCTATGTACAGTTTTGTCTGTACTGACAAGAAGGTGAACAGTGCAGTATCTTACTATAATAAATGAACCAGCTCACCTACATGCACTAGTCGGATCGCCAACCAAGCTATGACGCTATAATGAATGATTCCAAGAAAGATCCAGCCAAAGAGTTGTCAATTTATGTGCGGGCAGGCAATAGGTATATCCGACTAAGCGTTAACCCGACGTTGTTTCATTGCTGGGCCAGCATCGGAGATGTTATGCCAACGTTGAGGTGAGTGTGGAGATAACTTCATACGACGAGCGCTATTTCTAATATAGTCAGGGGGCTTAATCATATAATTGTTTAAATCGTCAATAACCACGAAAACAAAAACGTCACTAGATATCGCTTCTCATTTTAAAGATTTTTTTTCGAAATCATTTGATCTTATTTATTTGCCAGCAATCGTTATAAATAGAAAAAATATATAGCAGCACTATACAAATGGTATTACAATACATATCATAAATAAATATATATATTAAGATTTACCTCAGTCTGAACGAATAAAATATATTTTAGGGGAAGAAACAAAGAAAGGTAAAATGCGTTAATCATATAAAGAGGGGAAGTAAGTGGTAAAATCATTTTTTAACGTAACACAATTTTAGCAAAAAATATAGAGATATGTGTCACACTTTCAGGGCCGTTTGATATCAAAATAGTTTCATATATAGTCACGGTGGTCACCATATTTGTCTTTAATCCTTTAACCGCCAAATTATTCAATTTGAATTTTCACCCACTTGAAGTTGTGTTTCGCTGACGCGATCCACAACTTCAAGTGAGTGAAAATTATTCAGATTTGACAAAATGGAGGTCAAATCTTTTCAAATCTTGCTGGTTGATGTCACATTTTATCTTTAACATATTTAAAATGTGGTGCTAATAAAAAATGAAAATCCGAATATATGCGGCACCGGCGGTTAAAGGGTTAACCACATTACCCTGTCTGTAACCCTTACAACGCTGAAATATTTTGTATAAACTATGGAGACCAGAGAAGTTTTTTAAATTTGAAATCATCATAAATGTCTCAGTTAGCTTTTTCCACTTCATTTGAATACATGAATACATTTGAATACATTTGAATACATGTTATGGGTCTACGGTCATTATACATGTTTTATTTATTTCACTGCGGGGACCGACTTTAGACATCAGAATCTAACTTAATCCCAATCGCATTCTGACGTGGTTAACATTTTTCTTCTTCTTGAACTGAGATTCATATATTATAGGCCTAATGGAATATCTCAGCAAACACAAAACATCTGTATAACATTTACACAACGTCGGCTCAACGTCTTCGACGTAGATCCAACATTGTATAAATGTTATACAAAATGTTTTATGTTTACTAGGATATCACATTCAAAACTTGGTTACACACCCAGCAAACATCCGAGTCTGGCTCAATGTCGGGCCCTCGTCGCAGACGGTGGCCGACATTGCATGCGACATCGGATGAAAGTTTGCTGGTCAGTTGTTGATGAAATCTCAGAAATATTATCATGGTCGCCACCAGTCCTCTAAAGATTGAAAGCGCTGCCCAAGGGGAAATAGTTTAAGATGTGGAAATGTAATTGATTCGTTGCGCATACAGTTGGCGGAGTATCAGCATATTCACAGACTGGGGGGGGGGGGGGTATATAAATGAATGTCGGCGCCGTTGTAACAATTTACACTCAGTGACGGCGTGTCTTCTGTCATCGTGTCTGTCGTTCGCTGTAATACCGAGCCTGCCATAATAATATAACCACCTTCAAGGTCACTGACTCAATCGGAACACTCGTGTCTATTTTGAATCCGCTCACACCACCATCAGTGAGTATATTCGATACTTAGTATTATCATGTATAGAACGTCCTTGGTCTTATCACACTGACAGAAAACATAATCACAATTAAAAAACCATATACAGTTTAAGATATCTTGAGATTCAGACATCATTACATGGTTAAAAATGATCGAGATGGTTTACGGGAGGTCTATTTAACAGATTAAAGCGCTCTCACACGATAAATAACTAAATTTATTGCTAAATTAACAGACTGGATTTGTAAATGGTCACTTATGCCGAGGTCCAAACGGACTAAGATCAGTGTGCAATATTTTTCGATCAATACACCAATTTCATTGTAAAATAATCGTATAAAATATGTTATCCAGATGATGGCTACGATTTTCTAACGATGATCGTACGATTTTAGGTCTAATTTGAGCAAAAATATCAAGTATTTCTGCGATCGGTTAAGATATAATGAGATATGTTACAATAAAGTACAATGAATCTGGGAATGAACACGATAACCCATCAATCAATTCCGATTTCCTTATAATATGCACGATTAAATAACGAGTATTATTACGAGTGGTTAAGATGGTATTAGATAGACACGATTTTTTAGGATCAGAGTAAGAATGGTTACGATTATTTGGATGGCATCATGCACAAGTGGGCTAACCCACATTTTGCCGATTTTGAAATTTTGGGTGTTTTTGAAAGGTCTCACCACAAGCTTTATCTACCAAAAGAGCCAAATGTCTAGACCGATCACATTATGTGGTGCAAGCCAAAGTTTGTTTGCGCATGCTGCTTTTTAGCGATTTTCATAGAGCACAAATTAATGGTCTAAATCTCGCTTCTGATCAAGTCAAAAAGAGTGAAATGGACGTGTCCAAGAATTTAAAGAGAAAACACGGTTCACTGCTGAAAAAGCGAGGCAAATCTAACTCGATATCAGCGACAGTGCATCCTTGAGTGATTATACATAAAAATAATGTAAAAAATCACACAACAACTTGAAGTACATGATAAAACGACTAGATACAAAAAGAGACAACAGGTAAATAAAATCAGTGACCAAATGGTCTAACCCTCAATGTGAAACTCGTAAATTTATCAAGTTGCTCCTATCAATAACTTTTATTTTCATTATTTTTCTTCATATTTCCTTAATATCTCGATGCATGTACGGGATTCTTTCAATTTATCATGGATTAGGCAGCATAATATTTTGAAAATCAATGATTTATTTAAAAATTGTGGGTTGGACCAAACCAAAAAACAACATGCACAAATGGTCTAACCCTCATGTAACCAACTTTAAAGTGCTGTAATTTCGTATAAACCATATTTAGGAAATTTTCAAGGTACAGTGATGTACATCCAATGTACATTCCATGTTAAGTTTTTAACGGTTTTTTCTCAGCTGCCTGATTTACCAGAAAGGTCAAAAACTTCAATGCTTGATTACCATCCATTTATGATTCGCTAAGATTGTCAGCGATGTAGGGAAGGATTTACATATATTCGGGTTTTCATTTTTTATTAGCACATTAAGTACCACCTTTTAAACATGTTAAAGAGAAAATGTGACATCAATCAGCAAGACTTGAAAAAAGTTGACCTCCATTTCAAATCTGAACAATTTTCACTCACTTGATGTTGTGGATCGCGTCAGCGAGACACAACTTCAAGTGGGTGGAAATTCAGATTGAATAATTTGGCGGTTAAAGGGTTAAGAATTGCAATTATATTAATAAACACACAGCTGCTACCGATGGTCCACAATGAACTTGGTACCATAGAGACTTTTAATTCTGCACTATTTGCTGCAAGTGCAGATAAATATCAACATTTGAATCCCCTATACTGGCCTCTGTCTCATCCAGTTTTCATCCCGCCCTGCTCTTATTTTGTAATTGTCTTTTAGCCCGATTGGTCCCATTTTTACAGTTAGACTGACGCTTACATTCCATAATCATTTGCAATTATTTGATGACTTCGTAAGTAGATTGCAATGTTGTTGTAGGGGCTGTATTAGATCGTAGTGAATCGCAATAGATTGTAACTCTCTTTCGCCAGTCATAGTATTAGAGATCTTAAAAACTCGTGGACTATCGTGATAAGATACTCAGCTATTTTTGACCATGATCGTGTAAAAAATCGATGCCTTACAATACCTTACGATTCATTAAAATTGATTTGGGATTGCGTTAGCATTGATTTATGATAGACCTTTGCCGTACGATTGAAAAGTAAGTTTTGAACATTTCACAACTTTCTTCGCCCTCCGCGATCATCCTGGGATCTGTTAATATCCGCTTATATCTGTTAAGATCATTCCTGTTCACCCACGGATCTCTGCGATGTGGGATCGCAAGGTGTCGCAATCTTAGTCCGTTCAATTGAATTATTTGTGTACAGTCGTAATTGACAGGGGGTGGTTATCATCGCGTTCCACAGAAAGATATTGTGATATCTATACCAGTATACACAAAACATTGGAATCACATTTGTACAATGTTGGTCCAGCGTCGAAGACGCTGGGCCGTCGTTGTACAAAATGTTATTTGTGTTTGCTGGGTAGTGCTTGCTAAAGCGTAAAACTCTCACCACTGCGTAAACACACCAACGCGAAGCCGAGAGCGAACGCAAAGCCTAACGCAATTCGGTTTGATTTGTTTCGGTTTTACATGGGGAATTGCAGGAAAATACACGTAAAATTCACTTGTGTTCGCGTGCTGTCGTCGCCTGCCCTCTCTCGCGTATACGTACGTCCTCGTTCGCGTTTGTTTGTTTTCGCATATGTTTAGCCACTGTTGCATGGCTGCTGTTAAGGTCACTAGCTTTATACCAGAAACACGATTCACGAAACGACTGTCGGGTGTCGTCGTGACTGTTGACGTGGCATTGTTGACGTGATCGTTGAATTTTCTACACCGCACCGATGACGTTGCCGTAGAACTATATACACCTCACGTATGACGTTGTTTTAGAACTGTCTACACCGCACTGGTTACGTTGTCGTAGGACTGTCTACACCACACGTATGACGTTGTCGTAGAACTGTCTACACAGCACTGATGACGTTGTCGTATAACTGTCTACATCGCACTGATGACGTCGTCGTATAACTGTCTACACCGCAATGATTACATTGTCGTATAACATTCTACACCACACTGATAACGTTGTCATAGAACTGTCTTCACCGCACTGATGACGTTGTCGTATAACTGGCTACACCGCACTGATGACGTCGTTGTATAGTTGTCTACACCGCAAAGATTACATTGTTGTAGGACTGTCTAAACCACGCGTATGACGTTGTCGTATAACTGTCTACACCACACTGATGACGTCGTCGTATAACTGTCTACACCGCAATTATTACATTGTTGTAGGACTGTTTAAACCACGCGTATGACGTTGTTGTATAACTGTCTACACCACACTGATGACGTTATCGTATAACTGTCTACACCGCACTGATGACGTTGTCGTATAACTGTCTACACCGCACTGATGACGTTGTCGTATAACTGTCTACACCGCACTGATGACGTTGTCGAATAACTGTCTACACCGCACTGATGACGTTGTCGTATAACTGTATACACCGCAATGATGACGTTATCATAGAACTATCTACACCACACGTATGGCGTTGTCGTAGAACTATCTACACCGCACTGATGACGTTGTCGTATAACTGTCTACACCGCACTGATGACGTTGTCGTATAACTGTCTACAAGGCACTGATGACGTTGTCGTAGAACTGTCTACACCGCACTGATTACGTTGTTGTAGGACTGTCTACACCACGCGTATGGCGTTGTCGTATAACTGTCTACACCGCGATGATGACGTTGTCGTATAACTGTCTACACCGCACTGATGACGTTGTCGTATAACTGTCTACACCGCACTGATTACGTTGTCGTATAACTGTCTACACCGCACTGATTACGTTGTCGTAGAACTGTCTACATCGCACTGATTACGTTGTTGTAGGACTGTCTACACCACGCGTATGACGTTGTCGTAGAACTGTCTACACCGCACTGATGACGTTGTCGTATAACTGTCTACACCGCACTGATGACGTTGTCGTAGAACTGTCTACATCGCACTGATTACGTTGTTGTAGGACTGTCTACACCGCACTGATTACGTTGTTGTAGGACTGTCTACACCACGCGTATGACGTTGTCGTAGAACTGTCTACACCGCAATGATGACGTTGTCGTAGGACTGTCTACACCGCACTGAATCCGTTGTCATAGAACTCTCTACGCCACACTTATGACGTTGTCGTGGAACTGTCTTCACCTCACTGAAGAATTATATATCTCCTGACTGCCAATATGTAGAATTGTTTACACTTTAACCGAATAAAAATATTTTTGTGTATGCTGTAAAATTATTTTTCCCGTCAAAATTACTGCACTTAGAAATGCATTCTCACTATCTATTTTTGCTTTATGATACATTTGCGTATGGTTTGCGACTGTGTGATGCATAAAAGTATGCTCAAACATTCGTTATAAAAATGATCAAAATCACTATATTTTTGAAAAGGTAAATGAAATGAAATGAATCGGGCTTTAGGCCACCTTTGTGCACATATAGGCTAAACTGGGCCAGGAGAACCTCCTGAGGATGGTGAGATGATTGAGATGACACTGTCCTCCAGACACAGGACTCGAAATTCGAGCCCTGGCGGTCTGAGGCCGAGCACGCTACCTCTCGGTCACGGAGGCTCCCCACAATACTAACTTTCACACGTGGATGGGGAAGAAACATTTTTGTTTCTTTCAAACCGCCGAGACCGGGAACCGAACCCCGAACTCTGGCGTGAAAGGCAGCGGTGCTAACCACTACCCTAGGGCCCCCGCCCTTTTGAAAAGGTAGGCCCTACTCCTTTTAGATGTCCATCCTAAAAATTTCTGGCATGTCCTAGGCATGTCAAAAAGGTGTTAAAGTTGTGTCCGGTACCTCCGAGTGGCACCGACTAATGTGTACTAGGAACGGGTGTACGAAATCCAACTTTGTATTAAATCACTAAAACCATTATAAACCCTAGGGTATGTTTCCTACCTTTTTGCATAATTTGCAAATGCATTGTTGTATATTTAACCCTTTAACCGCCAAATTATCATTTTGAATTTTCACCCACTTAAAGTTGTGTCTCGCTGACGCTATCCACAACTTCAAGTGAGTGAAAATTATTCAGATTTGACAAAATAGAGGTCAACTCTTTTCAAATCTTGCTGGTTGATGTCACATTTTATCTTTAAGATATCTAAAATGTGGTACTTGATGTGTTAATAAAAAATGAAAACCCAAATATATCCGACACCGGCGGTTATAGGGTTAATGAAATACAAGCGGTTCCATTTGTTATGAATTTCACAATGGTTGATACGACATTATTATGTCCGCTGCATGACATCCTCTAGCAGTTAAAGTGCTGTATATGTCACTCATCCAAATTGGGCATATAACACATCGGCTGTTATGTATGACATAGTAGGCCTAAGCTATTTGTCTTGTCTTGTCTTGTCATGACTGAAACCAGTGTACAGACGTGCAGTGATGACTTATTGTTGTTCATTCACCGCATCATCGTGTCATATTCACATAATAGTCAGGCTCCTTAGCGGCATTTTTAGCATTATATTGACCAGGCGGACAAAAGCACCAAATTCACACACAGCTTCTCTAGAGGCAATTGATGAAATTTAATGTCGTTGAGCCTCTTATTTTAGCTCTGCTTTTCCAATAAATCGAAAATCACAAATGGCTGCCAAAATAAAAATAGATGTCATCATATTTAACGGCAAATTAACACAGTTTTCTCTTTAATATAAACATAAGCAATTTTGTGAGTCATTTAATATCCTGCTTTTAGTTATTTGAAAGAAATATATCACATAACACATACAACCACAGTGGTTGTATGTGTTATGTATAATATATTTTATTATTGGAACCCTGCCAGATTTTACCCTAGATACGCCCCTGCCACGTGATGTTATATTGCCTTTTTGTGATAATTACAATTAAATCTGTCATAACCTGTTCAGTGTAACATCTTTCATCTATTTTTTGTAATACTGTAATAAGGAACATAATAAAGAAAAAAGTAAAGAGAAAATGAACAATAAAGTTATTAAAATGTAGGTGATCAAAATTAAATAACATTACATCGGAAACCCTTATAAAATCAACTAAAGTATGAAGATTATTCCGGCTTGGACTCTTGACTATAATAACATCAACATTGACGTGAACACTTCTTTGAACACTGATACGGATTGTCGCACCTTCGAGTAATTAGGCGAAATAAAATTCATTTCAATTGAAAGTAAATTGAATTGAATTTGTAACATTATGCACAGTAGACATACCGTTACCGCTTACATTTATTTCAAAGGTTATACAGCTGATATATTATTTTAAAACGATAGAAAGGCACAGGTCATAGAACCTGAAATTTGATTCAAACAAGCTGTAAATGTTATTAGAAAACGTAAAAGTGTAAAATGCACAAAGGTAAATTAAACAGCAAAACGGCGAATCACAAACGTGTGGAAAAGGCGCACAACCAGCTAACCTGCATCAGGTGTGTCTGATATAAAGAGCAACACACACACAATGATTACTGGACTAATAAGACAACAGACTGCTTGCCAACCTTATAAAGTGTAATCTCCTTAAAACAATCAACACAAATATGAATTAAACCAGAGGAAATTATATCAGATCAATCAGTAATTGTAGAAATTATCAATGGAAAAGTGGAAAATGAGCACATTGTTTAGAAGGACTGAAAAATATGTCATAAAACCCGAAGATGAGATGCACTCACTCTAGCAAAAGCTATCGAAATAATTTCCAAGAACATATTTTTTGGTTCTCTTTCTAAGGTTGTGTCTATCATATTTTGCTAAAAAGACACAATTTAAGGTATTATGATTCCAAATAGTTTCTGACATAAAGCAACAAAAGGAGAACCAGTCTTGCACCACAGCGTGTAGGATTATTCAATATTTCGACGAGATATACAGAATTTGGCACCGGTGCACTGGTTGGTAGAATTTGTAATATTCACCAGTTAGTCAAAACCAATTACCTATCACTGTAAATATAACGTAAATATACAACAGATTAAAAGGATAAAATTCTCTTGAATAATGTTGATGATATCGGGAAGCTATGTTGCCATGCAGGTCAGAGATACAGTATTGCCATGCATACTTTTTCGTGTAAAATACCAGGATAGGCGTACAGTCATTATCTCCATCATTTTCACCACATTTGCAAACTTGATTAATGATATTACTATAATAAATATCGGATAAGATATATACATAGCAAATTGACACAGCTTACAGGATACGGCCCGGTCGGAAAACGAGGGATTAGGTTACAAGATCTGCTAAATAAATGATCAAGCAATTGAAATGAATTTTTCCCTGCTTCTGAGAACAAACGTATCCAATGTGACCTGAATTTTTTTTTTATTTTGGAAAAAAAACTACATACATGTACGTATATCTGTTTTAATAATCACTCATTTTATACCTATTGTAGTGTTTAATGCGCTTTATAAATGCTGTTTATTTTTGTATCTGATATATATTTCTTGTTCCTTTTTGGTTTGCTTATGGTTATATAATATACAGTCATATAAATCTAAATTGGGAATAAAGTTGTAAAATTGTTCCAGTTTTACATATATACACAAGGCATAATATGTTAGCTTATTTACATGTTTCGCGTTTGTTTCCGTTTCTATCAGTTGGTATTTATATGTTTTTCGTTAGATAATGTTGAATTTTGTTATTTGTCAGATGTAAGACCCATACATAATTACATAAAAATATGGTCAATGTAAATGTCAATGATTTGTATGATGTTAACTAGGAATATAAATGCTTCTCTGTTTAATTTCAAGCAAAATGAATAGTCTTTACCGAGCGAAGGTCACGCAATATTAATAGAATGACGCTCGGTCACATACATATAGTTACGGTGTTGTTATCTACATGTACGTTGTTTGATCTACGTACTCTTCGTGAAAAGTAAAGATATGAGGTTGCTTAAGTGTCATATTGTTTTTCAGTTGTTGAATAATAATATTGTAGTAGGACATATTTCCCATTGTGCACCCATTAGACATGGGATAATGACAATGATACATGTTTTTTTCACTGATATATTTGCAATGAATATCGCTAGTTGACATATAGATTCAAAATGTTTGGACATAAAAATATATGTTTATATTTACTATTTGCAATATGTGATACTATTGAAATTATTATTTTATTCAAGTGTTTCTTTCCTACAAACCCTTAATTTTAATGACTATTTTGGTTATTTCAACTGCGGCCATCTTGTATATTTAATATTTAAATATGTCATACTTTTGAAATCAATATTACATTTGAATGTCATTTACCTGTTTACCTCCCACCGGAACGTACTTTTATTTAATATTCTGAGGATACTGGTTATTTAATTGGTAAAATGGCGACCATCTTGAATTTTAAGACAAATTTTCTATTTAATATTTTTTATATGTTATACTTTCGAAATTAAATTTCATTTAATTGACTTTTATTTTTTTATTCCCCCAGATGAACGTAATTTTATTGACAATTTAGCTTATTTAATCATTGAATTGGCCGCCACCTTGTTTTTTGCGGGATTGTGCAAAAGTATCGGGAAATTCACTTTGGCTCAACGAATTGACCTTTTTATGATGTCATTCTGGAGCACTGTGTCAATTTGGTGCTTTTGTCTGCTCAGTATATATTTTCAAAAAGGAACCTGACTAACACATGGTATGATCGCTGCTCCCTTTCTCGATTTAACACCCGATTTTCCCTACAACACGCGTATTATTTGATGGGGATCCAACATTGCTAATGGTAGTTTATATATGTTATCGTAAAAGGGCCGGGGACGATTGTAGCAGGTTACTCAAGTGTGCGTACGCGTATGTAGTTTTTTAATACTTTTTGATTACTGTGCCCAAGGCTTCTGTTTACCACTACAAAGACGAAGTGATTTGCTGCGAACCACCATTCGTTTACTCGGATGTATGGAGAGCTCTTTTGAAAAACTGGTGCTGGTGAGGAGGGTATGGATGTGAGTGTCAAATGAGAGGATGCCCAGCAGACACAAAACATTGGATCGATGTTGGCTCAACGTTCACCCACCTTCTACGGTGTTAGACCAACGTCAAATCAAAATTGATTCAACGTCCTGTGTCTGCTGGGTGTGCACCCTTGATTTGTTACCCACATATTTATCTGAGTGTCAAATGGACAGGATGTTATGTGGCCCATCCCACTAAGAATCTTAATAATACCAGTATCCTAACTTTCTCTTATTTCAATTAGAAAAGTTAAGATGAATCTTAACTTTTCTAATGGAAATAAGAAAAAGTTCGGATAATCTTAATTTTAGGATTCTTAGTGGGATCAGGTCACTCCCACATATTTATGTGAGTGTCAAATGGACAGGATGCTCGGTCTTGTATTCTACCCCCGACCAATCGAAGAATGGTTCAGTCTGTCACATGACGAGATCGGCCAATCACCGCCGTCATTCAGTTGTTATTTAAATTAGGGGTAGAATACGAGACTTGGGCTGTAATGTTTTTGTATAAAGCATGCAGACAAAGGGGGTTTTAATTTGAAATCATCATAAATGTCTTAGTTAGTTACGATTCATTTGAATACCAATGTAATGGGTCTGCGGCCATAGTCAATATTTTATTTCTTCCAGTGCGGGGACCGTCTTTATACGTCAGAATCTGGCGTATTAAAAACGTCAGATTCTGACGTATAAAGACGATCCCCGCGCTGAAAGAGGTTAAGTTGAATAAAAATGATGTGACATTATAAGATTGCCCAGTATAATATGTGAAACGAGAGCTGATGACGTTGTTGTAGAACTGTCTACACCGCACGTATGACGTTGTCGTATAACTGTCTACACCGCAATGATGAAGTTGTTGTAGAACTGTCTATACCGCACGTATGACGTTGTCGTATAACTGTCTACACCGCAATGATGACGTTGTCGTAGAACTGTCTACACCGCACCGTTTACGTTGTTGTGGGACTGTCTACCATTCACTTATGACGTCGTCGTAGAACTGTCCACACCCCACTGATCGTGGTCGTAAAACTGTCTACATCACATTTATGACGTTGTCGTAGAACTCTCTACACCACACTGATGACGTTGTCATAAAACTGTCTACACCACACCGATGACGTTGTCGTATAACTGTCTACACCGCAAAGATGACGTTGTCATAGAACTGTCTACACCACAATGATGAAGTTGTCGTATAACTGTCTACACCGCAATGATGATGTTGTCATAGAACTGTCTACACCGCCTTTATGACGTTGTCGCAAAACTGTCTACACCGCAATGATGTCGTTGTCGTAGAACTGTCTACACCGCACTTATGACGGTTGTCATATAACTGTCTACACAACACTTGTGACGTTGTCGGATAAATGTCTACACCGCAATAATGACGTTGTCATAGAACTGTCTACACCGCACTTATGACGTTGTCGTATAACTGTCTACACCGCACTGATAACGTTGTCGTATAACTGTCTACACCGCAATGATTACGTTGTCGTAGTACTGTCTACACCGCACTAATTACGTTGTCGTATAACTGTCTACACCGCAATGATGACGTTGTCGTATAACTGTCTACACCGCAATGATTACATTGTCGTAGAACTGTCTACACCACACTGATGTCGTATAACTGTCTACACCACACTTATAACGTTGTCGTATAACTGACTACACCGCAATGATGACGTTGTCGTATAACTGTCTAGACCGCACTGATTACGTTGTCATAGAACTGTCTACACCGCACTGATTACGTTGTCATAGAACTGTCTACACTGCACTGATGACGTTGTCGTATAACTATCTACACCGCACTGATGACGTTGTCATAGAACTGTCTACACCGCACTGATTACGTTGTCATAGAACTGTCTACACTGCACTGATGACGTTGTCATAGAACTGTCTACACTGCACTGATGACGTTGTCTTATAACTATCTACACCGCACTGATTACGTTGTCATAGAACTGTCTACACTGCACTGATGACGTTGTCGTATAACTATCTACACCGCACTGATGACGTTGTCATAGAACTGTCTACACCGCAATGATGACGTTGTCGTATAACTGTCTACACCGCACTGATGACGTTGTCGTATAACTGTCTACACCGCACTGATGACGTTGTCGTATAACTGTCTACACCGCAATGATGACGTTGTCGTATAACTGTCTACACCGCACTGATGACGTTGTCGTATAACTGTCTACACCGCACTGATGACGTTGTCGTATAACTGTCTACACCGCAATGATGACGTTGTCGTAGGACTGTCTACACCACACTGAAACCGTTGTCATAGAACTGTCTACGCCGCACTTATGACGTTGTCGTAGAACTTTCTTCACATTACTAAGGAAATATATATCTCCTGACTGTCAATGTGTAGAATTGTTCACACTTTTACTGAATGAAAATATTTTTGTGTATGCTCTAATATTATTTTGAACTTCAAAATTACTGCACTTAGATATGCATTCCCACTATCTATTTTTGCTTTATGATACATTTGCGTATTGTTTGCGACTGTGTGATGCATAAAAGTATGCTCAAACACTAAAAGGCGCACCTGCATACAACTATGCTCAAACACTGTTTATTAAGTTGCTGTCGCACATTTCACATTCGAGATAAAAATGATCAAAATCACTATATTTTCGAAAAGGTAGGCCCTACTCCTTTTAGATGTCCATCCTAAAAATTTATGGCATGTCCTAGGCATGTCAAAAAGGTGTTGAGTTGTGTCCGGTACCTCCGAGTGGTACCGACTACTAGGTTATGTCTGTACTAGGGACTATTAGGGGGGCAGGAACGGGTGTACTAAAGCCAAATTTGTTTTATATCACTAAAACCATTATAAACCCTAGGGTATGTTTCCTACTTTTTTGCATAATTTGCAAATGCAATGTTGTATATTTAACCCTTTAAACGCCAAATTATTCAATTTGAATTTTCACCCACCTAAAGTTGTGTCTCGCTGACTCGATCCACAACTTCAAGTGAGTGAAAATTATTCAGATTTGATAAAATAGAGGTCAACTCTTTTCAAATCTTGCTGGTTGATGTCACATTTTATCTTTACCATATCTAAAATGTGGTACTTAATGTGTTAATAAAAAATGAAAACCCAAATATATCCCACACCGGCGGTTAAAGGGTTAATGAAATACATGCGGTTCCATTTGTTATGAATTTCACAATGGTTGTACGACATTATTATGTCCGCTGCATGACATCCTCTAGCAGTTAAAGTGCTGTATATGTCACTCATCCAAATTGGGCATATAACACATCGGCTGTTATGTATGACATAGTAGGCCTAAACTATTTGTCTTGTCTTGTCTTGTCATGACTGAAACCAGTGTACAGACGTGCAGTGATGACTTATTGTTGTTCATTCACCGTATCATCGTGTCATATTCACATAATAGTCAGGCTCCTTAGCGTCATTTTTAGCATTATATTGACCAGGCGGACAAAAGCACCAAATTCACACACAGCTTCTCTAGAGGCAATTGATGAAATTTAATGTCGTTGAGCCTCCGATTTTAGCTTTGTTTTTCCAATAAATCGAAAATCACAAATAGCTGCCAAAATAAAAATAGATGTCATCATATTTAACGGCAAATTAACACAGTTTTTTCTTTAATATAAACATAAGCAATTTTGTGAGTCATTTAATATCCTGCTTTTAGTTATTTGAAAGAAATATATCACATAACACATGTGTTATGTATAATATATTTTATTATTGGAACCCTGCCAGATTTTATCCTAGATCCGCCCCTGCCACGTGATGTTATATTGCCTTTTTGTGATAATTACAATTAAATCTGTCATAACCTGTTCAGTGTAACATCTTTCATCTATTTTTTGTAATACTGTAATAAGGAACATAATAAAGAAAAAAGTAAAGAGAAAATGAACAATAAAGTTAATAAAATGTAGGTGATCAAAATTAAATAACATTACATCGGAAACCCTTATAAAATCAACTAAAGTATGAAGATTATTCCGGCTTGGACTCTTGACTATAATAACATCAACATTGACGTGAACACTTCTTTGAACACTGATACGGATTGTCGCACCTCCGAGTAATTAGGCGAAATAGAACTCATTTCAATTGAAAGTAAATTGAATTAAATTTGTAACATTATGCACAGTAGACATACCGTTACCGCTTACATTTATTTCAAAGGTTATACAGCTGATATATTATTTTAAAACGATAGAAAGGCACAGGTCATAGAACTTAAAATTTGATCCAAACAAGCTGTAAATGTTATTAGAAAACGTAAAAGTGTAAAATGCACAAATGTAAATTAAACAGCAAAACGGCGAATCACAAACGTGTGGAAAAGGCGCACAACCAGCTAACCTGCATCAGGTGTGTCTGTTTGATATAAAGAGCAACACACACACAATGATTACTGGACTAATAAGACAACAGACTGCTTGCCAACCTCATAAAGTGTAATCTCCTGGATTATAAAGCAACTTTAAATGAATAACAAATTTAAGAAACCAGAGTTCTTTAAAACAATCAACACAAATATGAATTAAACCAGAGGAAATTATATCAGATCAATCAGTGATTGTAGAAATTATCAATGGAAAAGTGGAAAATGAGCACATTGTTCAGAAGGACTGAAAAATATGTCATAAAACCCGAAGATAAGATGCACTCACTCTAGCAAAAGCTATCGAAATAATTTCCAAGAACATATTTTCTGGTTCTCTTTCTAAGGTTGTGTCTATCATATTTTGCTAAAAAGACACAATTTAAGATATTATGATTCCAAATAGTTTCTGACATAAAGCAACAAAAGGAGAACCAGTCTTGCACCACAGCGTGTAGGATTATTCAATATTTCGACGAGATATACGGAATTTGGCACCGGTGCACTGGTTGGCAGAATTTGTAATATTCACCAGTTAGTCAAAAACAATTTCCTATCAATGTAAATATCACGTAAATATACAACAGATTAAAATAATAAAATTATCTTGAATAATGTTGATCATATCGGTAAGCTATGTTGCCATGCAGGTCAGAGATACAGTATTGCCATGCATACTTTTTTCGTGTGAAATACCAGGATAGGCGTACAGTCATTATCTCCATCATTTTCACCACATTTGCAAACTTGATTAATGATATTACTATAATAAACATCGGATAAGATATATACATAGCAAATTGACACAGCTTACAGGATACGGCCCGGTCGGAAAACGAGGGATTAGGTTACAAGATCTGCTAAATAAATGATCAAGCAATTGAAATGAATTTTTCCCTGCCTCAAAGAACAAAAAACAAACAATTTATGCTGCTCTTTTTATTGACATACTCATTCAATTAGTAATAATATTAAAAATATAATGCAGTATCGTATCCAATGTGACCTGCGATATTTTTTTATTTTGGAAAAAACTACATACGTATATCTGTTTTATTAATCACTCATTTTATACCTATTGTAGTGTTTTTTGCGCTTTATAAATGCTGTTTATTTTTGTATCTGATATATATTTATTGTTCCTTTTTGGCTTGCTTATGGTTATATAATATACAGTCATATAAATCTAAATTGGGAATACAGTTGTAAAATTGTTCTAGTTTTACATATATACACAAGGCATAATATGTTAGCTTATTTACATATGTTTCGCGTTTGATTCCGTTTCTTTCAGTTGGTATTTATATGTTTTTCGTTAGATAATGTTGAATTTTGTTATTTGTCAGATGTAAGACCCATACATAATTACATAAAAATATGGTCAATGTAATTGTCAATGATTTGTATGATATTAACTAGGAATATAAATGCTTCTCTGTTTAATTTCAAGCAAAATGAATAGTCTTTATGAGGTTGCTTAAGTGTCATATTGTTTTTCAGTTGTTGAATAATAATATTGTAATATGACATATTTCCCATTGTGCACCCATTAGACATGGGATAATGACAATGATACATGTTTTTTTCACTGATATATTTGCAATGAATATCGCTAGTTGACATATAGATTCAAAATGTTTGGACATACAAATATATGTTTATATTTAATATTTACAATATGTGATACTATTGAAATTTTAATTTTATTTAAGTGTTTCTTTCCTACAAACCCTTAATTTTAATGACTATTTTGGTTATTTCAACTGCTGCCATCTTGTATATTTAATATTTAAATATGTCATTATTTTGAAATCAATATTTTCTTTGAAGTCATTTACCTGTTTACCTCCCACCGGAACGTACTTTTATTTAATATTCTGAGGATACTGGTTATTTAATTGGTAAAATGGCGCCCATCTTGGATTTTGAGACATTTTCTTATTTAATATTTTTGATATGTTATACTTTCATTTAATTGAATTTTAATTTTTTATTCCCCCAGATGAACGTAATTTTATTGACAATTTAGCTTATTTAATCGGTGAATTGGCCGCCACCTTGTTTTTTGCGAAATTGTGCAAAATTATCGGGAACATCACTGGCTCAACGAATTGACCTTTTTATGATGTCATTCTGGAGCACTGTGTCAAAATTGGTGCTTTTGTCTGCTCAGTAAATATATTTTCAAAAAGGAACGTGACTAACACATGGTATGATCGCTGCTTCCTTTCTCGATTTAACACCCGATTCCCCCTACAACACGCGTATTATTTGATGGGGATCCAACAAAAATGTGCCAGAAGGCTAGTTATCAGACTATTATGACCACTATTTTATCTAGCATAGAAGCTTACCCCTTCCGAAAAAATCATAATCTTATTTAGGGGTTACCTTATGCACTGGTGACACACTAACAGGGGCAAACAGTGCCCAATATGCTTCAAATTGCTAGATGAAACATTTACAAATTCCAAAAATACAGTGCAATATTCCGCTGTCAAGTTTTAAAGCCCCCCGTCAGTGAAAATCTAGATCCGCCCATGTTGTCAACACCTAAATCAAGCTACCATAACACACTATTAGCTAAAACTCAACTTTTGTTGAGCCACGTACATAGTTAATTTGTGTTGAGTTTATTGCTAATGGTAGTTTATATATTTTATCGTAAAAGGGCCGTGGTCGATTCTAGCAGGTTACTCAAGTATGCGTACGCGTATGTAGTTTTTATACTTTTTGATTACTGTGCCCAAGGCTTCTGTTTACCACTACAAAGACAAAGTGATTTGCTGCGAGCCACCATTCGTTTACTCGGATGTATGGAGAGTTCTTTTGAAAAACTGGTGTTGGTGAGGAGGGTATGGATGTGAGTGTCAAATGAGAGGATGCCCAGCAGACACAAAACATTGGATCGATGTTGGCTTAACGTTCACCCACCGTCTACGGTGTTAGACCAACGTCAAATCAAAATTGATGCAACGTCCTGTGTCTGCTGGGTGTGCACCCTCGATTTGTTACCCACATATTTATCTGAGTGTCAAATGGACAGGATGTTATGTGGCCCATCCCACTAAGAATCTTAATAATACCATTATCCTAACTTTCTCTTATTTCAATTAGAAAAGTTAAGATGAATCTTAACTTTTCTAATGGAAATAAGAGAAAGTTCGGATAATCTTAATTTTAGCATTCTTAGTGGGATCAGGTCACTCCCACAGATTTATGTGAGTGTCAAATGGACAGGATGTTCGGTCTTGTATTCTACCCCCGACCAATCGAAGAATGGTTCAGTCTGTCACATGACGAGATCGGCCAATCACAGCCGTCATTCAGTTGGTATTTAAATTAGGGGTAGAATACGAGACTTGGGCTGAAATGTTTTTTGTATAAAGCATGCAGACGAAGGAGGGTTTTAAATTTGAAATCATCGTAAATGTCTTAGTTAGCTCTTTACGTTTCATTTGAATACCAATGTAATGGGTCTGCGGCCATAGTCAATATTTTATTTCTCCCAGTGCGGGGACCGTCTTTATACGTCAGAATCTGACGTATTAAAACGTCAGATTATGACCTATAAAGACCATCCCCGCGCTGAAAGAGGTTAAGTTGAATAAAAATGATGTGACATTATAAGATTGCCCAGTATAATATGTGAAACGAGAGCTCAGGGCGACCTTGAGGACGTACTACAACGTTTCTATACAATGAATCTCAACCCTTGTCGTGCTGAATGGTTTATTTATTTATATATAATACGGAGACCGTACATCAGTACAAGGCATGGCCATTGTGCTGCTAGGACCGCATATATACGGGGACCGCATGAACGTTATCTTACCGACGAACCTGCAGGTCGATACCTTACTCTATCGAGCCTAGTGTTCAACTACTTCAAAATAGCGAGATACCTTGAATGTTGGGCGCGCTGCTTCTCAAGACCGGCCAATCAGACAATTCAACAACTTATTGATTATTATAAATTATTTATTGTGATGCATAAATGCGTCCAAGAGCTTAAATCATCAGCGTACATGTTGGTGAATAGTGTACATGCCGGTACATAGTGTACGTGTTGGTACATATTTTACATGTTGGTACATAAAGTAGGCCTACATTTTGATACATAGTGCACATGTTGGAACATAATGTACAGCCATGTTGATACAAATGGTACATGTTGGTACATAGTGTACATGGTGGTACATAGAATACATGTTGGCACATAGTGTATATGTCGGTACATAGTGTACATGCTGGTGCGTAATTTATATGGTGGTAGACTATACATAGTGTACATGCTGGTACATACTGTACACGTTGGTACATAATGTACATTTTGGTACATAGTGTACATGTTGGAATATAGTGTACATGTTAGTACATGGTGTACATAGGGTACATAGTGTACATGTCGGAACATAGTGTACATGGTGACACCTACATGTTGGTACATACTGTACATTTTGGTACATACTGTACTTGCTGGTGTATAATGTTGGCCTACATGTTGGCACATACTGTACATGATGTACACTATGCCCATTATGTAGGCTAAGTGTTAACATACAACACATTTTCTCTAACCATACTGCTAACTGGGGTTTATTAGGTATTTATTTTTTTATCAGTATATTAATAAAACATCAAATAAGCATGATACGGTTCCTTTCATACAATGCGACACGTTATCCAATTACTCAAGATAGCGACTGTCATATATTTTACCTACAGTTAGGTGTTATGATCGGATGATTGCTTATAACAATAACATGCATGCCAAAATTAAGGACAAAATAATCTTGCAACTATATACTTTGTTCCAGAACAATACTCCCAATTTCTATTATTATTATTATGATAGGCAAATCTATGTTTTCATTTCGTTTTTACATGTTTATTATTAAATTTAGCAATAATTAATGTTTCAAATTTCCTGTCAGGTTTCGCTGTCCCTGTGTTTATTGTAAAAAAATGCTTACTTTGGTGGTTGAATAGACTGTGGTGGTTGAATAGCCATGCCATTCAAGTTTAATGTGCCACAGAAGTTGTTTTTGAACATGTGAAAAACAAATACTCACCAACCTACCCCCTTAGACACACAGTCTAAACTGTCCTGTTTCAAAAACAGGTCCGAAAATGGAATGCTTTTTAATCTGTCGCCACCGCCCTTGGATTTCGGCTCATTTAGGGTGGTGAGATCACAATCATATAATTATGGTTTTATTGTGCTGATGGGAACTTACGCTACAAATACGGTTTGTGTAGCTGGGATCGTAAAAATTCCTTGGAAAGTGAGTAGCTACTGTCTAGTACTGTACACTAAATATTACCATTGCAGTACAGATCTACAGAGTAAAATCCAAGTTAAAACACTTAATTTTTTTGTTCACAGGTTGACAAATTGAAAAAAAAACTATTCTGAGGAAAAAGTGGGACATATTACACCTCAATATTTCCTGTGCAGATTCATCATGTCCGACCAAGCCGTGGATGACGGTACTGCCGACACGGTAGGTGAAATGTCCGACCAAGCCGCGGATAGCGGTACTGCAGATACGGTAGGTGACATGTCTCACTAAGCCGCGGATAGTGGTACTGCCGACATGGTAGGTGAAATGTCCGACCAAGCTGCGGATAGCGGTACTGCCGACACAGTAGGTGAAATGTCTCACTAAGCCGCGGATAGCTTACTGCCGATACAGTAGGTGTAATTTCTGACCAAGTTGCGGATAGCGGTACTGCCGATACGGTAGGTGAAATGTCCGACCAAGCCGTGGATAGTGGTACTGCCAACATGATAGGTGAAATGTCTGACCAAGCCGTGGATAGTGGTACTGCCAACATGATAGGTGAAATGTCTGACCAAGCCGTGGATAGTGGTACTGCCAACATGATAGGTGAAATGTCTGACCAAGCCGTGGATAGTGGTACTGCCAACACGATAGGTGAAATGTCTGACCAAACCGTGGATAGCGGTAATGCCGACATGGTAGGTGAAATGTCTCACCCAGCCTCGGATAGCGGTACTGTCGACACGGCATGGATAGCGGTACTGCTGATACGGTAGGTGAGATGTCCGACCAAGCCGTGGATAGCGGTACTGCCGACACGGTAGATGAAATGTCCGACCAAGCCGTGGATAGCGGTACTGCCGACATGGTAGGTGAAATGTCCGACCAAACCGTGGATAGCGGTAGGCCTACTGCCGACACGGTAGGTGAAATAGCCGACCAAGCCGTGGATAGCGGTACTGCCGACACGGTAGGTAGGTGGAATGTCCGACCAAACCGCGGATAGCGGTAGTGCAGATACGGTAGGTTAAATGTCCAACAAAGCCACAGATAGCGGTAGGTGAAATGTCTAAACAGCCGTGGATAGCGGTATTGCCGACACGGTAGGTGAAATATCCGATCAAGCCGTGGATAGCGGCACTGTCGACACGGTAGGTGAGATGTCCGACCAAGCCGTAGATAGCGGTACTGCTGACAGACTAGGTAGGTGAAATGTCCGACCAAGCCGTAGCTAGCGGTACTGCCCACAGAGTAGGTAGGTGAAATGTCCGACCAAGCCGTGGATAGCTGTAGGCCTACTGCCGACACGGTAGGTGAGATGTCCGACCAAGCCGTAGATAGCGGTACTGCTGACAGACTAGGTAGGTGAAATGTCCGACCAAGCCGTAGCTAGCGGTACTGCTGACAGAGTAGGTAGGTGAAATGTTCGACCAAGCCGTGGATAGCTGTACTGCCGACACGGTAGGTGAGATGTCCGACCAAGCCGTAGATAGCGGTATTGCTGACATACTAGGTAGGTGAAATGTCCGACCAAGCCGTAGCTAGCGGTACTGCTGACAGAGTAGGTAGGTGAAATGTCCGACCAAGCCGTGAATAGCGGTATACTGTCGACATATATAGGGAGAGAGCAGGACACGCCACCCGAGGCTGGTTATGTTAGCCCAGCATGACACACGGTGAGCCATCAAGAAACCTTGAAGAGCTACATTTAAAAAAAATCACCAACCTGAAGTTGTGGGTCGCTGTAGCAAGAGATTGAAAATTACTCACACTTCTCTGATTTGAGACCAAACATTTAGAAAAATTGATGTTTGAACATAGTTTCGTTCCCAATAACATACAATTAATGGCCCAACACAACTATTTTAGTAGTGCCTAATAAAAGACCCAGGTGGAATGCTGGCTCATCTCTGTCATAATGATGGGCCAGTATCTCAAATGCACTAACAATATTTTGACAGCGCTAGCCCGACACCAACTTGTCGAGTCTATACTGATATAGAGTAGTGCGTCAACTCGTTAAATTTATCAGCTCAATTCATTCACCCCCTCAATGCACAAGAGCGTTAATTTAAAAGACTCATATAACTTTACAAATAACGTGTGCGTATGAATTATTAGAGAATGATAAAATAAAAACTCTCACATTCAGAAGTATAAATCATTATTTTACATATTCAGTAAAATCATAAAAAAACTATGAGTAAGCCTATATAGTTTGCGTTGAATAAAAATCGATCAATCACAACTGTGACGCGCCACAGCAAAACCAGGCGCTTCTCGCACAGTGTTGATTTGCGTAAAACAGATTTGAAACTGCCAAATACTGAATAATTTTTTGTCTATGCTTTTTTCAAATTAAGTGTTTTGACGTTGAATAATATGTTTTTAACACATTATTGAAGTTATTTCCACTTTTTTTATCTGATTCAAAGGTTTTTAAGACGATTTTTGCCGGCAACCTTTGACATGACTGACAACGACTCTACCGGAAACAGTTCACTGGTCGATTGTTTACATTTTTTTCCGCGCCATTTCTAGGACTACGTTTTGGGTAATTTCAAAAGAAAATGTGTTTGAAAGTTCACTTGCTGAACCTGAAAACAGAATATATCATCGTTGATGCACATTTCCTTAAACTAATCCTGCCGATGAGAAAAATGACACAGTCACAGGTAAGCATTCGTTAGTCTACTCAAATATCGCCCGTGCCAAGCCAAAATTGAAAATCCAAATTGTCGGGGGATGACTCCGGCTCGGCAGTGAGTGACTCACTGACTGACAGTGACAGTGACACTTGATTCGCGGACACTGCCAGCCACTGCACTGGCTCACAGTCAAACACACTGACAGTGACACAGTCTAAAAAATTAGTAAAGACTAGGCCTATAGTATAAAGGCCTAGACTTCTAAAGCTCGCACTTGCACTTGCAGTTTTTCCGGTGTCAGTGTCACGTCAGTAATTGAGTGTAGCCTAACTTGAGTGAGTGACACTCACTGACTCTCACTGACTCAGAGACGCTGAGTGTGAGTGAAAACAGAATTCAGATTCACATCAGTTATAGGCTAGTGATTAGGCCCTAACCACGTCAAGTTTGAATGAATTTCGCTGTTTTCTCACTCAGAGTCTGTCAATTAGGCCTAGACCTAGGCCTAGGGCTAGGCCTATACCTATCAGTAGGCCTATCAACCAATGCGGGGGGGGGGGCAACGGCAATGACACTGACCATGTTTATGAGATTTTACATTTTAGGCCAATGCCTACGTTTCACACAATATTTATTCAAATGTTCTACTCCCAGTCATGAATGTGGCGACTAACGTTACTTTGAATATTGTGCGATTTTTTTAGTATATATATAAACAGCCAGTTGGCCTACTAGACTATAGTTCATACCTCATCACGAACCTTGTGTTTTGATATTTAAAAAATATTTATTGACTAAATTTTTTTTTCACTTAACTTATGCTGCGACTAGTATTAGCCTAGGCCTATAATTGCTGACATTTTTCTTAGGGTAGTCACTGCATCACTGAAAATAGTAGGCCCTAGGCTTACTGAATGAAAATTAGTTGAAAGTTGACTGAGACATCAGCGAAATACATTCACTCTTCCTTGGTTAAAATAAACCCGAGTATCATAGGTATCTGGGCATAATTAATTATGTTAGCCTAGTCTAGACTAACGTTATAAACTTATCATTCATGTCATTGTCTGTCCAACAGTAGGCTACTATCGATGGATTTTGTCCAAAAATGAAAATTGAAAGCTAACTTTCATTTTTGATTTTCAGTTTGAAAACATATTTCTTTTATCATAACTTGAATATGGATTACTGTGCGCAAATTATAAATAAAATAAAATTATCTTAAAATTACTTTTTGCTATTTTTCATTTTTTGCTGCTTATCATTTTTAGGTTGAAACAGCTTTGCAAGTTGATACAACAACTTCAATTGAGTTGAGGCTGCATGCGGAAATTGTCACTGGAAGGGCTCCTTAAATCTTGGCAACTCTTGCCTGACTCAATTTAACGAAGAAGACTAGTTAGGTATTTATTGTTTTAAACCTTTTTTAACAGACATATAATTCACAAACTTTCACTTATTCATAAAATATATTTCTACTGACAGCAAGACACTACCGGTAATATGTAAGTCATTTCACAATATAATGTAATTTAAGTCACATGTAATGCTTTATTATTCCAATAGATACATTTTAGTAAAATTATTATAGCACATTTATGGTATGAACTTCATTTGAGCTGAGTACAGTATTTAAAATTCATATGATTTGTAAGGATATAGACTACTGTATAATATGTATGCCTATAATATAAGATATGAATAAACAGGTGGATAAAAATGATGGTTCAAAATGTCAAATGTCTTTTGTTTTTACATTTGGCAGGTACCAGAGAATATAGTGATTTTGTTCAAAAAAGATCAAATTCTCACTGCAAAATGGCATGATAGTAAATATGTGCAGCTGCTAGCAATCTGACATTCCAGACTAGAAAACAAAAAAGTCACTAAATATGTACAGTAAGGTTAGTATCATTAGCGCAGGTTTAATTGTAAACCTAACCATATTCCCATTTCATAGCCCACCACAAAAAATATCTGATTTTTGTCATACTATCTTGTTAAATTGTCTGATATATCCTGCAAGTTGGAATCATGAAATAATCACTATATAAAAAACAAGCAAATCACATTTTTTTCTTTTCTTCATTTCTTATTTTTTTGTTATTCACTGTCTTTCCCTTGTTTAAAATAGACACTACAAACATTACCAGAATAATGGTCTTTATACATGTTATGCAGTTATATTGTTCCATAATTTGTATTTCTGTCATATCCCAGCAGACACAAGATGTTGAATCAATGTTGGTCCACTGTATACAACATCGGACCAGCGTTGAATCAACATTCTTTGTATCCTTAATATATTTATTCAGTGAGATAAGTAAGTGAAGTGTTCAGTCTCAACATTAGGTATGTACATTTTTAAAATTTGTATCCTCATCCTGTGTGATCATCAGTTGTATCTTAAAGTTACAGGCTAGTAGGGGGCCTATTGGAGTATTCGTTTCAAATAGCTATATCAGCAGATTTACAAGTTATTAACTATCACTATTAACAACTGATTAGAATTTCCCAGCATTAAAAAAAAGTTAAATATTTTAAAACTGAAATTATTATGTTGGATGTAATAGCCTTTTCATTATTGTGTGTAATGTATGTTTCAGAAAATGATACCTGGAGTTGTAGATATTGTAGAAGAAAAGAATGGATGGTGTCGATTTGGATGACCAGATCTACATGACTTCTATTTGTTGCAGTGCACAGGAGTGTTAAATTGTGGACAGAATATAGTATAATTTTGTGGTCACTGGCGTATGATATAACTTTTTGTACATCAAATCACAGAATAATCAGAGGCTGAATGAAGGAAGATCTAAGTCTCAGTACACTTGTATCCTGAATAATTCATTGAAATGGATGAGGTCAATTTTAGATGGCTATATGACTATTTGTTAAAGTACACAACTGTGACATTGTGGGGAGAAGCTTGTCCATCCTCTGGGCTATGCTAGACTATAGTATAATGTTGTGGTCACTGGTGTTTATTGAAACATTTGATACCTCAAATCACTGAATAACCAGATGCTGAATAATTGTATTCTTAATTTGTGTACAAATGTATCTTGAATAATTCATTAGAAAAACACCAAAGTCTACTTAACATATTTTAGCAAAATTTGACCTTGCCTGCCTTGGTGTGATCAACAAAAAATATCTAAATTGACAAATATTATCTCATAAATGTAATGTTGTTTTGATTTTTTTTTAAGTGATTTGATTGGCATAGGACTATATTTTTATTCAAATTATGAGCAATTTTATCTGCTTGAAGTTGTAGATCGCGATAGCCTGCCAGACACAAGTTGGTAGAAATAAAATTAGCGCTATCCTGGTTCAAATTTCCACCAGTATAATATAAGCATATCAGTGCACCTTTATGATAACCAATGTTACTTTTCAGTTTTCTTGGATTTGACCTTGAAATTACCTTGAGATGACCTTGCCATGACCTTGGGGTAACACCCATGAAGCCTAATTCCAACCCAGTTAATCATGTGTAAGCCTACTTGGGTTGGACTTCATAACATACATGTATTAAATTAAAGTAAAGACCCTCAGTCTAAACCAGGCAATTATTGTGTTACTTGGTCCTTTTCTTCCATTTCAAACAGGGGGCACATCAGGGTGATTCAATGGGATATAACCCCTCTAACCCCTTTATTACCCTTTTAACATCTTAGGGTGTGCTTGATATGCATCCATGTTAGGGTCCAGGTGGGTTTCCTATTTCTTAGGCATCTCAAGTGTACTAAATTGTAGCAAAAACAACTCATTTATGCTATTTCCCCCTCTTTTGTGTTAATTTGACCTGCTGTGACCTTGAGATGACCTTGCCATGGCCTTGAAGTAACGCCCCTCAGAAGTACAACCCCAACCCATGTCCCCATGTGTACTTTGGTTGGATTTCTTCACATGAAATTGAAGTATTGACCATTGGTCTAAGCACAGCCATCATTTTGTTATTTGGCCCATTTCAGACAGGGATGACATAAGCATGATTTGACGGGGTATGACCTCTTCAACTCAAAATACCCCTGTAACCTCTTGGGTATGCTTGGTATACATCCATGTTGGGGACCGGCTGGGTTTTAGCCATCATGGGCATCTCAAGTGAACAAAATTGAAGCAGAAACAACAAAAATATGCTTTATTCAACACTTTTGTATTGATTTGACTTTTCTGTGACCTTGCCGTGACCTTGAGATGACCTTGCCATGACCTTGGGGTAACAGCTTAATAAAGCCCAGCCCCAACCCTTTGGCCCACGTGTGTACACGGTTTGGACTTCATCACATAAAATTGAAGTATTTACCATTGGTCTAAACATGGCAATCGTTTTGTTATTTGGTCAATTTCTGCTATTTCAGACAGGGGTGACATAAGAGTGATTTGCTGGGGTATAACCTCTCCAAACCCTATATCACCCCTGTAACCTATTAGGGTATGTTTGGTATAACTCATTGTTGGTGTCTAGTTGGGTTTCAACAATCATAGATATCTTAATTGAACTAAATTTAAACAAAAACAGCAAAAATAGCTATTTTCACCCCTTTGTGTTGATTTGACCTTGATGTGACCTTGAGATGACCTTGCCATGACCTTGGGGTAACAGCTCTATGAAGCTCAACCCCAACCTATGTCATCATGCATATTTGGATTGGGCTTTATCAGATTAAATTAAAGTACCGACCATTAGTCCAAACATGACAATCATTGTGTTTTTTGGTCCATTTATGCCATTTCAGACAGGGGTGACATCAAGGTGATTTAATGGGGTATCACCCCTCTAACCCCTATATTTCCCCTTTAACCTCTTGTTTATGTTCAGTATAACTCCATGTTGGGGTCTAGGCGGGGTTCTACCATCACATACACTTCAAGTTAACAGAATTAGTAAAAAAAACTATATTTTGCTCTTTTTAGTTGATTTGACCTTGCTGTGACCTTGAGATGACCTTGGGATGACCTTGAGATGACCTTGGGGTAACACCCCTCTTAAGCCCAACTCCAACCCATGTCACCATGTGTAATTGGGTTGGGCTCCATCCGATTTCATTTTTTATGTTCTATAAAACTGTTTTTCTTATATATAAATTTGACAAATTTTGTGATTTCTTGTACAAGTTTACAAGTTATCTTTTTTTTAATGGTTACATTTAAAGACAGTTTTCTCAATAGTACTATGCCAGAAAATTGGGTTGGACTTTTTTGTTTTGAGGAGCTGTATCTTTGGAAATACTCGTCCGATTTTCATACGATTTGTTTTAAAATGCACAGAACATAAAGCGCTATCAGATGGTAGATATTTTTTTAAAAACTTTATTTTCGAGAAGAGCCTGGTTTTGGCATGCTGCGTCACAACTGTATAATTCAAAAATTGAATAATATGCGTTTTTGCAAATCTGTTCTTCTAACCATGATAACAGTGTATTACGCATTATTTTCTAGTGTTGTCTGATGAGAGTGAGTACCCAGTGAACACGAAACATTTGTATAACATTTGTATAAAGTCGGCCCAACGTCTTTGACGTTGGGCCGACTTTATACAAAGGTTGTACAAATATTTGTGTTTGCTGTGTATATGGGTCTACAACACAATTAGAGTAGCAAACATCCTAATCAATTATTTGTGATTTATAATTATTGTGATTTATATTATGCCAGTGATAACGAGTCGGTTATTGTTGCGGAAAACAGCAGTAAGTACTTACTCGAAAAGTAAGAAGTTACTAATGTGTGCTCTACCAGCATTGCCCCACCGCTAGTACGATGTTGGTCCAGCATCGTGGACGGTGAACCAACATTACATCAACATTAGTGAACGCCTAATGTTTTCAGAGTTTGCACGGCAGAGTAGCCTACCAAGTAAACAGGTAAACACGCGACATTGATCGAATGATGTTTTAACATTAAAATGTTATTGGTACAATGTCCCGCGTTTGTTGGGTATTTAATTGAGGTATTGCATGAATAGTTACGGCTCAGAGCGACAACAGTCATTTGATTTGTATGTCTTCTAAGTAAACAGCAAATGGTTTCATTTGAAAGGATATGATTATATCCAGCCTTCACTTATGCATGAATTCGTGATAATTCGATGTCGTTCCCAGTAAACGCAAAACATTTATATAACATTTGTACAAAAACGGACCCAACGGTGAAGACGTTGGGCCGACGTTGTACAAATGCTATACAATAAGATTGTGTTGTGTTTGCTGGGTTAGCAGTGATTAGCTTCATCATATTGTAATAAAGTATTCTGCACAACTCATCATTGACAATCTAGATATAATTATGATGCTCTTAATTATCCATCTATGATTTAATTATTATTAGGCACACAACACTGACATTACTGTATACGCATTTCAAGCCTGGTCACACATACACTCGCTCACATGGTTTGATGTCTTTTATAGCAGAAATACGTCAGAAATTTCTGAGACTTTCAAAAAGTCAAAAAACGTTTCAGTTTACTGAGGAATCAACTACCGCAAACAAATCCAAACGAAGTTTTTCGAAATCACTGACACAAATACAATTTATTGACAAAAAATAAACCTAGCTGTTTATTTTCGCTTCCAAAAAGTAATTAATCAAAATATGCATTTCAAACCTTACAGTATCTAGCAATATTTCTATACACAAGACACTTGGATACTTGGTGATAACGTATGAAAATTAAAATAGTTACAATTATTAGTCCAAGCATGGCAAATTCTTACACATATTTACTCCCCTTCCCACTGATGTATGACACCAATGTATGGTGTAATGTATGATGTAATTTAATAGTGGCCACTTCTACTTGTAAATTAAAAAAAAATCCCTGTGGTATATTTGTTCAAAACACCACTTAAAAAACCTACAAAACCTACAAAATAATGTGAATATCCAATTTGACGGTAATTTCTTGCTGAGATTATCCTATAGACCTCCATTCCATCAATTCAAACCTTGATTAGTTTTGTTGTTCAACCAGTAAAATAACATTAAAGTATTTATAGTGTGATGACGAAACATTTGGTCTCCATGGTTTGTACAAACATATTTCAGCGTCTTGAGGATTAATGGAATTGCGTTTTGGTGACCATAATGACACAAATTGATTGTGTATTCACAACGATTTTGCCAAGTATGTACACATTGTCTGATTTTTTCAGACTGTACCATGTAATACACCCCCACTACATTAAAATACACAACAAAAAATCATACTACAGCTTGTATTGATTGTATAGGCCACACTACCTGGAAGATCCAGACTATCATCATATCATATTTGTGCTGAACCATTTCACTTAGAAACGTCGTACATAATTTCGCTCCAGGACCCACACTGATCATAATAATTCTAGTACATAATGGCATTTGAAGGTCGCGAAATAATCTTCAGTCTAAGAATAAAAATGAAGGTTGGGTCGCTCAACTATATACAACACACAAACTACACAAACTTTCAGAAAAGTGCATTGTTGTGGTGATCTATTTTTTGTCAGGTTTTATATAAATATAAATATATTTATCAACAAGTGCGTCGTCACAGTGCATTTGAACACGCTGGCGAGCTAAGAACTTTCCCAGGGTGTTGTGCACTAACCAATGTTTATGTGTAATTGTGTATTTGCCTTTCCAGTTGAAAAACATACAACAAATGGTCTATATCATTATTTTAAATGAGTATTTGTTCCAACATGTTGTTAACTTTAGTTGACGAGAACCGGTCGAAACGACCTCTACGAGGCTGTCAGCCATATTACTGAATAAAAGTTATATACTAAAATACGATAAAGCAGTATAATATAAAACCAACTCTACACCAGTTATAAGTGATGTCATACTTATCATATCCAGTGTTTAAAATAACAATATTTTTTAATACATTCTCTTTAAAAAAAAAGGTAGATTATAAATTTTGTGATATGTACACATAAAATAAAGATAACTGAGTTTTTTTGTGATCAGTTTTTACCCACCGAAATCAGAGTTATAATAGCTATAAGGCGTTCTACACCAATGTAGCAAAAAAGACACTCTGGAAAGCGTAGAGACTTAATTAAAACCTCTAAACGCTTTAGTTGTTTATTACATAAAAGGACCTATAACAGGGGTATGTGTATAGGAAAGATAGTAAAAACGATTAATTTTACCATTTGCACATACAAACATCTCCAAATGAAAGTCTTAATATTAACCTAGAATGCGTCTGCTGACATCAGCTCATATAGCCTCGTGCAGCCGAAAAATGATACCAATAGGTATATATTCAATACACTAGTAAAAGCTGGCCAGGGCGGCTCGTCAGCTGCCAACACATGAGTATCGACATCGGAACCCTCCGAACATAGTTATGATCCCAAACAGCCGTCAAATTACACAGATAGCTTAAGACGCAAAATATCTAGCAGTGATAACAGAGAGCTCCCTCTTTCACTGTGTCACCAAGTCGTTCACATAGACCTTACGTCGCTTTAGCTCACATTCTCTTATTTGTCGGATCGCGGTGGGAGCGCCGGATGAGTGTGTGACAGGGACATTAGGAACAAGCTATGTATGTGCTAAATGTAACAGGTGGGAGTCATTTTTAGTTGTTCACTTTAAAGTCCAGTCATACACAGACGATCCACGTGGGCCTACAGAAAATTACATTATTGTCTTTTACATATTGCAGGATAATGGCGGAAAAAGATGCATCAAAGGCGGCTTAAAAATGTGTTTTTTGAAATATTTCTGGGAAGGTAAGCTTCACGACACTTTGAGTTTTTTGGCCTTATATAAAATATACCCTACACCAAATGTGACACACTGAGATCCCAAGGCAATCACTGCTTACCTGAATATTAAGAAGTTGCTGCTTTTTGGCTTTGCACGGCATGTTATAGGCCTACTGACGTTGTAACATCAATTTTGCTTTCTAATTATATTTACTTCCATAAAAACGATTATAACATTTTTGCTCAATAGCACACCCAATATTTGATATTGTTTCTTGATGACTATAACTTAGTAATAACAAACCAATCCCTTTATCAAATCTGGAAAGTTGATCTCAAGTGTATCTCAACTGATCATGGCTGATGGTTTGACATAGCTGCCATCATTATGACATCATCGGTGACTAATCCAGCTTTATAAAAGGTATTACATTGGAAATTAGATTAAACTTGGTCAATTTGTTGCTGGGGCTGAACGACGATCAGAAACTACGAGACTGACTCGATGTTGCATAGCTGTTGCAAATTAGACGAGCTAAAATATGTTGACACGAATATTATAAAACGAGTAGGCCTATCATAACGGTCGGAGCTGTACGTATCTGACCGCTATGCTACCCTTTCCAACCAATTTACAGACAATGATGTATTATTATATACTATTATCTTTATTCAACATTTACTAAAAGCTTCCAACATTTTCTCAACATTGGTTGACGAATACATAATTATATCGAGACGACCTCGGCTCCTTCCTATTCACCAGCGTGATGCCTAGCCCTTACTACCCTGAAATATTTTTGTATAAACCATGGAGGTCAAAGTGTTTTTTTTCAATTTGAAATCACCATAAATTTCTTTAGTTGGGTCTTTCCGATTCATTTGAATACCTATATATGTTATATGGGTCTATGGCCGTTAAAAATAGTTGTATTATTTCAGTTGAACGATACGTATATTCTAACCCGTTCAGATCTAAGACCGTCTTTATACGTCGGAATCTGCCGTCTACAGACGTCAGATTCTGACGTATAAAGACGGTCATCGCTCTGAACGGGTTAGAATATACGTATCGTTCAACGTACAGGTTGTTATGAAAATATGCATGGTGCATATGCAATTTTGTTTCAGGTCAAAGCCTAAACAAGACCCAAACTGCAGCTATTGAGAAGGTGGATCCCTCCATGCCACTGTACAAACGAATACTGATCCTTCATCGCAGACCTCTGGCGATAATTCTTCCCACCATATTTTTCCACGTTTTCTGGTGGGCCTATATGATCAAGTTTGACGCGTTCCACTATTTTAAAGATAGATACTCCATGACTATCACCATGATATTTGGCTCCATTATCGCAGGTGAGATGAAAAAAGGGTTGTTCATGCATTACACATACATGTAGGCTAGTTTAGATGTGTTCATTTAGTTTATTTTCTACAAGCCTGGGTGGTGCTGAATTGTTCGTTTGTATTTTTCATTCGTTTAAATCTGAAATTGCTGACGCCAAAAGTTCTAATTTCAAATGACGAAAGATATGTCTATTTATCAAAAAATGTCACATGGAAAATTCGATTATTTTTATATGTATTACAAACTATGTCAGGTTGCTTAAATACAAACAATGTTTCCCCAGCAACAAATAAACACCTGCTTCCATTATTTGATTAACTTGGCATCTATCACTAACTATAGCATATCCTTGCATTGTTTGATTAAGGTGGCATCGACCACTAACAGTTACTATAACACATGTTTGCATGAATCGATTAACTTGAAACCGACCACTAACTAATAACCACCCGTTCCATTATTTGAACAGCTTGGTATTTGTCACCAACTATTTTACGTATTTCAGTGGAATGTCATTTGATTTGAAACTTGTTTGTTAACGTGTGTAATTTACACGGGTCTAGCAGGACAAGAGTTAACCTTCAACCCCTTAACCGCTAACTTATTCAATCTGATTTTCCACCCACTTGAAGTTGTGTCTCGCTGACGCGATCCACAACTTCAAGTGGGTGAAAATTATTGAGATTTGACAAAATGGAGGTCAACTGTTTTCAAATATTGCTGATTGATGTCACATTTTATCTTTAACATGTTTAAAAGGTGGTACATAATGTGCTAATAAAAAATGAAAACCCGAATATATGCGGCACCGGCGGTTAAAGGGTTAACCCTTACAATCTGACGTCCATAGACGTCAGATTCTGACGACTAAAGTCGATCCTCGCACTGTAACAGTAAATTATTTATAATGGCCGTGGACCCATAGCATAGATATTCAAACAGGTCAGAAAGAGCTAAGTAAGACATTTATGATGATTTCAAATGGAAAAAAAACCTTTGGTCTTCATATTTTAAGGGTTAAAGCGCTGAGATATGTCTGTATAAACCATGGGGACCAAAGGTTTTGTTAAACTTGAAACCATACTAAATGTCTTAGTTAGCTATTTCGCCTTCATTTGAATACCTATGTTATGGATCTACGGCCATTACAAATATTTTAATTCTTTCAGTGTGGGGATCGTCCTTATACGTCAGAATCTGCTGACGTATAAAGACGGACCCCGCGCTGAAACGTTTAATAATTTTATTATGGTTTATTGTAATAGGCAAAAATGTTCTTACAATAATCGTCTTACATTTACCACATAAATACCATTATAGAGTTTTATACAACACTTTTATTCCCCATTCCGGAGCTCAGAGATATATGCAAAATAATCTTAGAGTTCAAATACTTTATTTAGGTTTTCGGGTGCAAAGGGTTCAAAGTAAAATTTAAATTAAATCTGTCACTTTTGCATTGCATGTTTTTCGCTAATTTCTCAGGCTGTTATTATTGTCATGAAACATGAAACTTGGCAAGCCTTATTTTCTAATCTTCTGGCAATTACCCTAACAATTTCAAGAAAACATATTTACATAGTTTATAGGTTAGACCATTTGACATGTAGTAAATTGAAATTGATGACGCTCCTCTATAATCACATTGATTTCATTCAGCTTTAATCTCGAAATTCCACTAACGTTACATGTCAAATGGTCTAAGTTTTGCAATGCTTACCCAAACATTACGAAATTATCACGAGAGGCGCCGGAATACTTGCAAAGAGTGCTTGCGAAATGTCATTGAACTTGATTGAGAATTGACTGAGAAATCAGGGAAGAGCACCCAACGTTGGTGGAAGTTGACTGCAACTATAATTGTTTCTAAAAAAACGTCTCAGTTTTCTTCTAAATCAACTTTAAACAGTCATGGATACCATAAAAGTTCCAATTGAAATATAATGATAAATAATATACCAACATACTTTGGTTTCTCATCTTAAAGGTACAGAAACAAAATATTACTTGTAGGATAAAAGTGCCAATTTTTTATGACCCACTAATTAACATTAGCATAGGAACCCTCTGGAACATTTAGAACACAAAAACGCAAAATGGCTACCACGGTCATAGATTAAATTGATATAATTTTCGATAGAATATAGAAAATTCATGATTTTAGTGTCTACAATACGGTTGTTGCGTTTGCCCGACAGAGTGTTGTGGCCAGGGTCAGGGCCAAGTACATCGGTACTTGTACATACCTGTACTTAAGTACATTTTTTGGAGTACTTGCTTGTACTTTGTACTTGAAGTTGTTGTGGCCACACCTTGTGGCCAGAAATTATCTTACACATTGAATTGTGGGTGAAATCCAAGATGGCCTCCACCTGTGCAAGGCTGAGAAGTAAATTGATATCATATCGACAGCATGGTAGCATGATTTTGGTGTCTACCATATGGTTTTAAGGTATGCCAAACATAGGCTTGTGGCTGGAAGTAACGTTACTCTAGACATTACATCGTGGGTAAAATACAAGATTGCAGTAATTTTGTAACATACTAGGCCTATACCTCTGCGTGTGGCAAAAACATTTTAGATCGGCACCTGACCTATGTCGGAGCTTTAGATTTTGAGTTATGGCCATGTTTTATTAAAATAAAATTTGTTGCCTAATTTTTTATATAAAAAAATGATTTAATTTCAACTATTTAAACCATTTGTCAATTAAATTTAAACTTTGTAGGTCATTTTCTCAACATTTTGCGATATTTTGGACTTAAGTTCCCATATCTTGTTTTATCGACGATTACCTAAATAATTGAGATATATTGATAATTTTTGGTACATTTGAAACCTGAGCGCTGGCTCTTCAAACGTCAATTACTAACTCATTTTCTATATTTTGCGACATAGAACTGGTTTTGATATGGCACGTCACATATACTGAAAACGGCAACGTCATTAGACAAACAAAATGTCTGAATTGAGACACTGGTAAGACTAGTTAATCCATAACCAAGCAGATCACTGTTTGCACAGGTATGACCAGCGAAGGCGGAGGGGCCATAGCCTTCCCCGTGATGACCCTGGTCTTGTCCGTAACGCCTCGGGATGCCCGTGACTTCTCCATGATGATCCAGACTTGTGGTATGTCTGCCGCAGCCTTCACCGTATTCTTCATGCGTGTACAGCTGGAATGGCGTGCACTTTCCCTTTGTACGCTAGGTAGGTGACATGTAACAGCCCATCGCTGTACGTATATGCTTCAATTTCAATAACAGCGCAATGACAGGGGGGAAGGTACAGTTTGTGTTACGTGAGATACAATATATATCTTCAACATAAAATATGGGCTAATTGTCCACACTCAACATTAATGTCTAGGCTAACACGATAATGTTGAGCTTGTGCTAAGATGTTATTGGTCAACAGACTGGTCAAGCAGCAAACAAACACATAGTCCCAATATCTTGTGATTACTAGGCAATTTACATAAAAACTGTTTTGAAATGTAAGAAGTTACTCAATTTTTGCTTTGCACTACATACTTATTTTCCTATGTATGGGCCTATTTCATGTGCGGCTTAACATATTGACATTCTGTAGGTCTTAGTCTTGATAAATGAATGAGAAATGGAACCAACCGAAAACGAAATATTTATTCAACATCTACCACAAACTAATTTATCATACTCAGTGGCATATTATTTGTTTTGAAAATTAATTGATACCATATAAAAATATATAAACTTTGAGATTGCATTGTCGTTAATATGTTGTTTGTTTGTTTAACCAGGTGGTGCTATAGGTATGGTGTTTGGACTGCACGTCGTTGATCCGCATCTGACGGGGCCGCAGAAGAAGATAGGGTTTGTCAGCATCTGGTTCTCATTCGCTTCTGTTCTCTTCCTCCTCAATATCTACCGCAAGAGACGTACCTTTGTCACAATCCCGGAGTTCCATGTCTGGAAGGCTGCCGTGCTGTTCTTGGCTGGTATATGCGGTGGCACGTTCACAGCCTTTTCCGGCAGCGGCCTGGACATCTGCAGCTTTGCCATCCTGACATTGTTGTTCCGAGTATCTGAAAAGACTGCCACACCCACGTCAGTAGTCCTGATGGCGGGTAACAGTATAATGGGGTTTTATTGGCGTGGAGTTATGATGGGTGGTATATCTGGGGAGACGTGGGAATATTTAGCCGCCTGTATACCTGTGGTTGTCATTGGAGCTCCTCTGGGTTCCCTCATAGGATCACACTTCCATCGTCTCGTCCTGGCCATGCTGGTGTGTCTTATAGACTTGGCAGCCCTGATAGGAGCATTCGCCCTGGTTGACCTTACCACAGGCCTGATCGTTGTTTCCCTTTGTATCATTGTTGGTGGCTTGGTACTGTTTATACTCATAGCCTTGTGCGGCCAAGCTATGATGAGAAGAATTGTCAGCAAGGAGAAAAAACAAAATCGGATTAATGATCTAAGTGAAAAACGATATGTAATGGATGCCAAAACACAGGGTGTTCTTCGCCAAGCGTCTTCAGACTCGTCTGAGAGACTGGACATCGGAACCCCTGAGTTAATCTCTTACAGCAGCACACAGTTAAAAACAATTTTCTAATCACATTAAAGATAAATTAAGCTCACAGAAGGTGTTATCGATGGAAAAAAATAAGGTCTGTTTGTTCTGTTCTTTCTAAAGGGAGACAGTTTTAACTTTTTTCTCTTCCTTCTCTCTATCCCCCTTTCCTTTCCTTGGAAAAACCAGTATTACATATAAGGTATTTCATAAGACAAGACTATTTAGCCACCTTGTACTTAGCTACTTGGTCCTTGTCATTTATGTGATGCAAACATTTAACTTCGATATAAGGACACCATTTACTGCATTTCTTAGCTGGGAAGAAATATATTGAACTAACGTTTTCTAAGACAAAATGCCTTTTGATGCTTTATCTTTTCTAGAATGACACATATAAAGCTGCCTGTAAAGAATGCAGCCCATATTTTTTATACGAAGTTAAAACAATAACCCTAAATAACTTAAGGTAAAAACATTGTATCTATACCATTCACTTACATCTGTGCTACAAGACACCAATGTATGTAGCGTAGTTTGTCGTACACATTAGCATGAATTAGCTAATTATGGGTTTCATCTGTCTGAATATGGGTATAAAGCTTAGACCAGCGTTACAAATGCATTTAAAGTTTTCATGTCCAATAAAGTTGATTGCAGCCTTATTGCCAGTGTTGCCGCAAATATTTTTTTTAAATACTATGAGTGCATGCCACCATTCGTAGGCAATTATGTGAATCTAAATGACCTCGACCTCCTTTGTTTTCACAGTGAGTGTCACAGTAGCCTACGTCACCCACTGAACTTTTTCGTAGCATTTGCTAATATTAAACACCAGGGGTCCCTGTCGTCTGTTACATCACCGCCTGTCAGTCAGCAGCCAGCAATTCATAAAATCGCACGAGCGGTGAGGTAGATCCTGATTGGTCAGTTGTGTTTAGATGCGCATTTGTCAAAATATGGTAAAATGTACAGGCAGAGCGCGACATACAAGCCTGCAATTAACCAGAGGGTATCGAAGAGTGTCCTACTTTTAATGTTATATTTATTTATAATTATTTTAATGGAGTTTTTAAATGACTAAGCACAATCTTTGTTATATACAGTATTATATCAGTGTATATTCAGCCTAGATATTTTTTATCTCATTTCCAGAAGCGTCAGTGCTAATAACATGAACTGGGTTATTTTACACTATGTGGGGCCAAGTAGTGGCCAAGTAGTGGGGTTTTCCCACACACCTGGACGCGGCAGTACAAACAGTGGCACTGAAAGCTCTGATCCCTGGTGGTGAATATTAACAAATCCTGGGATGATTAACAGTGTCTGAGTAGAGACACTAGTGAAACGAGTGAAATACTAATAATGTATATTGTGTATATTGTGTATATATATATATATATATATATATATATATATATACATATATATATATATATATATATGTATATACATATATTACTGGAAATCGTGTATATTGGTTAATTTTAGCTCAATTTCCTTTTGTAATAAATCATTTCAACTACTTAAACGAGTGAATCAATTTAGATCAATTTTAGGCAATATGTATCCTATTTAGCACAAGAGGCTATCATTCTAACGAACAGATCGTCAATAAATTATTGCTGTAAATTGGGACAACATTATTATAATAATTTATTCAATAATAATCATGATGAATTGGTAGATCAGTAGGCCTACAATAACTATGGCAATGACACATTTATTGCACAATTAGTTTTTTACATTATTGGAATTTTTTACATTCCAATAATGTTTTAATATGGTTCGTAAAACGGATTCTGAGCACTGTTTTCTTGTGTCCATATAATGTGTGTCCCAAATGACTATCACTCACATCTTCTCAAATACGGCAAAACGCATAGGTTCAGTTTTCCGTCATTCCATAGCCTCCAGTAGGCACACAAAACGTTGTTTCTGGATAAGCATAAATATCTGTATTTGCTGAGTTATTAGGATTTCCGTTGTCAATTTTACGCCAGTAAGTGGTAACCAATTTTTGAGCTGTGGTTTGAGCCATCAGTTTATACCCTGTAGATAGCTAATAGATTTTACTGAAAACATTGCTTACCATGGGGTCAAACTTGTCCAATATAATCTTAAGAAATTGCCACAATGAGAGTCGGAAACTGGGGGAAGCTGGCAGATGTTCTACTTTCCGAAGCAACTATATTATGATATAGATGCAATATTTTGCAATGATATATCTTGCCTTTAAACAACTTGCCTTTGTGTTAACAAAATTCTTAGTGCTGTTGATCTACATCTTAGGCAAACCATTGGACGAGATGGCCTTCTCTGACCAATCACACACAAAACATCTAGGTCACTCACATATCTGGATATTTCAACATGGACGACAGATATGTGACATTGGTACAGTGCAATGTCAATGAGGCTGAACTAGATCTCAGGCTCATCATTGGTCGAGAAAGTCATCTCGACCAATCTCATGCACGATATCTGGGTCAGTCATATACTTTCCGTGAGTGACCTGATACTGCTATAAACTCGAAAGGCAGTATCTGCTTACTTGTAATGTAAGCAGCTTCTGTGTTTGATAATTATGGATGTGTATGTCAGTGTATACACATGATACACACCCGGCTCCAGGCTAACTGTGATTATGTAATACGGGACTCGCCACCCTCTCACTTCTGACTGTGAACAAAATCTATTTAAATTGTAAATATATCAGGATTCAAGATAATATATTTGTTCTTTTCAGCTCAAACTATTCAAGATTGATATATTACAGACTTCCTTAGCGCCAATATTGATGAAATGATCAATTTTTAGGTCAGGATCGAACCAACTGTACATAGACAGAAAGCCAGATGTGGTATGCCATTGATCAACTATCACCGGCAAGCACAACTCATTGGCCCAATGCTGGGCTAGTGTTGGCCCGATGGTTATTGTGAGTCAATGCACGAGGTTATACAGAAACATATAGCAATGCTCCTTATATGTAAGTTATTTTTTTCATTGGACGATTTGACATGGAGAAAGGACAAAGTATGGTGAAATATTAACCCTTACACTGCTGCATCAAATTTGCAGCATGTGTGGTTTCCCACTAAGTAATATCTGGCACTTTTTTCTTCAAAAATCATCTGATGAAAAACTGTTATTAAAAGCCATTATATTACAAAATCAGTCAGTTAGCTGTATTTAAAGCGCAAATAGGAAGACAACACAAAACGAAAGTAAATTTTTTTTTTTGCTTGCACAGTACAGGAGTCCCCTCTGATACGACTTTCATACTGCCAGAGAACCAAAGTCGCATCAAAGGGGTAGTCGTATCTGAGAAGGGTGAAAAAAACTCCAGAAAAAAAATGTAAAATGGGCCGAATTTGATGTTTAAGACAGCACCCTTTGAACACCTCCATTTTCGTTGTGACAGTCTGATGAGCGCAGTTGACAGCCTGTGTTAATTACCGGTTCGAACGGTAACACACGTAATTTAAAAGTACTGGAAGTGGCTTGTGTTTTCATAAGAATCGTGGCAATGTTTTTTCCACATTTCAATATAGGCCTATGCTTTGCAGTACAAAACATGTGACACTGACTGTGACAGCTACTTTCAATTGATGTCGACCCGTCAAAAGTTAAGACTAGGCTGAATACTGAGTCCTAGTTTTCCATTCTGGGCCAGCAAGACAATGTACCTTATTATCCCTAAAAACGTGCCAGGTAGGGAGACGCAGTAGGGGCTGGTTTATTATATATGTGTACTGAGATCATTGGACGATACCACTCTACTTTTTTTAATCTTAGAGCGCCTGGGTGATATTTAACAGCCGGCGATATTTATGGCTGAAACGCTGATTAATCTGTCTGACTCAATGATCACTGAGTCAGGGCGATGACCATGCAGTCATCACTTATGCTGTAAGCAATGCTGACGAGCTGCCGTCGTTTTGACACAACTCAAGGTACAGCCTAGTAGAGCCTACTTAATCCAGGTGCCGACATCAGGTGTCAAAAATAGCTGTGAGAGATCAAGGCTGACACTGTGCACGCTATGGTTCTGTTATTGTGTCACACACATTACACTCTAACTCAACACGAAACTCTAGGATTGATCGATAATACATTGCTAAATAAAAATTTAAAAACAAATGTTATGGATGTACACTGTATTCTCAATGCAATATTCAATGGCAAACAGACGAGGCGGGCGTCTTCTATGTTGACTAAGATTTGAGTTAAACAGACAATATGGACAACCCACTCACTAGCACAGATATTATCTTCACGTGTATTACACTCTGAGGCACTGTAATGCACGTGGTTGTGAATATGGTCGGCGCGAGATGTTGGTGGAGATGTTGGTGCGGTGTTGTTCTAATTATGGGCCATCGTCATTAATGGCGGCATCGGCTTGGCGTCTCGTGGCGGCGTACCCCGTTTACGTTTATTCTCATTCTGATAGACTGCTTTTCCCTGCCTTATTTTTCAAATCAATAACTTTGCGAGTTTAGGCGCTATCATTATCTAATTTATATCATTATTTTCAGCATTGAATAAGCTTTCTGGTGCTATTTATTACATGTCTGTACGACCATACTTGAAAGAGTTATGTATTTGAAGTGGGATGTTCATCACAACTAGCAGACACACGGACACCGCTGATGTCCCCTGCTAATTAGTGGTGTAATGCACCTTTTAACGCCAGGGTGCATTGAATGTTAACAGCAGCGCATGTAAATACATAAATATTTACATCGAAAACCCAATTTAAACATGGTTTTAAATTAATAACAGATAAAGTATTGAGGATACAGTAAAAATAGTTATATCACCAGAAAGCATTTCTCAGCTGACTGATATGCGTCCCAACGATGTAGAAACATAAAAAGTCGTATCTTGTCAGTGCAGGGCCGGCAGACATCTGCAGACGTGACACAGTCTGTGAACAGCTAATTTCAAAAAGTCGTATCTTTAGAAGGATATCACTATCTGGTACGGTGATTTAAAGCTACCAGTACACATCTGCACACAGTGTCAAGATTGTGTCAATGCTGGCCCACTTCATACGACGCTGTACCAGTCTTAAGCCAGCATTAGCTTAACATAGTATCTGCTGGGCTGTATTGGCGGAAAATTGGCGGAAACTTCGGTCTAATGCAAAAAAATACTCTCAATAATGTTCAGAACGGATGCCAGTCATTTCGACACAGTGCAATTTCGACACAGTGCCATTTCGACACAGAAGAGACACTTCGACACAGAAACACTCCAAAAAGTGAGTCATTTCGACACAGCTTTGGACGTTTCGACACACCTTCTCACAAATGCATATTTGTGTTTATTTATGGGGTTTCATTACATGGACTTTGTCGTAGTTGATTTAAAAATTTCATAAATTTATCTAATTTGCATAAATTAGCATAAATTAACATAATTATCGCTAAAAATGCGCATATGCCAGGTCAAAAGCATACAAAATGCTCTAACTTCTCGCCAAAATCACTCACATAGGTGTTTTTGGTGTCTATACCCAGGTTTTTTACCCCATGGAAGTCGTTTCACTAACTTTTGAAGACCACAGGACAACCTAATTTGCATAAATTAACATAAATTAACATATGTTAAGCCGAAAAATATAAAATCATCTAATTTTTCAACCAAGTCACCCACCGAGGTGTTTTCGGTGTCTATACTAAGGTTTTTCAGCCCATGAAAGTCGCTCCACTAGCTTTTGAAAACCTCAGAGCAACCTCATTTGCATAAATTAACATAAATTAACATAACTCAAGCCGGAAAAATATAAAATCCTCTAACTTTTCGACAAAATCACCAATAACGATGTTTTTGGTGTCTACACCCAGGTTTTTCACCCCATGGAAGTCGTTTCACTAACTTTTGAAGACCACAGAACAACCTTATTTGCATAAATTAACATAAATTAACATATTTTAAGCAAAAAATATAAAATGCTCCAACCTTTTCAACCAAGTCACCCACAGAGGTGTTTTTGGTGTCTATACTAAGGTTTCTCATCCCATGGAAGTCGTTTCACTAAATTTTTGAAGACCACAGGACAACCTAATTTGCATAAATTAACATATTTTAAGCCAAAAAACTATAAAATGCTCTAACTTTTCAGCCAAGTCACACACAGAGGTGTTTTTGGTGTCTAACGTTATACTCATGGTTTTCACCTCAGGGAAGTCGTTTCACTAACTTTTACAGACCCCAGGTCAACCTAATTTGCATAAATTAAAATAAATTAACATATTTTAAGCCAAAAAATATAAAATCCTCTAACTTTTCAGCCAAGTCGCCCACCGATGTGTTTTTGGTGTCTATACACGGGGTTTTCACCCCGTGGAAGTCGTTTCACTAACTTTTGAGGAAAACATACCAACCTAAATTGCATAAATGAACATTATGTAAGGCCAATACAATTCTGTGAGACGCAGTGACGTCACTCGATGAAAACAAGGTTATATAACACCCCCTCCCTCATCCTTCATTCTGTGAAACGCAGTGACATCACTCCGTGAAAACAAGGTTATATAAGAACTTGCCCCCATACTTCATTGTATTAGCCAGCTCGGTGAAAACATCAGGAGGTCGAGGTCATTGAGTTTCACAGAATAGGGCTAAGGCTGTTGGCCTAGATTGTCTGCCCTAGACAGGCTTAATTTATTTTAATTAGGTCAATACATTTATGTGCACAACAGCTTGCCATGCCCGTAGTCTAACTAAAGGACCCAATTATACTTCACCCTACGTATATCTCAGCACTTTCCCACATAATCCTATGACATGTAATCATAAACTTCTATTATAAGCAATACCTGTGTAATCGATTGTGCAACGTTTGAAAGAAAAGAGAAAACGTAAGACAGTTATTGAATGTACACCTCAATTGTTTGTGTCAGGTCATAGGTAAAACTATTGTCCCCTTGATCTCCAGCAGACACATTCTGTCATCCAGGTCATCGGTCTACAATCAGCATGATTGTGAGTGTCAAACAAGCACTTGATAAGCTACACAAATAAACTATTATTAAAGCTATATTAAATTAATTATATTATAGTAGGCCTATGCATGAATAATATTGCCTGACATTTGCTTAAAATATGTTATTTTATGTTAATTTATGCAAATTAGGTTGTCCTGTGGTCTTCAAAAGTTAGTGAAACGACTTCCATGGGGTGAAAAACCTTAGTATAGACACCGAAAACACTTCGGTGGGTGACTTGGTTGTAAAGTTAGATGATTTTATATTTTTTGGCTTAAAATATGTTAATTTATGTTAAATTATGCAAATTAAGTTGTCCTGTGGTCTTCAAAAGTTAGTGAAACGACTTCCGGGGGGTGAAAAACCTTAGTGTAGACACCAAAAACACCTCTGTGGTTGACTTGGTTGAAAAGTTAGAGCATTTTATAGTTTTTTTGCTAAAAATATGTTAATTTATGTTAAATTATGCAAATTAGGTTGTCCTGTGGTCTTCAAAAGTTAGTTAAACGACTTCCATGGGGTGAAAAACCTGAGTATCGACACCAAGAACACCTCTGTGGGTGACTTGGTTGAAAAGTTAGAACATTTTATATATTTTTTTGCTTTAACTATGTTAATTTATGTTAATTTATGCAAATTAGGTTGTTCTGTGATCCTCAAAATGTAGTGAAACGACTTCCATGAGGTGAAAAACATGGGTATAGACACCCAAAACACCTCTGTGATTTACTTGCTTGAAAAGATAGAGCATTTTTAAGATTAGTGGCTTTAAATATGTTAATTTATGTTAATTTATGCTAATTTATGCAAATTAGATGGGTTTGTGAAATTTTAAAATCAACTAAGACAAAGTCCACGGAATGTCAGCCTGGATGGAAACACAAAAATGACATTTTCAAAAAGTGTGTCGAAACGTCCAAACCTGTGTCGAAATGACTCTTACATTTTTGGACAAAAACACGTTTCTGTGTCGAAATGGCACTGTGTCGAAATTGTTTGTGTCGAAGTGACTGACACCCTTCAGAACCGCAGGGTTCTTGTTATTTATTTAAGATGGCCTCAAATAAGGCTGCCGACGTAGGCCCCTAAAGGTAGATTTAGAGTAGCATGCGAAGTGGTTAGATTAGCAAATTTGTTTTGCTATACACTGTGTCAAGTGTCAACTAGTTTGGTACTGAATTCATTTTAGACCATCATAAAAATCAGTCAGATTTTACCCATCTTCCCCTGACAATATCACCAATAAAAGCTGGTTTGTGATTTGTTTTCGCAAGGTTGACCCTATGGCTATTCATGCTTAAATCCATGACGTGTTCACCTGACGAAAAGACACATTCATCCCCATAGCTTCAAGTACAGGGGACATTTATTTTTAAATACTGACCTTTCATACACCCATGACGCATCCTTCATTAGACATATGGAGCATGGCACAGCCGGACAAACAGACAGTGCTCCTTGTCACATGATTATGCAGATGTGTATGTACATATCTTTCCGGAGTGGTTACAATTGCACTTAATATATGGATGGTAAACCTCCTTGTCCAAGTGATGTTTCACTGACTTCCCAGCCTTCTTATTCAATATTCACGATAAACTATAGCGTATTTACCTAAATATTGCTTCGTGTCCGGTGACACTTTCTATGGTAGAAATATCAGACAAATTTCTGGAATAGTTAATGAGGGCGATGAAATAATAATAAGAAAATACTATTTTTCAAAAAGTGAATGAGGGCGACGAAAAAAAACAAGCGAAAAAACATATAGCAGGATAAATGTTTTTTCATCTCCAAGGATGAACTGTTTTTTTTCAGAATGTTTTCTAACACCTTATACCTGCCTTAATCTAATGTGTCCGCTCATCTAAATAAAAAAAAAACATCACCGGGAAGGCGGACTAAAATTTCAGATATTATAATGAAAATTGTAAAATTATATTATTTGTTATCACTAACCCGCTCACAACCTTTCTAACATGCACTTGCTTGATGTGTCATATATGACATTACATAACATAAAATTACTTGGAGTTAGTCACTCAAAATATCTTGCATCTTGCTCATCTTGCTCATCACTGTTAAAAAGTGTTACTTCAAAAAAGTGTCACGTTGAAAAAGTGTCACTTTTTGATCCCGCCAATGCTGTTGTCTTCGGAAAAGTGTTACGTTGAAAAAGTGTAAGTTTGCGATTCCGCCATCGCTGTTCACTGGGGAAAAGTGTTACTTAATTACTTTGTGATGCCGACAACACTGTTGACATTGAAAAGGTGTTACTTTAACCAACACTGTGTTACTTTACGATCCCGCCCAACAAATCTACACAATATATTTTACAACATTATTATAGTATATTATAGTTGATGCAGCAGTTTAATGTGATTTGTATCGATATATTTTGTTACGCATATTAATTAAAGTCCTCAAAATATTATGTGTGTATATATATATATATGTTTATATGCATATTTTGCAATTAAATATTCAAAGTAGTATCGTTTATATAAAAATAAACTGTTTTGTAAAATTCTTTAGTTTCATCTTTACTTCAAACTAGATGGGTAGCATGAGCTAGTAAGAGAGACATTAGCATATAAAATATATATAAGTATATATTGTGAGTAAATATTAACCTAGAATTGTGTTTACTTATAGAAATAGTCAGTTACATTAAGTATCAACGACCGGCCATATAATAATAATAAATTATTCAACAATAATGAAAACAGAAAATCTTTTTTATATATTTTTTGCCATTTTCATTCATATATCTAATCCTATTACCTCCATTAAAAAGATGACAATACATTATAAAATAATTCATTAAACATTCTTATTTCTATTAAACGGTTACTTTTTATCTTTGCTATTTTTCGTTTTAGTCAAAACATTTTCTTTTTGTACGTCACTTTTTGTCCCTGTCATTTTTTCTCCGCACACTAGACGACACAGACATACCCGAACAACATTTAATTGTCACCCTTGAAGGCTAACATCATTGATTATGTTATTATTTTAAAACAAAAAAAAAAGATAAATTAATTTGGTAGCTCAGTCTCATTTTATACAAATGTTATATGCCGTATTTCATTAAACATATTATAAAATTTGTGTTTGTGTACACAAAATGTGGATTGGCTGTATTCACAATCGAATGATTAGGGGTAGGACTGTATGGGGATTTCAACAGACATGACTGATGCAGGAATAATGGCAGGCCTATTCTAAGTTGTTAGAGTAGGAAATAAATATAGATTTAATATTATTATCATTGCTCAATTCACTTGGGTAACCTGAAGCAAACAAATACTTTACTGCATGGTTAAAACATAAAAACAGTTACAACACAAAATACTAATTAATACTGAATAATATATTGTAGGTAAGCGTATATGACTTGGTTGGATTGTTGGATACCCCAATAGATTTACTATAGAATCTTCAGTGCCTTAAAAAAATAAACTATCGCTATTTCACCTTTAACCACACCTTGAGAACTTAAGCTTAGTTGTATTCTATAAATCATTATGAACTGATATAATTGAAAAATCTTCCAAACATACATAATAATAATATATATGATCAATACGTCCCTTTGGATATGGAAGGGTGTATCTGCAACTTTACAAAGTGACAGATACACCCTTTCATATCCAAGGGGATGAATAAACCTGACATGTAATAATAATTTACACACTTCACGGTGTGATGATATATGTGGGTGATGGTACTATATGGGTTAGGACGGAGATGACTGGCGGGCGTGCCTATTGTAAAATATGAATTCCTCGTTTCTAAACTTTATTATTTATTTTAATCAAACTGACAAATAAGGCTCATTGGCTGGCCATTTGTAAAACGATTTTGTATATATATTATTGTTTGTATTAGACTGTATTTGTCTGTATAATAAACAAATTGACTCTTGGATCTCATTATAGCTGAACATATAGGCCACACACACGTCCTGCAAGTCTGAGTGTGTTCATCTCGTCACCAGTCATCCGCAGATGTTGCCAGTGCAGATGTTGTGTGTGTTCTAGTTTGACTTTATTTACTAGGCCTATTGTGATGTGCTGTAGCCTTAACGGCGACAAAAAGAGATAAATTATCTAATTCTAGGTACAAAAACATGTCATTTATGAAAACATTAAAGAATAATGGCCCCAAAACAGAACCTTGTGGAAACCAAATATATATTTAGGATTTGATATTTGCCCATTTAGTATAGTCTGCTATGTCAAGTATTTGGTTCCCACTCGATATGCGTGCCAAAATGGATTTTTTTACGTTTTTTATCAATACACGTATGCTGAATCCAAAAAATGCAGGTACCATTTTACCCAACAACTCCTTCATCCTCCATTTTGAATTTCAAAATGGCCGCTATTTTAATCATATTCCTTATGATTTCCACCTGTTCACGTCTTCATTACAACTGTTTGGCATTAGATATTCTTGAATTTTGCATTCAAAATAAGATTTTGTGTGTTACTTTATACCAACCCAAAATTAATAGCCGAATAAAATTCAAAATAGCGGCCAAATGGGCACTTTGTAAAGTATAAGTGAAAATAATTTGTATTATTTTTTTCAATGTATTTTTCAATGTATTATGCATGAAAATTGAAAATTTACAGATTCTACATCAATAAAATGATAACGTCCTTTGTCTGGTGGCAAATCACTGGCACAAAAGATATAAAGATTTCAGAAAAACGTGACAAATCTTCAAAGAAATTAGTCAACATTGTAGCACAACAAATAATACATAGTTTCAAAACAGACCGACAGACCTCTTATGCACCCACTTCAGATTCTCGATATATAAACGATATAGAAACTCCATTTTCAACTGACTTGCGATTGACAATTCACAAAAAAAATAGAAGCAAGGATCTTCTCAACGCTGTATCCCATCTACAAATCAGAGCAAATTCGGAGGAACCTAAAGGCATGTCCCCCTAAATTAAGGGAGACTGCCTATTTTTCCCTGGTCAGATCATCCTTCGCATATTCTTCAGCAGTTTGGGACCCCTTTAGACAAAAATACATCGATAAATTAGAAACAATGCAAAAGATCAGCAGCAAGATTTGTCACTCGAAATTATAGACAAACAGCCAGTTTGAGTGACATCTCTCATTTAGAACCTGGGCTGAACTGACCTGAAAACAAGCCGAAAAAAAAGTAGGCATTTATATATGTTCAAAATTCCTATCAATGACCGTGTAATCCCAGCAGACAAAAGAACATGTGGTAGGCACAATCAGGTCTATAAACAAATCAGATGTAACACCACACTGGGATAAAATTCATTTTGGCATCGAACTATCCCGATTGGAATTCTCTTCCGGCAGCTGCCATAGAATTGAAAACTGTGGTAGCATGTAAGAGTCAGCTGGTTGTAACAATGTTAAGTAACAGGTGTCTAAATTGGGGGGTTTCTGTAATTAAGGGGTGGAATAAACATTCTGTCCTGGGCTGTTTACATGAGAACCACCTGGTGGAGACGGTACTGCGACAAGTACTAATTGTCATACAGGACGTCCCCTAGTTCTGGTGGCCTGTGTGAGTCGGTTCTGGAAAACAGCCCAGGAATGTGAATGTATATCAAAGTAAGGATCCTGATTGGTGGAGATGTCATTTCATCACAGGAAGGGACCGCGCCCGTCGGGATCCGCCATAAAGGAAGGCGCCGACAGCCTTCGAGAGGAAATTCAGAGGAAATTCAGAGGAAATTCAGAGGAAATTCAGAGAGAAATTGGGGAGTATTCTAGCAGAGACGTTCCGGGTTTGGACAAGTTTAGTGGGAGTTGCTTCGGTATCTAACACCTTGTAGATCACTGAAGCAACAGCAAAATTATCAACAAATTACACAACGAGATATAAGTACTAACATCGTGTACTGAGAAATTGAATGTTTTACGCTTAATATATATTTTATATATATTCAAGACTTTATTATTTTATCCACGAGTGTTGTGTTTGCCGTGCCAGAACATTGGGACAACGATAGCGTGTCAACGTATATAAGACCCGTTTACATTGGTGCGTATGACCAGGATTGTGTCAACGCATAGACCTTTTTACATTGGTGCCGTGACCAGGATTTGTGTCGCGGATAAAACCCGTTTACATTGGTGCCATCTGACAGGATTTTAATTTGAAAAAGCAAATTAAATCAATTCAAGAACCTGGTTGAACAACTTTGGAAAGTTACAAAAGTGACTGGACAGTGGCACGGCAAAAACGGCAAAACAAAGATGAGTGGATAAATTCTAGTTATTGTAGTGGTTGCTATCAGAAGCCGCTACTGTTATCAAGACGGGGATAAATAAACGGGATCCAGAGGGAATCAGTATCCAGACGGAGTTGGGCGTTTGCCAGGACCGACGGCGATCCATAGGACAGACAAGGAGTTGGGCGTTTGCCAGGACTGACGGGACCCAGAGGACAACAGACGGAGCAGGATCGACAAGATCTAGACAGAAGCTACATAACGTTGGGATAGTTGGCTACACACAGACACGTGGTCGGAGGTCAGTTATTTTCTAGGCTGCTGTAGTTAAATTTCATTTATCTTTATATTTTTGAGAAGCCTTTGGCTGATCCTTTGGAAAAAACAAAACAAAAATATAATTATTCCAGTTAACTGGTATCTCTGGTCTTCCGGGGAAAACACATTTAGACAATGTAATTCAAAAAATTAAAAAGGGGAGACTAAAGCTCTGTACAACAGCATTGTAATCAAGACAGGGTTAAAATGGGAAGATAATCGGGACTACTAGTGACAAATATTACAGTTGAGAATAATAAGAAGATAATACTCATTAGGGCCCAGAGTACACGGGGACTTACGGTCGGACGGACAGACATAAAAAAGACGCAAACAAGCTGGGGGAGGTACTTGTGTATACAGAGACTGTTTACTATTGAGTATACAGTGACGGGGGGGGAGGTGATAAGGCAGTAGGCCTATGATGAGCGTGTCAAATAACTGCGCCCCAGTAAATAAGCAGCAATCAAAGGATTGATTAGGCAGTTCAGAAATTATGTGGAAACATATAAGGCGAACTGAAGAGGTGAATATGGAGGAGATTCTGGGGATAATCCGCCAGTATCTCACAGCCATAAATCAGAGACGATCCATTGAACGAGGACGTAAATAATGTTGAGAAATAACATTATTAGGACAAGTCACTCAGAATGGTCGTTTCCGGTAGTGTAACTGAGAAATCAGATTGGTTAATCATTTTGTGTTATTTTCGAAATTAATTAGTTACTGGTTATGATCCGCCAGTAAAGGACAGCCATAAATCAGAGACGAGCCATTGAACGAGGACGTGAATAATGTTGAGAAAATAATATTATTAGAACACGTCACTCAGAATGGTCGTTTCTGGTATTGTTAATTGAGAAATCAAATTGGTTAAATCAAGAAGATTTTGTGTTAATTTTCGAAATTAAATAGATATATTCAAGGATTTGTATTGATTTTCAGAAATTAAATAATTAATTGCAAGGGGCTAAATGTATTATTCGGATTTTTTTTTTAACTCTAAAATACAGTATTAGGCCTAATGGTAGAAAAAAAATACAATCAAAATTTAATTTGGGGTTAAGGAATATTACATGATATTAGTGCGTATAAGAAATGTAAGAAGACACAGTGCAGACATGGTTGGACGGTGGCCTGTATCACAAGTTACTAAAAGTATACCTAAGTATGTTCAGCTCAAAGTAGCTGTAACGCGTGATAAGACGCAGGGCAACATTTGCTAACATGTCTGACGGTAAATCTGAAGACAATCTCCCCGTGCTCATGTTGAGCTAAGATTATCTGAATGTTACATTTCAGATATAGCGGAGATGAAAGGTGAATATGAATGATTATTGAGAATTATGTAAGCACAATTAAAAAATTGGGAAAACGCGAATTGCTAAAGAACGAGGTTCATAAAGGGAGGGAAATTTGTTTTTTTTAAAAAGTAGATAAACGTAAACAACAACGCGACAGCGAATAAGGTGAGGTAGATAATGCAGATATCAGTAGTAGGTTTAACGCTGATATGGGATTAAATGTTGATAAAATTCATGAGAAGAATTTATCAATGAAGGAACGGTGCTCTCTCCTGATCAGGGAGATGCAAATATATATAGTAGTAGGTTTAACGCTGATATGGGATTAAATTTGATAAATTTCAAGAGAAAGAAATTATCAATGCGGTAACAAGGAGGATATTAGAGGAGTTAAAAAGTTGATAAATTTCAAGAGAAGAAATTATCAATGAGGTAACAGAGATCGCCCGGGGTTTGAGGATATGGTACAGATATCAGTAGATGTGCACGCTGATATTAACGCTTGATAAAATTCAAGAGAAGAATTTATCAAGCAGCATAAGCGTGATAAATTTATGGACAAGAATTTATCAATAAGCAGTTGCTGATGTAGCGGAGTTTACCCCTTGTTGAGGGGAAGATATCAGCTTATGTGTAAGTTGGTACATGTGTAAGATGAGGTGTTGATAATAGTAAAGAGAAATACAAATTATCACAAGTATACCATCATCGGGGGGATATCAGTAGAAAGTTACGCTGATATGTGACTGAAGTTGATAAATTCAGGAGAAGAAGTTATCAACACATGAGATAGTATAAATGGGTTTAATTTTAAGAGAGAAAAAAAAGTAAACCCACGTACGAGCATCAGGTAAGAAAAAATGTTATTGTGTTACAGTGCCAGAGCTTTGCTAACTCATGGCGGCTGGAGGCATAATAACATTGGTGACTGCAATGGATATGGGTAGTGATTACAGTAGAACCCATTGTTTTAACGGTTATATGTTGTTGGCAATAAACGCTATCAGATTACAGTTCGTCCAGCTGTCTCGTATGGTAAACTAAACATGTCATGCCATGCTTTCGCTGACCAAATGACTTTAGCACGTTATTACTATCACGAATCAGAATATCATTTAAAATCTATAGGCAAGCTGGTCCATTTGAATAAATTTACGGGTGACATTGTGTGGGGACCGCTCGACGAATTAGGTGACGACATAGATATAATAGATGAAATAAATAGATTACCAAAATTAAATGACATAGATGACATTCCCTTAAGTCAATTGATAAAGAAGTTACATCGATCTATGATCGTAACTATGACACCAGTAGAGAAACGCCACAGGTTTGGTACCTTCACACTGGGAGGGTTAATGATTTTGGTAATAGCGGGGTAGGTGCAGTGGGCATAGTATACTGGAGATACCCTGGGATAATTAATAAATTGTTAAAAAAAAAAAAAAAAATTGAGAAAAATACGCAGCCTAGACTTTATAACACCTGCAAGTCACAAACATCAAGTGGTGAGAACACTGCCCTGTTGGCTCTGTCTGCGACGGTCAGAAGTCCAATCAGACTGTCTTCCTGATGACTGGATATTATCAAAACGTGTGTAGGAGACGTCCTACGAGACACAGTTAATAATTTTGAGATGATAATGACTGTAAATAAACACTATGTTCCAGAGGCAGTGGATGCTGAGAAGTGGTGTAGTTAAAATGTAAATTGTAAGTAATCATCGTGTATTTTTGAGAGTGTTTTCCACTCAAGACATTGTTCCAGAGAAGAGGATTGTAAGTAAATTGATTGTAACTAAATCATCATATATTATTTTAGAGTGTGTTCCACTCAAGACATTGTTCCAGAGAGAGAAGAGGAGATTATACATTATATTTTGATGAAGTAGAGAAACAATAATGTTATGTGACAAAAGAAAAATATAGGTGGAACATGGTTGACCTCCGAAACTTATATTTTTCTTTTATATATGATTTTACTAATCATTAGGGATTTTAAGGGATTTGAAATATGGAATTCAAGCGTGTAAACAAGTTGGATTCCATAGGGGGAGGTATGTAACAATGTTAAGTAACAGGTGTCTAAATTGGGGGGTTTCTGTAATTAAGGGGTGGAATAAACATTCTGTCCTGGGCTGTTTACATGAGAACCACCTGGTGGAGACGGTACTGCGACAAGTACTAATTGTCATACAGGACGTCCCCTAGTTCTGGTGGCCTGTGTGAGTCGGTTCTGGAAAACAGCCCAGGAATGTGAATGTATATCAAAGTAAGGATCCTGATTGGTGGAGATGTCATTTCATCACAGGAAGGGACCGCGCCCGTCGGGATCTGCTATAAAGGAAGGCGCCGACAGCCTTCGAGAGGAAATTCAGAGGAAATTCAGAGGAAATTCAGAGGTAATTCAGAGAGAAATTGGGGAGTATTCTAGCAGAGACGTTCCGGGTTTGGACAAGTTTAGTGGGAGTTGCTTCGGTATCTAACACCTTGTAGATCACTGAAGCAACAGCAAAATTATCAACAAATTACACAACGAGATATAAGTACTAACATCGTGTACTGAGAAATTGAATGTTTTACGCTTAATATATATTTTATATATATTCAAGACTTTATTATTTTATCCACGAGTGTTGTGTTTGCCGTGCCAGAACATTGGGACAACGATAGCGTGTCAACGTATATAAGACCCGTTTACATTGGTGCGTATGACCAGGATTGTGTCAACGCATAGACCTTTTTACATTGGTGCCGTGACCAGGATTTGTGTCACGGATAAAACCCGTTTACATGGTTGACTAGCCTTAGGTATGCCAGCCTCTTCCCCCCCCCCTCCAGCCTGATACTCCACAATTGAGGGCTGCTCGAGTAATTATTCAAAGTTTAAATTATGAGAAGATTATTAACATAGAAAAGCGTATCGCGTGTGGTGTTGCTGAGCGAATGAAGAGCACAGGTAGATTTGCATTGCCGTCCTTCGTTAAAAAGGCGAATCTGTCTTATTTGCAGCGTACAAGATTGACTTTTTAGAGAACACTCCTGATGGTCAAAACACTCTTCACGGTACACTAATTGTTATCAATCAAAACGATGTAACCGACGATGACACTGATGCTATCCCGGTAAATGAACCGATCTATATACCTGAACATATCAACCCTATTAATGTTAACATCAATTTTAAACTCCCTTCAACCAATCTAGCTTGCCCCGTGACTGCAGAAAAACTAGCATACAGCTCGAACAATAATTTCCTACAGAAATATATGACATATGATAGAGTAGGTTAATGGCTATATTTGGACAAGTCAGGTATTCCATTTACAAACCTTTTTGTGGATCAGACATTGGAAAAACTTATCAGAGAACTCGAAGTTGCAGGAGGCACCACTGGCATTACGCAAGATATAGATGCTTTAGAAAGATTTTTCATGATTGCCCCAGAACTAATGAGTCTTATTCAGATATTTCAACATGATTTTGGTGTCAGCTATGACAAGCAAACAACTAAAGAACATTACCAATTGAGTAGCACAACAGCTATTCGTATGTTCACAGAATCATCCTTAATCAAACAGAGTATTATTAAGCACTGTGGCGGAAATCCTTTCCTCTCAAGAAATGAAACTAATGAACATAGCCTGTAATATGCAGATTCCAAACAATGCAAAATAAGATATTCTTCTTCGTGATACAAAGGGAACAACTCAATTTGGAGTATTCGTTTCACAACGTGTTGCAACGTCTACATCAGATAAATCAATTGGGACGTTTAATAAATATCAGAAGAAAACAATGTGTATAGTCCGGTAGCCATGGCAGTATACCTGGACTTGGAGTATATATAGTTTTTTTCTTTACAGAATACTGCTGCCCGGACCACCGGTTTGAAGATTCCGGAAGGTGTGGAGGTGTCACCCTTTGGCAATTTTAGTTATTCACGTTTTTCAAAATGGCCGCCAAGAGCCACTGTGGAAATATAATTTTTTCACTTTTTGGCCTTGAAATATGTATAATACCACTTTTCTAACTAAATTGACCATGAACAACTCATTTCCGGCATTATTTTTTAATTTAAAAGTCGCTGTCGTGCATAAATTCAAGATGGCCGCCACTACTGAACCACTAAAGTACAGTTCTGAACAGAAACAAACATGAAACTACATTGCTGGCCAAACGTTCTCTGTGGATTTATTTTCTACGTGTATTCAGCGAGATCATTTATAATAAGAATTATGAAAGCACGATCAAAGCAAAAAGGTAATAACGGTAATAATATTTGTATAAAAATATTTACTGCTAGCAACGACATAGGCCTACAGGCAAATGTTCATGTATTCACCATATAGTTATATATAAATATGAAACAACACAGGTAGTGTTATATAAAATAATAAATTATATAAAATAAAATGTATTCACCATATAGTTATATATAAATATAAAACAACACAGGTAGGGCTATATGAAATATAGTTAGGGCCTATCACTAATCTATAATTACTGTTCTGAATTCAGTTGTCATGAACATCTTAAATTGTAGGCTTATACGTGCATTAAAATCACCAAGATTCACTTGAAAAACTAAAAGATGTGCCGACGATTAGGCCTCAGCTGCAGAGCTTAATTTGCATGAATCGACAGGCGGAATTGGGGAGAGCCGTACAGATAGACTGATAGACTGGTGGAAAACTTGACTACTTAATTTTGTATCCAGCCTCAGGCTGATGGAGACACAATAGTAGTAGTACTTAGAATAATGCTTAACGTCACTTTTCGGCACTAATTTTAAGTGACATTTAAGTGTCATTTAAGTGACACTGTAATACATTAAAAAACTATGCAGTCCATAGAGGAGATGAATGATGCACATATGATGATGTGAGGGTGGGGTGATAGGACATGGTTGGTTATTCAGAGTGGCTTCCTTCACTCGCCTGATAAGGGGTTATGGGCATGTCTAGGGGATTTAACCCCAGATATGCTCAGACGGTGGGAGACTTGGGCTTAGCTAAGCAAAACACAGCTCCGCTATCCTCTGGTCTGATAGTCCCCAGAGTAGTAAGTAATAGCTGAGGGTAACTCCATTCATCCCATGTGATATACCTAATGGCAAACACTCTATTACCGATAGCTTAAAGCCTTGCCACGGCCAACACCAGTGCCTGCGCTGATGCGGGAGCTGCATTGTCACAGTTGTTGAGTGGAGGAGCCAAGGTAGGCCTACATGTACACAGCTGTCAATCCACCCGAAGATTATAGCCAGATACGTGGAGGCTGCACATCGTCCCTTGGATAATCGCTAATCGGATAGACTAGTGCATGCAACATACAAAACAGATCCCCAATGACCTTCCCCAGGTGGGGGCCAAATGTACTACAGCTAGCGATCATCCCAGTATCCTGATGGAGACACACAAAATGACAACTTGCAGCAATATATAGGATCAAACTGGACCAAATATTAGGCTAACATATTTAGGCCTAATATTAAACGTTGATGTGGAAACACTATGGCAATATATGATATTGTGTTTATATGTTTATTCAATAAATATTTTCAGTTATCATCGTCCTTGTCATTATCATGACCATTATGTATGTGTAAAGTTGTTACCACAATGTGTATCGCAATTGTACACGCAGAAAATTGCAAATGAATGATTATCACTTTAATTTGCAGAAACATATTTTACTTCTGCGACGTAGGTAGGTCATACATGAACATGTTATAACCTGTTGCGCTGCACAGGGATTTAAATCTACATTTTATGGGATAATAATTGATAACAATTTCTTATTTACAAAATCCTTTTGAGAGCCAACGTCAGTTGGGTCAAAATTAGGAAGGTATTTCGAAACACATGTCAGCACTGTACCTGTAGATGTGCTGTTTTAACGTTTTTCTGTGAAAGCATCCGTTGTTGGAGGCAATGAACACAGTTATGGGGCAGTGGTCAGGTGCTTGCCTGTCAGCCCACTGCGTCTGCCTACCTTCACTCATGGTGGAGTATTGGGGCTGACCATAACATACTGTCATAAATGCAGTTGTTTGTTCAATAATATCTGTGATTTAACGAGTTTGGTCACCTATGCTAAAAATAGAATAACCAGCTTGAACACTATAAGTATCTTCAGTGCAGTTGCCATAGCAACAGGCAGCTGTACATCATAGATTGATATGGCTTGCCGACCTAAATAATTATCAGGTATGATTTGCTTGTACTTGCCCCGGCTAGGGACTACCCAGTCCGAAGGTTCACTAGTCCGAAGGTTCACTAGTCCGAAGGCTCACTAGTCCGAAGGTTCACTAGTCCGAAGATAAATGTTCACTAGTCTGAAGGTTCACTAGTCCGAAGGTTCACTAGTCCAAATATAAAATTTAAAAAAATTCACAGAAAAAACTTACAAAAAAAGTCAGAAAAGAAACTCAGAAAAAACATCAGAAAAGAAACGCACAAAAAATAATGCTTTTGATGCATGATGTGAGAAAAATAATTCGTTTGTTTGATATAGGCCTATATTTAGCGCCTTTGAGAAAAAAGATTGTTTGCCTTTCCATTCTTAGCCTTCTAAAATAAAAGAAGTACGTTCGGAAAACTCATATCCCCCCACCCCCACGTATCTTCTGGCCCAACCTTAGCCTAAGTGGTTATTCAAGTTTCAGCCCAAAGTTAAAGTCTATTTTCAGAACCAGATTGGGTGCGTTGGGCGAAACATTTCTGTAAATGCAACGATATTTTGATACATATAAATTATTGTAAATCATGTTTAAACTTAAAGATATTATCAACACCAAAACAACGTTTTCAAAATTACCTTTGATATTTTACTTTTCAAATGTTACAAATTAAAATTTTAATACCATAAACATAATAATAACTTTGATATTTTACTTTGCGAACGTTACAACATTTTAATACCAAATGGGCTTTGCTTCGCATATAAACTAACACTTAACAAAAAACAAACCCTGCAAAGCAAAATAGTCTATAGTCAACACCAACATTGAACTATCACCTAATTTGGTTCAAAATAAATTCCTAGTAGTGATGAACAAGATTGGACACTGCCGTCCAGTAATTGTTCAGACCCCTGTCTCCCCTCATATATTCCGCTTTTAGGGTAGACTAATAAGTCTTTTCAAATTACGACCGTTGTCGTCCCTCTGTAAACACAAGCCCTGAATTGCACTACATGCCAGATGGTCTAACATTTGAACTATACAACATTTTTTAATGAAAATTTTACGGTATTTGGCGGGGGACGGGAAAATAGTGAAGTCCTTGCAAAATTGCATGAAATATCGGTTGAGAATTGACTGAGAAATCGAGGGAAAACATGCCCTACAGTTTCATGTTTGTTGACTTACTATAACTTAGTCTATAACAGAGTTTAGGGGGGGGGGGGGTATGGTATGTATGTAGGCCTTATGTACATGTATGTATGGATATTGCTTTACGTCCCTTTCTGCACATTGCAATGAAATGAATCGGGCTTTAGGCCACCTTTGTGCACATATAGGCTAAACTGGGCCAGGAGAACCTTCGGACTAGTGAGCCTTCGGACTAGTGAACCTTCGGACTAGTGAATCCTGCCCGTTGTTCAGGTAGGCTACCGGAAAAACGAGTTTCCCTCATGGTCAAATTACAAATTTTAGCTATACTATCTGTAATATATGGCGCAAACACCTTTAGAAATCTTGAACAAATATCTACCAAGCGGCACACACAATCGGGGATGCATCCCTTAAAATTCTGGACTAATTTCGTTCAAACCTGTCGCTTTTTTAACGTCCACGGAAAAAAGCTGTTTCTTTATTGGCTCTGGTGTGACTTCCGTGAAAGAAAATGAATTTCCATGGACCCCATATATGGGTTTTCAATTTTAGATTTTACTCCCCTGAACTTCTCAGCCAATTGTTGCCAACAGTTGAAATTTTTTTAAAATGGGCTGCAATTCCTTTGTTGCTGTTAAGTAAACTGCCAGCAATGTTCAATGGTATGTTATACATGTTCTACAGCTTTACTTGCTCTCTCGATCACCAGATGTCTCAAATCTGCCTTATATTATAATGTCATAACAGAGTCACCTGGTGAGTTTAGTGCTCAGACAACGCGCACGTCTTGTTGAATGGCACATGATGTAAATATTGAATGACAGAGTGAACATTAGTGAAATCGCCAAGCTAATAAAATCTAAAAATGTAAATAAATATATTTATTTTAAGGAAACAAGTTATATAAAGCTTTAATGGGGGGTCACTTGCTCTCTCGATCACCAGATGTCTCAAATCTGCCTTATATTATAATGTCATAACAGAGTCACCTGGTGAGTTTAGTGCTCAGACAACGCGCACGTTTTGTTGAATGGCACATGATGTAAATATTGAATGACAGAGTGAACATTAGTGAAATCGCCAAGCTAATAAAATCTAAAAATGTAAATAAATATATTTATTTTAAGGAAATAAGTTATATAAAGCTTTAATGGGGGGTGATTAGCTGAAAATGAATACGTAGCATAAAATAGTTGTTTTTATCTATACACGATATTTCGTTTGCACAACACTATAATATGAGCAAAATGTCGGTGTTGAAGATTTGATCCTTTCGGTTCAACGGGAGATGATGAGTGGTTTTATCACAATATTTGATGTGTGACATGTGCAGCCCCTACTTGTTACGACTTGCACATGACCCAACTGATCCCTTATACGGAAGGAGATGAATGTAAAAAGCGTACATTTTGTCGTTTTTTTTCGTTGCCTATCTTGTGATTGCGGTAACTCTAAGTGGACAAGGAGGTCAACTCCATTGTTGTCACCGTGCTAGCTAATACAATAAAGTATGGAGGAGGGGGTCTTGTATAACTTTGTTTTCACCGAGTTGCCATTCAAAACAGTTTCCGGTGACGTCACTGCGTTTCACAGAATATATTATGCATTTCCCGCAATTTAGAGCTGTTTATTAAATAAAATTTGTTTTTTTTGGTAAATGTTGTTCGTCAAGCTCCCTTGATCCCCCAAATCACGCACAAAATAACCACTTTATTGTGAATGTAACCACTGGGGGTGAACTCACAGCCAAATGCTTTGATGACGATCATAATCGATTTTACATATGTGTTGTCACGGTTTCGTTGCTATATATATATATCACAATGTCCACCAGACAAAAACACGTTTTATTTTAATCACCCCGGATTTTTAAATATACTGGAAGTGTTACGATGGTGAGGACGTTTTTTAATCTTTGGCATTGTATGTAGACAAATTGTATCTATAATATTTAATTTACTTTATTAAAAAAACGATATATCAAGCAATATATGTATATGTATTTTCCCGTATTTATCAATAACCCTGTTTTTTTGTATTCAAATACCCCACGATTCTCATTTCATGCAGAATGCAGCTTTTATAAATTATCAAAACAATATAAATGATAATTATTTTTCAGAAAAGTTAAAAATTAGGAGATTTACAACATGTCAACTGGCTGAGTTTAATGCAAACGTATTTGACGATGTGATACATCTGAAACCTTACATGACTTGCACATGACTTAATGCGAGTTGAAATTGTTTTATCGTGGATTACGGCTAGTAAGTTATATAAAAACAATAAAATTGTTGTCTCATTGCCATGTCCTGTCAAATGTTACATGTCCATTAGACAAAGGGTCGATCAAAATGACAAAAATGTAGGCCTACAGACGTTTATAATCCATCGGAATGTTGCCCTAGGGTAGTGGTTAGCACCGCTGCCTTTCACGCTAGAGTTCGGGGTTCGGTTCCCGATCTCTGCGGCTTGAAAGAAACAAAAATGTGTCTTCCCCATCCTCTCGTTAAACTCAGTATTGTGGGAAGCTTCTGTGATCGAGAGGTAGCGTGCTCGACCTCAGACCGCCAGGGCTCGAATTTCGAATCTTGTGTCTGGAGGGCAGTGTCATCTCATTCATCGTCAGGAGGTTCTCCATAGCCCAGTTTAGCCACAAAGGTGGCCTAAAACCCCATTCATTATTTGCCGCGCACACATTTAAACACACAAAAGAATAAAAGCTAAGAAAAAATATGCTAATTGCCTAAGTATGTCCCATTGATGTTGTTTGTCAAGCCCCTTTGATTCCCCAAGTCACAAAATAAAATAACTACTTTATTTTGAATGTAACATGTTGGTGAAAACCCAAAATGTCAATAAATATATTTATTTTAATGAAACAAGTTATGTAAACCTCTAGTAGTCCGGTGGCAGAGGGCCTGAACCTTGCAAGGTCTGGTAACAATCAATTCTTTGCATTTTTCGGTACTCCATATCAACTAGTTTGAGATTCGGGTGTACTAAAATCATGGCTTGCTTTTTTTTAAATTCAAGATGGCCGCCAAGATAGCCGCCAAATCACGGTCAAATATGCTTTTTCAACAAATGAAGCTAGGAACAAGTTTAATACCTCATTTTCCAGTAGTTTTGACTGGACAATCTATTTCTAAAATTATTTTGAATATTCAAGGTCATCTTCAAGGTCAAAAGGTCAATTTCAAGATCAAGTAAAAGAAAATATCATTTCCATGAAATAAATAAATAAATCTAGGCGTGTCTTTATCATGGGAATTTTACTGAAAAAATCCAATTATGGCTTTATTTTGGTACTTCAAGGTCATCTTCAAGGTCAATTTCAATTCAAGGTCATCAAAAAATGGATTTTTAACAAACGTAAACAGCAAAAAAAAGTGCAGTACGTCTTTTTGATGTAATTTTGACGAAATAATCCATCCACGCTACTATTTTGCTGATTGAAAGTCATTTTCAAGTTCAGTGTGTCAATTTTAAGGTCAGGTATTAAATCGAAAATATGAGTTTTAACAAATACGGCTAGTTTTATTTTATTATTGATGAAGACATATATATTATGATAAGAGGCCCGTCAAATATATTTTTAAACTTGTATGTAGATAAAATCGCTTATTTTCTCATTTTTTTTAATTTTACTTGATCTGACTTCATTTGACCTCATTTGACCCCTGAGTTAACTTTCTAAGCGGTCGATAACCCAAATGATGGGTATATATACCCAAGGGACCAAATTCTACAGGTCGTTTGCTTCTAACCAAAATGTTTATCAGAACTGATTTCTAGACAAATAATTGGATATGGCCTCTAGTTTAATAACTTTTTAACTTGAGCAACATAGAACAATGATTTTGGTGCCTACACTAGTGTTTTGGTAGTCAAATAATCTGTCACTTGTATTCAAATATTGTTTAACTCATCCGTAGTATGTAAAACAAGAAAATTAGCATTGTATTCTAATTTCAAATACAAATTATACCCAAATCTTTAAATAATCAGGATCACATAATTTTCTCACATTTTTCCGCTATATAGTGCTGTCGGGATTCATTTGGATATAGTGTTTGCAAAATTTCATTCTGTTGAAAATTGACAGAGAAATCAGCGAAAAACCTTGCGATCCTGGTTGGTCAGTTTTAATGTGAATCTGGGTATAGTACATATTGAGGAGTAAGACACAAACTGAAATAAAATTACTATTTATACCCGAGTTTCATAAGGAAATAAAACTACTTGTCTAATATTCTGAGAATTATTTTATTCCATATTTTATTAGCCAATTGGTAAAATTTCCAAGACTGATCAAACTATGCACTGAGAAAATAACACTTTAAGTGAATTTTGTCTACGTTTTCAACAGTCATTATCTAAAACAAACTAGACTACAATACTGCCGTGCAGGCCTACTGTGGATCTGCCACATACCTTGATGCTTGATATCACAGCTGATAGTGACTATTATTCCCAAGGCTCACTCCTCTCTTTGATAGGACTACAGCTGTTATAGGGGTACGTTGCCAAGGCTATAGAACTAGCATGCTTGAGACTTGGTGCAAGATGACAGACCACAAGACTAAAAACTTGTGACAAAATCATGCCAGAAAAAAATAGGGTTTAGGTAGACTAGCCGGAATCTCCTCACATTTAGCCTTGATTTTTTTATTCAGATACTTTAAAATGGTCAAGTTAGATTTTAAAGGCCAGAAATGGAATCGTTCACCCTGAAAACCATGGTCTAGAAACTAAAATCCTGATTCTATCTCTTTTGGTTCAGAAGTTATAGTCCAAAATGGACGCCATCTTGTATTTTGAAAAACCCAAGTGGGTGTTTTCAGTACACCCAACGGATTCGTGATGTACATGATTCAAAAAATGCAAAAACAACTATTGTTACCATACATTGCAAGGTTAGGCATAAAAGTCATTCTGTGCCACCAGACTATAGTGGGGTGATTAGCTGAAAGCTAATAATTGGCGTAAAATAGTTGTTTTGTCTAAACACGATATTTCGTTTGCAACACTATTATATCAGAGCAAAATGTCGGCGTTGAAAATTTGATCATTGCGGTTCAATGGGATATGATGAGTGATTTTATCACATCATGATGCTGTTACCAGTGCAACACCAACGGGGTCAGTTCGTTATTCCGACAGGTCTATATTCCGACAGGTCTTTTTTCCGACTGGTCTATATTCCGACAGGTCTATATTCGACTATATTCCGAGAGGTCGTTATTCCGACAGGTCTATATTCCGACATGTGCGCCCCCTACTGGTTACGACTTTTTTTTGTGAGCCCAACCGGGGTTCATTTCTTACTATATGCAGTGCGAATGTTGTGCAAGTGCAGTCTGTAAATGTGGGTTGACACAGCAGGTCCGTAGGCTATTGGTCGTGGGACTACTTGACAGGGCTGTGAGACCAACTTCCTGTCACTTGGTCCGGATGTAATCAGCCTGACCTCAATCCGACTGACCACCGGACCTATATCCCAGTTACCTGGGCCCGGCCATCACAAGCGCCCGCGGGCCCTTGGTAGCTAATCATCCCCAAACGGGTCATAGCTCCGAGACGCCCCCAATGTCGCATCCGTAAGTAGATGAATCAGTGGCTTGACCTACCCATTGAGTGTGTCTAACTCACCCTGGGTTGGGGTTACGACTAGTTACTGGTTACGACTTGCACATGACCCAACTGATCCCTTATACAGAAGGATGTGAATGTAAACAAGAAAATCGTGCTGATTCTCTCTATATCCGAAAAAATCCAAAATCTAATGGAGTGTTTGTCGCGGACAAATTATTTATTTCGACTCGGTTTGACAGCGCTCTGAAAATGTCAAATTGTATTACATGTCTATAATTATGGAACTATTGAATTAATAAATTATTTATTTCATGCAGAGTCTGCCCGAAATTATTTATTTAAAAAATACTCCCTTTCAGATAATTATAAAATATATTTATTCAGGATAGAATTATTAGCAAGAACACTATTTTACATAATTGCCTTCACTTGGCCAGTCTCACGCGAGTGCTACCGCACTGCGTGCTCGTTGGTAAGATAACTTGTTATGGAAGATGATAATTGCCCTGCCTAGGCCTTTGTGCAACATGTGTATACTTAAAAAAAGTAAGGCTAAGATATTGCAAAAAATACGATGAAAACAGTAATCTTTTACATAATTACTGCTGACTAGGCCGCAGTGTAAAATACAGAGTAGTGTATAATTGTTAAAGGAAAAATATAATATTGCAAAAAAATATATAAAACATTATTCGGAGTTAATTAAAAACTGTTTTAATGTTTGTTTAAAACAAAATAAACGTATCAATGTTTCTTACGATGTCTGGCAAATTATTCCACATAAAAGCACTATAATAACGTAAAGAACATTTAAAAGAGCTTCTATCAGCCTATAACGGGAAAGTCACCTCGGCTCACAGATTGACCTTTTCGTTAAGCTGGAGTACTGTGTCAAATTTGGCGTTTTTGTAGGCCCGGTAAATAAATTTCCCTAAAGAAGCTAGTTAACTGGTTAATCCAAATTAATGTTTGCAAGTGAAATCGGCTAATGTGGTACTGTAGAGCATCGCTTGTTAGTGATAATAATTACGATTTTGTTGCTTCCTAAATAAAGCTACCTTAGCTCCATCAGTTGTATTACTATTTCTTGATTTGTATATCAAGCAGACCAATTTCTCACATTGAATCTGTTTTTTTTGTTGCTGCCGGCTTTCGTGTGCAAATATTTGTTAACAGGATAATGGGTCAGTATGAGAACCACCACTGCCGTGCAAAGCCAAAAGGCAGTATCTGCTTACTTTACTAGTGAGCAGATACGACCTTTCGGCATTGCGGAGCAGAACACATCTGTATGTGTCTCTGGATTAAACAACAACATCGGCTGAAGCCGCCAGCTGTGATAACGCATATTTGTTCAGGCGAGTTTTCAATTAACTCCTTTGATAAAAGGTTAGCTATGTCAGCCTTGTTTTTTAGGATAGATAAGAAGCCCTGCCAGTGCTGAGGTAGAGGGGTGTTTCTATCAGGCTGAAATGACTAATCTCTGCAGACTTGACCAATTCAGTGCTGTTTTCTCAGAGTCAGGTTTCATAAAGATTTAAAAATATTTGTCATAAAACAGTTTGTGTTCTGTTCTAACAGTTTGTGTTCTGTTCTAACAGTTTGTGTTCTGTTACCAAGGACCCCCACTTGTTGCTTAGTTTTTTGTCACTATGTTTATCATGTTCTTCTTATTCATCTGCTCTGAAAATATATATTTCGATATTTCGTGAGCTTCTCTTTGACTTTAGCCTCATTGTATGCATCGTTATGCTTTCTAGACGTGATCTTTCTTTGTGTCCTCTTAAAGGTGATCTATCACCCCTTATATGGTATGAATAATTATGTCCTTATGTGGGGTAATTGGCTATCATGTGACCCTATCAGAGGGTCACATGATAGCCAATCACCCCATATAAGAAAACACTTGTGCCCCATATTGTGGCAACTTTGATTTATTTGTCACAAATTTATTCATACTATATAAGGGGTGAAAGATCACCTTTAACCTGCAACTTTCGATGTTTAAGATTGTTATCTGTGTAATTTGAAATGTGTGAGCTGTAGTTTAAAGGAAGGTTCCGTCTTGTTAGTGCTGTCACATTATTTGTCATTCCTAGTACGCATCCACTTATTTTTCCAGTTCTATTGAGCCACTCTTGTTTTGGTGAACGTCTACTTGATTGAATTTGCTCTCTCCACCTATTACTACAAAGTTGCCTTCTCTGAATTAGCTCAATATAAATATATGTAGCACATGTGCATATCAGCCGGATAAATGGCTCCCAATTGGCATAACTAATGTGCTTATATTTGTGAAAGTATGGCAACATAATTTTGAATGGAGGAAATACAGATCACAAAAATCTCAACGTTGTGCACGAGTGAAGGAAAACAGTATGCTCACCATCTCCCTATAATTTATGTGTATCAAAGAGCAAAGTATGGATTAGTTTTATTATTTATGTGCATGAGTAAGTGAGAGAGTGAGTGAGTGAGTAATTGACTGAGTGAGTGAGAAGATATGCAATTACATAACATAATCTGATGATATTTCCCTGTTACTATTATACATACATGCTATTCCAATGTTGAGGAATAGCAGGGGCGAATGTGTGAATAATGTGAATCATTGCTTGTAAAACCAAGGAGCATGTGTGTGAGTGTGTAAGTGAGTGAGTGAGTGAGTGAGTGAGTGAGTGAGTGAGTGAGTGAGTGAGTGAGTGAGTGAGTGAGTGAGTGAGTGAGTGAGTGAGTGAGTGAGTGAGTGAGTGAGTGAGTGAGTGAGTGAGTGAGTGAGTGAATGAATGAGTGAGTGAGTGAGTGAGTAGGTGAGTGAGTGAGTGAGTGAGTGAGTGAGTGAGTGAGTGAGTGAGTGAGTGAGTGAGTGAGTGAGTGAGTGAGTGAGTGAGAAATAAAACAAAACACGTATAATTATTATTAACTTTACATCTTATATAACAAAATAACATTAACAACACAAACACTTGATAGTTTTTCCACAATTAGTTTTCACCAGAGAAACAATTTCAAACCGAGTTACACCGCTGATAATAAAGTTCAATTAGTTCAGGTCAAAGTTACATAAAACTACCTTTTTGGTTATTTTCCAAATATACTTTATCTGTAGAAAAGAAAACTAGATAATCACAATCAGCTATAAATGAAATGTGGCGTCTTTATTCATACCTGACAGTCAATAATTTATAATGTACGATTTGGCACATGCGAAATTTATTCTTAAATAAAATAGTTTACTATTGTGTTGTCTCTTATAATTTAGCAAAATAAATGTACGAAGCTGAAGCTCGGCATTGAGCGGGTAACATAACATGATAATAATATAATAGTCAGTTAATGAGATCAAGCTGTAGAAAGTCAGAGCTGCGTATATAAAGTAACAAGTTGTTCAAGTACATATAGCGCCAGTGCCTCTGCTGGCATTCCACTTTTTCCAAGGAATTATTATTTATTAGAAACACGTTAAAACACAGATACTATAGCCAAAATGCAGTAGCGGTCTATCTGCTTACTTGTAAATTAGGCATATACTTCTTTTTGGCTTTGCTGTCAAATTTCCAAATGATCTTTTACATGAATTAAGGTGGAGCTTTTTATAGTGAAACAAAACATTGGCTCTAATCAATACTTATATATACATATTATAGTAATTTCAATACACTGCTGTACAGCGAATCTGAGACATAGGGATTATTACAACACAAAAGTATATAATACGACGAGTATTTTAATTCGCATAAGCCGAATGCCAGCAGAAAGCGTTTATAACAGATACTTACTGTGTTGGACGGTAAGATAATTGAACAGGGGAACAAAAACGCTTTAATGTACAGCAGTTCTGCCATGCGAAGGCAAACATCAGTAACTGCTTACTTGAAAAATAAGCAGTTACTGCTGTTTGCTTTTGTACGACGCGTTAATGTCACAGAATCAGACCTATGTCTCGGCAGTTACATGGACAAGGCCGAATACGATCCCTAGTGTGCAGCACATACTAAATCATTTTGATTATACAGCAATGGATACAATTATTTTTACATTTTATATATTTTGGCAAACCACTTGTCAACGTTCGTTTTCACTACGAACCTGAACGATTCTTTAACATACTATTTACTTTGAGAGTGGAGCTGGGGCTCTATGTCGTATACTATGTTCCAGACACGCAACAACACGCCACCACGTCTTTTCTTCTGTGGAAAGCCAAAATGGCATGAATTGCTCACTGTCCAAGTAAGAAGTTACTGCCTTTTGGCTTTGAAGAGAAGTATTGGTATCTACAGAGTGCGGTGATGTTCCAGGCAGTGGATGCAATGGCGCAGACCACAAGCCATTGGTCAAAAACAACAACAACACCAGAAAGCATCGATCTCGTGGACTATTTTAGTCTGGTGACACCAACGTACTGTTGACTACATGGCGGTCTCGTTGGTCGGCAGTGTCAGTTTTCCGCCATTTTCTGTAGCAAGAGACATATACTGTGAATGTTCTCTGTCGAGAGGTGCCGCACCCGGCGTGAACAGTCTCTTAAAAGTCTCCCGAAACTGCTTGCTCATGCCGCAGTAAACGAAGAAGTTGATGGGATAGCTTAGTAAAATGAACAGATTGATAAATATAGTGGTGACGTTACGAGCGTTCGCTTCCATGATCCCCGTCTCCAGAGTGTTTTCCATAATGAACAGGATCAGGCAGATGGCCATGGGCAGCTCCACCAACAAGAAAACCCCAACCACCACCACCAACATCAGAGTGGTGCAGTTACTCTCTTTCAAGCGCCTGCTCTCTGATTTTCGGTTCTGCTTGAGTAGCATGCGTCTACGTGCCTGAGCACTGCGCATCGCGCTCACCAGCAGTGAGTTGAGGACCACCAGTGTAGTGCAGGGCACCACGTGTACAAGGAGTACACGCGTCCAGTAGTACATGCCGAAATACACTTGAATGTTTGACTCCACAAAAGGTGCCACGTGTCTAACGCAGCCCATTATGGTGACATTGGGTCCATGTACGCGGGACTGGAGCGGGACCGGCTTGTAATTGAACTCGGCAAATCGGCTGACTTGGGACAGAAAGGCGGCTACGTAGATGAACACGACCACTTTGATAACATTAGGCACTGTGCACCACTGCTTGGCTCTGAACGAGTGGCACACGTAGATGTAACGCTGTATGGCCAGAGCCACTGTCAACCAGATGGATGCTGTGTGGAAGATGGTGGGCATGTACTCAATCAGTATGTCATAAATGCCACACCAGCGGTACGGCAGCCACTCTGCCCAGTTGCCCAGTGTGTAGAAGTAGATGAAGCAGGGCATTGGCCAGACCCCTGTTAACATGTCAGACAGTGCCATAGCCACTAACACCACGTTGGTGGGTGTACGCATGTTCTTCTTGAGAAGTACCACACAAACCAGAATGTTGCAAAGGATGGTCACTATCGCCAATATTGGGCACACAAATCCTGACACGACCACAGTGTAGCGAGTCATTGCGTAGTCATCCTGCAGTGACAGGGGTCTCATCTGATGGGTCTCATTGTCCATCGGGTCCAAAGATATCCAGACGGGTGATGATGTCTCGTTTGCCATCAAGTCCATGCCAGCAGTGGTGTTAAGCATGTGTTCGAGTGTAACATCTTCTGTAGCAAGAGCGGATGGAGACGAGAAGCCCGTGACAGGCAGACTAGAATGGCTATCATTGCTATCGCCAGTGATGCCAGTCATTCTATTTTCCATGGTAGAGGTCATCTTGCTAAATGTGGGTACACAGGTCCAATGTGAGGAGGAGAGTGCTACGCCAGGCGGAGACTGGTCAGGATTAGCTGGTACGTCATCCTGTTTAGCCTGGTACGCCGTACACCTTTAGCACCTCTAGTATCTCTTATCACCAAACATCGCTTGCATCACCTGTCTAGATCTGCAAAAACAAAGACATTGACATTAGTCAAATGTGGTGTTTTTCACCCCAAAACACGGGACGTGGTCCCAGAGCTGATTTATTTTTTGAGCCAGCGTCGTAGACGATGGACCAACAAATAAATCAACATTAGATCAATGTGGGTGACACTGGAGAGACAAAGAATTATTCATTCAACAACAACATCGTGCAGCTATATAGATACATACAGAAAGACGTCTTAATGTGACTTGTTTATCACTCCCAACAACGTTAAAATAAAAGTACGGACAGCCACCGCAAAAGTAGATGCATTATTAATTTCATTGATGAGGCATCATGTATAGTATTGGGGCTTATTTTGATCAGAAGCAATCTTCTTTGACATGTTGTTTGTCACACGTAGGCCCTGATGCTGCCCTGCAACTGCAGAATGGGCATGTATGCTGCACTCTCGTGCAAAGACTGGCAAATGTAACTGCTTATTTTTCAAGTGAGAAATTCGTTATTTTGTCATTTCATGCGATTCCAGTTACATCATTTGATCTTTAATTCACTGGCGGTTATTTACGGTATGGATATATTTCAACAGTAAAGAGGTACATGATAAACGATGAAATCTTAAAATGTATTTACTTACTTGAAAAAACCCACCAGTAACTACAGCACACGTTTTAAGAAAGCCCTACTATATGTTTTATTGTTGGAGATGCACGCTCACATGTCCCTTTTATCATATGACCACACACTCCATCCACTCTGTTTTTTTTGTCAACAGGTGACCTGTAGGATCGTCGTGTAATTTTGACCTCGGATAACTCTAGTCCTTCCCAACAGTAGCAAGTCATTGTCACAGAGTTGTTTCAATGTTGACCGAGCGTCACATACGGTGCCCTAGGATTAAAACAATACAGGACAAAACTATTTTTGTTTGCTAGTATGTGGTAGACGGCAGTTAGTGGTTCGGCTTGCTATTAGACCATGGCGTCATAGCAATACTCAGATTGTCAGGGGACATATTTCCACAGGTCTGAGCTAGGCTCACTTCCCATCGGATGTTCTCACACCACTGCCACAAACATTGTGTGCCTTCCAAATATCTTGCAACATTAACTCATTTTTACATTGGGAAGGCCTACATTGGAGAGATGTCAAAACTCTGCTTGTACTGCTAACTATGACAAATGTCATACAATCCCAAGAAATGCGAAACCACACATAGCCACACTTCTATGAGTTATAATAACTCAGAAATTATATAAAAATATCGTTGACTGTGAGCCGTGTGAATAATGTTACTGCAATACCCCTCTCAAAGAAAACACAGGATTTTTCAAAATATTAAGTGTAAGTGATTGATTGTAGCCTACAATTTAATGTGGATGAATTTCATTTAAACATGCTGCATGGCGCAACACATGACAAAGACAAAGAAAATAACGACTTACTTTAAAATTAAGCAGTTGGGTCTTTTCCTTTGCTGAAAAATTATTTATCTGCATTGTGTACCACAACCAAGCAAACACTAGACGGTGACCAAAATGCTGGTTCAATGTTGGGCTAACGTGGGCCAACATTGAACCAACATCTGGTTAACGTCTCGTGCTTGCAGAGAAATACCCTACATAATAAAGCGAATGTTAGTGTTCAAGTGAGAAAGGCAAACAGCAGTAACTTAATTACTGCTGTTTTCCTTTGCGAAGAATTAATTTATTTTCTTGTTTTGGATTTCCCTGTATAGCGGATGGTGATCATGGTGTCGGGGTTTGATAATTAACATGATCAGGTATTGCCTGCAGACATCGTTAGATTGTTTGTAGAGTATCATCATTAACTGAATGTCGCTGCTGGGCACATTGCACCTACCCAATGTGATTTCCACAATCACAGTACAAATTAGTCTATGAATAACAAAGTCTTTGTTGTAAGACGGCAACAAAGACAATTTGACAGGGATTTTTCTGTATTCTGCCGGTAACAGAAAAATCTGTAGTGTTCCTTATAAAGCCTGCCTGCCTGCCTACATGCCTGCCGGCCTTCCTGCCTGCCTGCCTGCCTGCCTGCCTGCCTGCCTGCCTGCCTGCCTGCCTGCCTGCCTGCCTGCCTGCCTGCCTGCCTGCCTGCCTGCCTGCCTGTACGTCTGTCTGTACGTCTGTCTGTACGTCTGTCTGTACGTCTGTCTGTCTGTCTGTTTTATGATTCTAAGAAGCTGCAACCATACAGTACTATTCATAGCTTATAGGCATTATGAGTCTTATATATCTGTGTAAGGCGTTTAGGCTTTCTATACGGTCTTTGTCATGATAAAAGGTTATTGTATTTTATAGGATGTTTTATTTGTATCATTTTCATGCCACATCTGACACACACTTATTTTAGAAAAAACACTGGCTGAGCCAATAGCATAAAATACTTCCTCCTCAAGTCATACACATAAACCGACAATACAATATAAATACATTTTATCATTTTCCTTGAAAACAAACAAACAAACAAACAAACAAACAAACAAACACACAAACAAACAAACAAACACACAAACAAACAAACAAAAAAAAAAAAAAAAAAAAAACAGGAACACATACAATGTTGGGCAGATCGTAGCTGCTTAGACAACGTGTTAAACTTGTGAGTATCACGTTTTGTCCAACCAATCTCTACGTCTGCTTCGTGGCTAAAGTAGCCCATACGTACAATGACGAATTTACCCATGCTAAATATATACCTTGTTTTCCTTGCTGACTTTCAATTTCATTTCTTTTCAGTTACAATTGGGTGCTTAACCCTATAACCGTCGGTCCCGATTATATCCGTATTTTTTATTCGCACATTAAATACCAGCTTTTTAACATTTTGTTAGAGATAAAACGTTACAACAAACAGCAAGATTTGAAAATAGTTGGCCTCCACTTTGTCAAGTCGGAATAATTTTACACAACTCCAAGTGAGTGAAAATTATAATTAGATAATTTGGCGGTTAAAAGTTTAGGCAGCTGAGTCGTGTCGCTTCACTCGTAAATAATACTTACTTTGCGACGGACTCGCTCCCTGAAACATTGCCCATGCTGCGCATGCGGGTGGTACTACAGTTCTATGGCAAAGACGACCAAATCGTCGCTCCCACTGAAAAGATCAGATCTTCATTTCATCTTAAAGGTGATCTATCATTTATAGTATGAATAATTGTGACAAATAAAGCAAAGTTGCCACAATATAGGGCTAAGTGTTTCCTTATATGGGGAGATTGGCTATCATGTGACCCTCTGAGAGGGTCACATGATAGCCACATGATCACCCCATATAAGGACATAATTATTCATACCATATAAGGGGTGATAGATCATCTTTAATAGTGCTATATCCCCACTTTTAAATATATACCTCTACCCAGCAAACAAAAAAAACATTTGTTCAACATTTGTGCAATGTTGGTCCAACTCTCTGACGTTTGGCCGACGTTGTACAAATGTGATACAAATGTCTTCTGTTTTCTAGTTAGTCAGCATATCTTTTTTTAAAGGTATGGATGGTGCCCAGAACGGGGCACTCATTGATTACGTAATTATACTATTGCGTTCTCTCTGTGTTAAATGTAACGGTTGTCGCGCATTTTTTTCCAGTTGAAGATCCTAGGAAACAAAAAAAATTAGCTTAAAGTCGGATCAACGCTTACGACATTGCACCAACAACTTACTTCATCGGCAGGTTAAGTGGCTGTGCAGTGCCCAACCAAAGACGAGACGTTAAGCCAATGTTGCCTAAATAATGATTCAGCTTCTTCGACGCTGGCCCAGCATTAAGCCAACATTGGCTCAACATCTCATGTTTGCTGTGCAGCCGTAATTGTGAACGTGGCATCCAGGGCTCCGTCAAAGCACGCGTAGACGAGAATAATTAGGCTGATTCTGGATCTGAAAAGTACAGCTTCCCCAGCAAAACGCGAGACGCGAAGCCTATGATGGCTTGATGCTGGGCCAGCGTCGAAGACGTTAAACCAACATTCAGCCATCACTGGGTATAAATATCGTTTTTGTTGTGCAGGTGAAACTGGGTCACTGCTCAGATGGGGCTATCGGGTAGTTGTTAGTGATACTGTAATTACGCCCACACCAATATTACAGGTAGTTTTCCACGTGAAGGCTACCCAATTCCTTCGTATCCGTAAACACACCTAGTTTTCGTAGCACAGGTACCACTCCGTTGTATGCCGAGAGTCGTAGGTAATTATTATTCACACGGCGTTACCAACCGTATAATTTCCCTCTATGCCTGTACAACTCATTCAGCGCGGCAACTGGTATGGTATGGTAACTCTGATTACCTACACAAGCGGTGTGTAATACACACCGCTTGTGTAGGTAATCAGAGTTACCAACCATACCATTTTATTGTCTTACGTAATTAATATACATCGCTAGATACCATTTTCTGTGTCCGTAAGTCATCCGCGTAGTTCACAGCCGATACCATGATACAAGCTAACGCAATCTCCTGCTTCAAATGACGATTTTTATTTTTTTTATTTTGAGAATTTAGGCCTAGTCTTTTAAATTGAGTTTCTGACCAAAGTAGTTCTGAGGATCTACCTCAAACTATTTTATCCATTTTAGTGATATATTATTCATATGCTTAGCCTTATATATACGGGCATAGCAAGACAAGAGTCATGGGTAGACGAGGAAGAATTATTTTTCGAAACCTGACCTTTGAGAGCGGGGGCTTACTCCCGGCCTCCTACGTTACAGGCGGTAGCTCTGATCACTACACGAGGACCCAAACACACAGCATATCTTGGTGGACTTGATTGATTGATCATTGAACACCAATATGTCGCCAAGGGCCAATTAATCGTTGTGAAATGATCGATCACCAGGATTTATTACACTGGTATGGGATGAACGACCAGCTCAGAATGGAGAAGAACACGACTAAATCACCAAGAAATGTCCTTTTCTAACAGTCTAGAAACTTTTCTATTGTGTTTTTTTGGGGCAAGAAATCAAATTAAGTTGTGGTCATTTGAGCGCGGTGTAGCAACATATATCACTTAGGAAACAAAGTAGGATCGTCTGAGCTCCAGCGCCGATGTTGACAGAGTGCACCCTGTGGACGGCTATTCTGTGGTGCAATTGATAACTGCTTCCCCCAGCTATATCTTGTGTCCTGTAGTACAAAGGCAAGAGTAGTAACTGCTTCATATCATGCAGTATTAGATGCTAACATCATGCCATGAAGTGGGACATGTTACCACTCTGACATTTAGTGGGATATCCTGCTATGTAGTGGGATGTTACCATCCTGCCATGCAGCGTTAGATGTTACCATCCTGCCATGTAGTGGAAGTTACCATCCTGCCATGCAATGTGAGCTGTTATACAGTTACAGAATAATCTTTTAACCTGATACTCACTGTGTGTTTTAATCATAACATGACGAAAGACCCTCCGGGATGAAACTTTGCTCATATTGAAGCCACACGTATCACTTCCCCCAGCGTTGAATCAACGCCACTGACGTACGCATAACGGGAAAGCCACGAAATCCCAATGTTGACTCAACTGCGACGCTGGTCCGCCATTGAACAAACATTGGGTCGGTGCATCGTGTTTACTGCGATGTTAGAAGCACACAATCTAAGGAGCGATGATATCTGGTTACCAGAATAATGTGGGCGCTGTTTGGGATCCTGAGACCAAAGGCTATTAATTTGCCTTGTCATAACATGCACACAACGTGAGTATTGTGCCCGTTCCCATCAAGTTCAAATCATTTACTACTACAGGAAACCACATTCTCCAGAAATGTTTCGACATAGTCAACACATACGCACCTGATAAAAACTACGCGCTGACCGAATATGTCTGCTTTCGCAACCAAAACTGATACGAACAAAACCCATTCAAGCGAATTATCGCTTTACCGTAATAAACGAGTTGTGTTTCGCTACCGCCACCCACAACTTCCAGTGATGGATGACAATTATAAATTGTACATTGTGTATTTGTTTAATTTTAGACAAAAAAATTGTGCAACTCTTCATGTTTGAACACTCATTTCATTCCCATTAACAGTGACTTAATCGGCTGATAAAATGGATTAAAAACGATTATACTCGTTTTTAGCGCTTGAAAGAACCTAGAACACGTCGTCCATGGATATGAAAAGGTGTATCTTCCACTTCGTAAAAATTGAAAATAAAAATAAAATAAATAAGCAGGAATATATACTTTTATTTTCATAAACATAGAGTTTCAATGCTCATCGAGTCTCAATAGGCATCACTGGCTTACATAGCTCATTGAAATAATTAAAAATGCCTAGTGATAGGGGCCTCACAAAAGCCTAATAAGTAAACCGCCACTTACGTAATCTCGGCCATATGCTGCAACGTCAAACCACGCAGGCTAAACATACATGTGCTTCATTTGGAAATTGGTACAAGTTGCACAAAGGTTTCCTAAAGCCCGATTCATTTCATTTCATTTCATTTACAAGTTGCGAGATTCTCCAGATTTAAAAAGTTTTATAGATTTTCTAACATAATTCTCTCAAAAAACTATTGCTATTTCCCATAAATTAGAAAGCTAGTGTGGCCGCAGTTGTAACAGACTGAACGACGTTATCTGCTGAGAAAAGACAAACACCAGTAGCTGCTTACTTTTCAAGTAAGCAGTTACTGCTGTTTGCCTTTGCAGTGCAGATACCCACCCAGTCTACTCAGCCAACAAAGGATGATCCTAGGCCGATCTTGAGGCAGCGGCGATTGTAATTGTTTCGCTAGCCACACGTGGCTGGCCTCTCCGCCGCGGCTCCGCTGATGGATCATTTATAAGCAATCCGCCGTCATCTTTTCTGCTTACTGTCGTCGTCGCGGCGGGGTCCGCTTTTTGCATCTCCCATGATATACACTCGGGATGAGCACTACAATGAGAATATAGATGTCCGCGAGCAGCGAAAGCCGCCGGCCAGCAAACAGGAGACGTTGGCCCACCGGGCCAACGTCTCCTGTTTGCTGGGCCCGGCGTCGTGGTTTTTCCAGCTGAAAAAATCGGTGCTTTGTCATCGTGTCTGGCGCGGCGATTAATTGCGTTTGAACACGACGCGGCGACGACACTGGCAAACAGCGAGGCACGCCGTAGATCGCCTCGTGGCAAATTGATTCTTTCTCTGGCGCAAGGTGGACCGACGTCGGCGTCTTGCTGGGCCGGGGGTGAAGGGGTGACGGTGGTCTCCAGTCTGGGAGGAAATTGCAGCAATTCTGTCACTCTCTGACAGAAAATGTCATTGTTGCCACGACACAGTCGTCGACACGCAGACCACTCTCTTCTGATGCGGCCAGAAAAAGCCAGGGCTAAGCCAGGGTTTTTTATTCTGTTCTGCAAAGCCAACAAACAGTGACTGCTAACTCGTAAAGTAGGCCGATGCTGCATTTTGACTTTGAAAGACTTTATTATGATCCGATGTTTCAGAATAGCAATGCACACATCGTCTCCCTGTGGCAACACTCTCGTCAGTGCCACTTGAGAAAGTGGCACTGACGAGACTGTTGTCGCGGGGGGGGGGGGCAGTTTTTCTCTGAGATTACTTCAGTATACTAACTATAGCGGCGAATTGTCGGGGATGAGACGCAGTAAGCGCAAAACATTTATATAACATTTATACAATGTTGGGCCAAAGTCGAAGACATTGGACCAACGTTGTATATATGTTATACAAATGTTTTGTATTTGCTGGTGAAGGTGACGTGGCTCATTAATTATTTTCGTTGATTTTTCTAGCAAATTCCCTAATAATATTTTTCTCCTGGCCCAGTTTAGCCTATATGTCCACAAAGGTGGCCTAAAGCCCGATTCATTTCATTTCGTTTCTAATAATATTCTAGAATTGGGCCTCTTAAAAAATTGTAATAAAAGCTATTTATAAATAATGCGCTATATTTATTGATGGCATTTCTCAGGCAGACAGTTTCACATCGCAAACAACTATAAATATACTCCAGTCATACTTTCTTTCTCACTATGAGCCTATATGTACTTTTTCATCAAAAACGTGTTCTTCACGCAATAAATTATCTTTTTATTCAACAGAAATGATATTTTTATTATGAAAGAAACCGTGATAAACGGGGTCCTCGATGATGAAAAAAAATATTAGTAGAAAATAACATTTAGCTTTTAAATACTGGCAGATGTTACAATACGACGTAAAAAAATGTCTATTAAAACAATGTGAAGTTGTTTATCATCTTAGGCGGCACTGTTTAAGGGACATAGTCCATATTCGGTATTAACCTTGCAGTGCGGGGACTGACTTTAAACGTTAGAATCTGACATCTATAGACGTCAAATTCTGATGTCTAAAGTCGATCCCCTCACTGAAAGAGTAGTAAAACATTTACAATGGTTGCATAATAGACCCATGACAGAGGTATTAAAATGAAGCAGGCAGAGATAACTAAGTTAGAAAAACCCTTCCATCTCTATGGTTCATATACACATATTTAAGCGCCTCAAGGGTTAACCCTTTAACCGCGAAATTATTCAATCTGAATTTTCACCCACTTGAAGTTGTGTCTCGCTGACGCGACCCACAACTTCAAGTGAGTGAAAATTATTCAGATTTGACAAAAGGGAGGTCAACTGTTTTCAAATATTGCTGATTTATGTCACATTTTATTTTTAACATGTTTAAAATATGGTACTTCCTGTGCTAATAAAAAATGAAAACCCGAATATATGCGGCACCGGCGGTTAAAGATAAAGCACAAGACACGCGGACACCCGAGGTGGATATTATTGCTAAAAATGAAATATATCCAGCTTATCTCGGGTGGCTGGTCTAAAATAAACAAGTACTGCCCTGCAAAGTTAAACAGCAGTAGCTGCTCTCCTAGAACGTAAGCAGTTACTGCTGTTTGGCTTTGCTGCGGCAGTAACCGACTAGATGTGAGTGTGCGCCAAAGCGACAAGATTTACGCCGCAAAAAGGACTGCTTCGTTATATGCTTGAGAAAGAGTATTCAGGATTGGTAACCTTATAGGGTGTGTGATACTGGGGGATTTGCATGGACTTGAAATGAAGTCCTGATGAGATATTGGAGGAGCGCACCTATCCACATAAAGGACTGTGTTGACAGAGGAGCACGGGTGACCGGGATCCTGCAGGGTGACTCCTAACCCGCTAGATCCAAGGCCTATGTTCATGTAGCAGATTGTGGTTTTTAGTGCAGGGTAAACGGCTCACAATAAACACTTTGACATGGTATGTACGATGGATATATTGTAATTATAGTAGCCGAATATCACATAATTATATTTATCATATTAAATGCGTTTTAGATATTTACTTTTTTAAGCAATGCCAGCGCGTGATTGAGTGAGTGTAAGTAAATGAGTGATTGATTGAGTGAGTGAGTGAGTGATTGAGTGATTGAGTGATTGAGTGTTTGAGTGAGTGAGTGAGTGAGTGAGTGAGTGAGTGAGTGAGTGAGTGAGTGCGTGAGTGAGTGAGTGAGTGAGTGAGTGAGTGAGTGAGTGAGTGAGTGAGTGAGTGAGGGAGGGAGGGAGGGAGTGAGTGAGTGAGTGAGTGAGTGAGTGAGTGAGTGAGTGAGTGAGTGAGTGAGTGAGTGAGTGAGTGAGTGAGTGAGTGAGTGAGTGAGTGAGTGAGTGAGTGAGTGAGTGAGTGAGTGAGTGAGTGAGTGAGTGAGTGAGTGAGTGAGTGAGTGAGTGAGTGAGTGAGTGAGTGAGTGAGTGAGTGAGTGAGTGAGTGAGTGAGTGAGTGAGTGAGTGAGTGAGTGAGTGAGTGAGTGAGTGAGTGAGTGAGTGAGTGAGTGAGTGAGTGAGTGAGTGAGTGAGTGAGTGAGTGAGTGAGTGAGTGAGTGAGTGAGTGAGTGAGTGAGTGAGTGAGTGAGTGAGTGAGTGAGTGAGTGAGTGAGTGAGTGAGTGAGTGAGTGAGTGAGTGAGTGAGTGAGTGAGTGAGTGAGTGAGTGAGTGAGTGAGTGATCTTTTAATATCCCCGGTATCAAAATAGTAAGAAAAGTTAAAGTGTTATTTTGTCAAAATCTACATTCCTACACAGTCCATGCGTGAGCTTATGTGAGTGAGTGAGTGAGTGAGTGATGTTTGTCGCATTATCACTACTAGTAGAAGCCTGAAGTCGGAATTTTTTATGTGATTTGCAAGGCAGCATATAGGCATCATTCGAATAGTTTTCAACGACAATTTTAAACCAATATGCGGCCAAGCCACGCCGAGATTCGATCCCATGACCTGCAGATTTCGACTGATAACCATACTGAAGAGAGGTGCGTATAGTAGGCCCACCATATAGATCGTTGAAGTATGACATCCCAAAAGTAGCGCTTCTCTTACTGAGTTTCGTGGCTTAAATAATTTGTTATCGCGACAGAGTTAAATTTGGAGTGAGGTGACGGGAGGCGGGGGGGGGGGATAAATAGCCACAAGGGCAGACCGTACTTACTTGGCCTACCCTCTGGCAGCAATCTGAAAACATAATGCGTATAATAGGCCCACCATATAGATCGTTGAAGTATGACATCTTAAAAGTAGCGCTTCTCTTACTGAGTTCCGTGGCTTAAATAATTTGTTATCGCGACAGAGTTTAATTTGGAGTGAGGTGACGGAAAGGGGGGGTTGATAAATAGCCACAAGGGCAGACCGTACTTACTAGGCCTACCCTCTGGCAGCAATCTGAAAACATAATGCAAGTAGTTTTAGCTATTTATAATAGATTGCCTGCCTGTAGATTATCACATGGTAGACTTACATGCAGTTCAACGGATAATGAATTTATGCACCAAATATCAATTTGAATTCCACACGACGGTTAGTTTTTGAATGCGTTTTATATTCAAAAGTGACGTAAACATGGTAAATAACCAGTTTTAAACATCAGGCGATCATAATTATATTGGATTGGTATTAAATGGAAAATGTAATAATGTTGAAGTTGTGGGTCGCTGCGACGAAACACAGCTTTGATCAGGTTGAAACTAGAGATAGTAATGTTCTGGAGTCATCATTTGGTCTGACAGAAACGCTATTGTTCTTTGTAAGTGATACCTGCTGAAACTAATAGAGAGCGGATTAATTAAAATAAAAGGTCTATTAACCTTTACAGCGCGGGGACCGACTTTAGATGTCAGAATCTGACGTCTGCAGACGTCAAATTCTGACATCTAAAGTCGGTCCCCGCACTGTAAGAGTAAAATATTTATTGTGGCCGTAGACCCATAACATAGGTATCCAAATGAAGCGGAACGAGCTGACTAAGACATTTATGGTGATTTCAAATTGGAAAAAAATATTTGGCTTCTTAGTTTGCATTAAAATATACCAGCGCTTTAAGGGTCAAAGTTATTGGTGACCTTATCACATTGCTGTGAGACCTTGTAGTGACTCACCCAGTGTGACACTAGAGTGAACAGCAGTATCTGCTTACATGAAAAGTAACAGGTATACTGCTGTTCGCCTTGCAAATGCAAACGGTAGTATACGTTTGTTCGAAAAGTAGGCAGTTACCGCTCTTTGCTTTCACATGGCAGTATGGGGACAAAGGATGAATAATATAAACATGATATGACATATTACATTTGCATTCAATTCAATTAAAATAGAAGCCATGCTTTCTGGAACCGGTGATAATTATTACCTTGTTAATGATTTGATATGATTAACATATGTCATTAACTGTTTAATTAGTAATAATAGGTTTGAAACGGGATGGTATAAAAGAACTATGTTGTAAGCATCGGTACTATACGGTATATATTTATTTAAAGGTCATGTGGGAATCGCCAGCCCGGTTATTATGACACTTGTTTTAGTTATAGATCAGAGGACACGGATTGGTGAATTAAAACTCAGTACCACCATATCCGTACTGGTACGACCTGACAGACCTTTATGCATCAGGCAGTGCCGGATATATCCCGGCAAACACAAGGCGTTCACTCAATGCTGATTTAATATCGGGCCAGTATCGTGGATGGTGGTACAACATTGGGTCAGTTTATTGCTGGGGTTATCTGCTTCACTGCGAATTGGCTTGATTGACAAACTATGATCTACAAACTGTGGTAAATATCAATATCTATTTTAATCAATAAATCTACTAATAAACGTCTATTATTATTGAGGCTTATGGTGTATGGTTGGTTCTCTTTTTAAAGTAAAACAAGTTTTTTAACTCTCGCAAAAGCACTTGCCAGGGGTGGAACCAAACACACACACAAATCTCTGTTTGCAGGCCACACCAGCCCTTCAGACCAAGGTCATTGCCACCATCTCCGTAAACCCGAGCCAAACAAGCTTTGCCCCTTAAAGCGCTGAAATCTTTTTGTAAATCCATGGAAACCAAAAGGTTTTTTTCTTTTTAAAATCATCATAAATGTCTTAGTTGGCTTTTTCTGATTCATTTGAATACCCATGTTATGGGTCTACGGCCATTATAAAGATTTTTAGTCTTAAAGCGCGGGGACCGACTTTAGTCGTCAGAATCTGACGTCTAAAGACGTCAAGACGTCAGATTCTGACGACTAAAGTCGGTCCCCGCGCTGTAAAAGTTAACCCGTTGTCCAAAGTCCTGGACGGCAGCTCAATTTTGAAACAGCGTTGGGTCAATGTCTGACATTGGTCGATATCTGGGTGCGCCAGTTAAATCGGCGGTGTAGCCCCAATCTCACTTTGAAAAGGGCCCTTCTCGCCTGTAATTCCATCCCACCACTCCTGGAAATTACCGACTCAGCAACCTTTGATATCCACGCGGCGCTTCGCAACAACACACATTATTCCAAATTGTTTTTGCGTGGTTTACTTTCCTCCTTGGGGTTTAAGGAAGCTAATATTTCAAAATAATAATTTTCCTTACTTTTTCCAGTTTGTCTGTGTAAAATTTACAATAATTGATATACACTACACACGCTATATTGTCTTTAACAGCTCAATCTCATCCCCAGTAACAACCAGACATCGACCCGATGTGCTAATGTTGGGGCATCGTCGCAGACGATGTCCCAACATTAACACATCAGCGTGTTTTGCTCGCTGCTCTGCTTATTAAACCAACACGATATAGGACTAGATGTGGTCAAACAAGCTGAATGGAGCGTGTAAAATGGTGTGATAGCGGGTCAGCCTATCTGATTTAGTCTCTTGGTGACCTCAGAAGACGTGGATCAGTCCAATCGATGCTTCCATTCACACAAATTCACCAAGCGATTTATGACTGCTGTGAATGAACACCCAGTTATAAATGAGAAATTATCTAAACCGGGACGAAATGAAATATCTTGCATTGCGCGCTAGCTCGAACGCCACCTCGTTCAGCTTTATATCCCGTTCTCCCATAGAGTTTCTAAACTCTTGGGTGTAGAAAATAGAGTCGGTGTTAATGACAGGAAAGTAAAAAATACTTTGAGCATCGTGGGGATTTAGGCGGTAAGGGAAGCAGGGAAACCCTCGACTATATTAATGTTTTCGGTAGTAATGCTAAATCATCAGACCAAGGATACTAGTATCCTTGATCAGACAGAAGACATAGAAACCCCAGAATTATCGGGTGAATGTGCATCATTTTTTTCTAGAAAGTAAAACCGAGTAATGGATGGATGGATGGATTAATGAGTCAATCAATGAATGAATCAATATTGAATAAATAAATCAATGCGTGGGCCGGTGAATAATAATTGAGGTATTAGACCACTCTAGTGCCCATACCGGCTAAAATGGGCCAGCAAGCACCCCTCTGAAGATAATGAGTTGATAATCAGACGAGCTGTTGATCTTCAAAACCAGCATTCGAAATTCAACCTCTGACCGTGTGTGGCCAAGCACGTTCCTTTTTTAATCATGGAGGCTCCCCACAATATTAAGACCTGGTTTGACTCTGAGGAAGCTTTATACCACTCTACATATGCCAGTAGCTGGTTACCTTTAAAGTGATCAGCTACCGCTGTTTGCTGTTGCGCGGCACGTTTAGATCAAACAGGTTCAGCGCAGCAGGCTGTGACTGTCGCTTGTCGTGGCCGTGTCGCAGACCGCAGTCTGCTCGTGGGGTCTCCTCATTCCGCGTGAACTACTCATCCGGCAGTCGTATCGATGCCGCGGCAGGCGAGACCAACAGTCTGCAGGTCATCAGGGTCGCCATCAAATTCCCAGCAGCTCAGACCAGAGTGTCGGCGGTCAGGTGAGAAACCGACTAACAAGGCCAAGCGACCGGACATTGGGTCGGAGCTGGATCGGCGTCCGTGGACGCCGATCCAGCTCCGACCCAACGTCCGGCCAAATCGTGGAGAGCTCACCGCCGACCAGAACAGATGACCACAGGCAGCGGGCAGACACGCCGCTTCCATTTCCGTCTTCATTTGTCAATTTTACAGTAGAGGGAAGCGACCCCGATAAAATTACACGTGGCCGGTCACCAGTGCCGTCCCCTTCCATGCTCATACCCCTTAGATTATGGGGATCCCCAGAAAGGCGGGAAGGCGGACTGTGGGGGGGGGGGTCATTCAGGTATGATATACAGTCCATCACACTCACGTTGCAGCCCCGACACATGCTCGTCTCCGTTTACCGCTTTCCAATGGTATTCGTAGATCCCATCAACTCGATATCAATAATTAACGGACTCGCAGCACAAACAAGTTATTATTTATGTTGTTGGTACCGGCGCAAATTACATAATTATCATTGCAGCATCATTTAATTCATCTATTTCTAGATGATGTTTTCAAAAAGAAACAATCGTACACATGAATCAACTTCTAAGCATTTGTTATTTTGAAAATATAGTTCCAATACGTTTCCAGGGCCGGAATGGTTATGTAGATGTATAATTAAACTAAATATCAAGTAGACTGTGTATTTTTATAGGTGAATCAGACAATTAATAATTAGTCCACACAGGAGACTGATTTGACAAATCATTTTATAAAACCGTATAATTGATATCATAGGTCAGTCTCGAAGAATAGATTACCAGGCAAGTGACGCTAATTATGGAGGTATTATGGAGGTATTTGTATTACGAGGTACCCCATCCCTAGCCGTGTCGTCCTCTCCGAGGCCGTGGATTGATGTATTTGCTTCACCCGAAAAATTCAACATGGCGGTGTCTGAGAGCGATCTCGACCACAAGGTCCGTAAAAAAAAGTTTTTAATGTACGATCTCTGAGCTGGGCATGCGGGCATGGAACTGAAATGTTACTAATTCTAAAAAAAATATTTTCGACCTGATTATTCAGGGATAAGTCTTAGATATGGCAGTCCAAAGAAATTCCCCACGATTTTGTACGGGTCAATCTGTGGCTGAAACCTGTTTCAGCCACTGGGGCTACCCCATCCCTGTTGTTGCTTACATTAGTGTATGTTATAATAATACTGATTGAATTATATATTATATAATGTATGACCTATAATGTTGAATTGAGCACTATGGTTAACATAAATAAAAACGGTAAGGGATGTCGTCAAATGAAAGAAATATAAATTTCCAATGTTTTTTTTTTAAATCGTGCCGGTTTTTCCATCAAGTAGAGGCATATCTGAAAATGATGAGAAAAATCAGGCACAACAACATTGACATTATCAATTTATATCATCTAAACGACTCTAAAATTAAAAGGAAATTTTGTACTATTAGCTTTGACCTAGGTTTTGCTTTTTTACAATTTCGATGACAGAAAGAAATTATGTAAATCATAAGCATGATTCAGGTGAGCGACAATGATGTTGGTAACTTTTATTTTTATATCGATTCCTTGCACAAAAAATGGCACCAAAGAATAAACGCCCATGGAATTTACACTAATTATAATATAATTAGATATATTTTCTTAGAATGACAAGACCCACAAATATAAAAATTATATCCCTCTATACATATGGTATCATGAAGACACAAATACATTGGTTTTGAGCAAACGCTAAAAATTCACTTATTGACCGTTATGCAACAGGTCATTTTTTTCGGGTGTGTTTAATTGATACATTCATTAATATAAAATTGTCACAGCCACACTTTTATGTGATATTCTATATATGTTTTTTAACAACACCTGATTTATAAAATCAATGAGGGTACATAGATACTATTTCAACATTCCATTCACAACCTTCTGGCTTGATGGAAGCTGTCCTTCTTCCAGAAATACAACCAGATCAGGTGACTATACCAGCAAACACGATTATATTAACTCATAGTTGGCTTAATGTAGGTACACTGTTCACGACGCTGGCCGAACACTAAATCGGCACAGGGCCAACGTCTCGTGATTCTTGGGATATATATAGCATCCTATGAAGTAACAACGGATTTTTATCAGATGAGCACTGCATAATGAGACGTAGATAAACTGGCAAATGTCCTCAATATTTATTTTGTATAGGGTTGTTATTTTCACGTGAAAGTTTTCGTGGCGGTACATTTCATTCTTTTATTTTAAAATTTATATCAGTATTATCTTCCAAGTATAAATTGATTAAGTTTTTGAATATCGCTTTAAATCGCTTTCTGTATATCATGGCAATATCGCAACAGAAGGAAGCTCGAAGTTGGGACTATGATATACTAGCTCTTATCGCATAAATTCAATGCTTTGCGAAGTACTATAGGCAACATTAATACACAACCTAGGCATTTAAACAGTTTGGAGCACTGTATATGCAGAAACTCAATGACAAATATCCGACCCGGCTGTGTCACACAGCAGCATCTTCTAAAAGGGGTGTTCATTACTCTACTTTTTAGCCGTTTAATTGTTAAGCAAGACGATAGTCGTTTTTAATCCATTTGCACACTAATGTCGAGTACAGTAGACATTCTGTCCTTCTATAAGCACCTGTATAACCAGTTTTTAAAAGTAAAATATGCTTCCAATCTTGAAACCCTGATATATGTTGAGACCTAAATTTTGCAAATCAGACCAATTTTCGGTCACTTGAAGACACAACTTCAAGTGACTGAAAATTGAAATTGAATATCGCAGTGCTCTAAGGGTTAATCCATTTCATTAGGCGATCATATCACTTAACTGGTATTGGGAAAGAAATGAGTATTTGCAAAATCAAGATTTACAAATGTTTGGTCTCAAATCAAACAGATTTTCACTCACTTGAAGTTGTGAGTCGCATTAGCAAGCCACAACTTCAAGTGGGTAAAAATTAAATTATTTTAATTTAGGCTTTAATGAGTAATTGTGTCTCAGTCTGTAGTTTTTAAGGCAATTTGAAAATTAACCTGATTATTCAAATTAGATTTGATTATTTAATTTAAAATCAGTTATCCGGTTTTGAACAGGGTATAATACGGTTATGTTCTCCGTGCCCAGAAATTTTCCTACAACGTGCATGAACATTTATGAGCAGTTTTTTAACCCATGTTGGTTCTCTTGTCGGAACGGCATTAATGGTGGCTCGCATTATAAAATAATAGAACACGAGCATACAGTAGGCAAATTTATCCCACCTAACACAGTCCATAATAACGTAAGCTCTAAAATGATTGTATAGAACGGTAAAAATGTCACTGTGCCGCCTTGGGGTGACATTGTGTAGGCTCTTAACCCTTTAACCGCCAAATTATTCAATTTGAATTTTCACCCACTTGAAGTTGTGTCTCGCTGACGCGATCCACAACTTCAAGTGAGTGAAAATTATTCAGATTTGACAAAATGGAGGTCAACTCTTTTCAAATTTTGCTGTTTGCTGTCACACTTTATCTTTAGCATATATAAAGTGTGGTACTTAATGTGCTAATAAAAATGAAAACCCGAATATATGTGGCACCGGCGGTTAAAGTGTTAAGCAGCCATTTTTCAGGCAGACTTGATTGTTTGACACCATGCTTACGTATGGTCTTATCATTATCATGCTCGATATGGTAGTTATCACTCATGTCAAGTTATTGCTGCTGACGTGATCACTGGATCACAAATGAAAACAATAATGAAAAAACAATTGAACCCTTACAATAGTCTTATATGAACCATTTCAATTTAAAATCTTCACAAATAGCTCAGTAAGCTATATCTGATTCATTTGAATAGCTATGTGACGGGTCTACGGCCATTATATATTTGAAGTTTTTTTCGGTGCGGGGATCGACTTGAGACGTCAGAATCTGATATGGAGAGACGTCGGATTCTGATTATAGAATTATTATAGATATTTATCTTCCCAACATATCGGGTGACTCATATCAGTCAGAGGGTTTAACTAGATGTTTTCTAATTTACAAATCTGCTAAATCAAAAGGCAGTGACTGCTTCATTGAAAAGTAAGCGGTCACCGCCTTTTTGGATTTACACAGCATGCAGAACTTAATTAGAGGTTATCATATTTGGTGTATTTGATGTTGTCAAAACGGAGTTGATAAACGTAAAAAATCATTGCCCGCCCCCGCATTGAGGAGGTTAATGAGATGAAACAGCTGAAAATAGATTTCAACAGAAACAATAATTATGTAATTGGGTTCTTTTTATCCAATTCCTGTCGTCACAAACAAGGGTTTTTACACTTAACTACCATATATGATTCCGTAATATACTCCAATAATCATGATAACAACCCCAAATTGTGGCTGCCCTTTTATTTCAAAGAACATGCAAATTTACACTGTCGTGCAATGGAAAAGCAGTAACTGCTTACTTCAACAGTAAGCAGTTATATGTGTTTTGCTGTGGTACCTTTGCAGCAAAGTCAAAGCTCAAGGGGATTAAGTTACGTCACGCGGGATACTAATTTAACGTGATTATTTAGATTATTGTCAATTGCACAATATAAAAGGCTTATGTCGCTGCATAATTAGCATAGGGCCTGGATTCTACAGCGCAATTGTAGCCGTTTTTTTCAGTCCTTATCCTGCTTGCATAATTGTGGTTCGTATTTCAAAATGGCGGATTTCTCCCAAACACATCAATAACACCCAACCAGAAAACACGACTGGTTGGCCCAGTGTCGTATTGCTTCTGCGACGTCGGCCCAGAATTAAATCGACACCAGGCCAATCAATCGTGTTTGTTACTGTTACTACACCTGAGCCTAAGGTGGCCTGCCTACCGTAGTGCAAAGGCAAACAGCTGTAACAGCTTATAGTTCAAGTAAACGATTGACGCTGTTTGCTTTTGTGATACCCCATTCATCTGACTGCGCCAATCAGTGTTGTTGTCAACATGAATAAAAGGAAATTGTGGTGTTATGTTATATCATCTCCTTCGTTAGCGGCTCTATAAATAATTATCGGTCAATAATGGCCTACTAATTATCAGGATTATGAAGTCACACAATACTAACCTACAGCTCATTATTTATCACGGTATCTTCTTTATTTCCGTTGTTTATTTTCGACTCTGGTCTGTTCTTCTCAACAATCTGAAACCATCAGAAATTCAATGTCATTGAACATGAGGAGGATATGTATAGAAGCAGTTGGTGACCGTGGAAAGGTATGTCACGTGATACCTCCTCAAAAAATATATTTTCATATTGTGACACGAAGATAAGAATATGTATTTTTAAATATTTGTTTCACATGAATCATTTTCATGAGTATTTTCGGAACGCCATGGATGTAACCATCCCTTTTTGGACCAAGAAAAATTTTCTACGTCCACACGAAATAGCGGCCCAGCCTGTCACTTGACGAGCTCAGCCGATCATCATCGTCAGTCAGCTGTTATTTAATTTTTATGATGTATAGGCCTACTTTTTAGAGGGCCCAGTGGCAGAAAAGCAATGCTCAACTAGCTTCCCTCAGAAAATACAGATTTACAATATAATGAATATTATTCACCGTGATCTCTATTACTGCCGTGCAAAGCCAAAAGGCAGTATCTACTTACTTTACAAGTAAGCAGATACTGCCTTTTGGCTTTGCAGAGCACTTTACGTCTTACATTGCTGAGGGAATAACAGATGTTCTGTATGTAGTATCTTTTTATAACCTATGACTTAGTCGTGATATAGTACTTTATATAATTCCCGGAATAGAAAGCAAACATGATCCAAATTTCATGACGGAATAGCTTTACAGAGATCATTAATCTGACTACATTTTATAGCCATAATTAATTGCAACAGTTTGAGAGTGTGTCGTGTTCCGTATAGCAAATCATGATGTAAATAATAAAACTGAATCAAGCGAGACGAGAGTTATAACGTCACCCATCTTGTATTACACGCCCTTTTAAAATGGATTTAATTCTATGCATTGCTTATTATCACGTGTTTTATATGGTAATAATAATGCATCGTAGTCTTCAGTCTCTTAAGGTGGTTGTAGCAGCAGTGCAAAGACAAACCACAGTAAATGTTTATTTTTCAAGTGAATAGTTACCGCGATAAACGTTTGTAAAGGACAACCGCAGGCAAACATGGAAACTGCCAATAACCTTTGCGTGGCCACATAAATGGGTGACATGCACATGACAAATCTAGCATAATAATTGATTTTTTCACTTAATTTTAACACTTTCAGTGCGGGGGTCGACTCTTGGCGTCAGAATCTGACGTCAAAAATAGACCCCCGCACGGAAAGAATAGGGTATCTATAATGGTCGTAGACCTCAAAAATAGATATTTAACCCTTTCAAGTCTGAATTTACCATTGCCATCTTCATCCACTACAAGCCAAGAATTGCTGACGCAATTCTCGACTTCTAGTGGATGAAGATGAGTTGATGTGGTTTAAAAATTAAAGAAAATTACCATGTATTGGTAAACCAGTTTCATGGAAATTTTGGTTCTAAAACTCTTTGTTGTAGGAAAATTGAGTCTGTGTTCAGGGGTGTAAAATGATGCTTTAATGCATTGTGAGGGCTTAATGGGTTAATTAAATAAAGGAAACTAATCCATATTATGACTTGATTAAAGTGATCAATCCTTTTCACCACTTTTCACCCACTTGAAGTTTTGTCTCGCTGACGCTATCCACAACTTCAAGTAAGTGAAAATTATTCCGAATTAACAAAATGGTTGTCAACTGTTTTCAAATATTGCTGATTGATCACATTTTATCTTTACCATGTTCAAAAGGTGGTAATAAAAAATGAAAACCCGAATATATGCGGCACCGGCGGTTAAAGGGTTAATAAGTGGCGTTTGATTATTGTACGAGAGCAGAAAGGTCGCCGAGGCTATATTTGCCTGACATCGCCTGTTCTTTTGGGTGTGGCTGATTTCTTGATTTCTGTATTTTGCTTATTGACGATGTACGTAATAAGAAATGTCTGTCATGCAAATGTAAACAGCAGTAGCTCCTTACTTTTCAAGTAAGTAGTTACTGCTGTTGAACTTTGTCATCTGAGCAGATCTGCCGGGCAAGGGCTAACAGCGATAACAGCTTACTTTTTATGCCAGATGTTACTGCAATTAGCCTTTGTAGGGCGCCAAATCGGCTCTAGATAAAAGGTTGTGGTTTATAAGACACACTAACTCTCATAGTTTGTTAAAGAATTGCGTACAATGTGAAAGTCGTGTGATTTTTCCATCCGATAGATATTTAAAAGCTAATTAACCGTTTGTCTATTCTGCGACCTGTACACGAGTCAAGCATTCAATAATAATGATTATGTTATTGTTCAAAGCTACGGTGGCATTATTATTGCATAATAACCGCACGTTCTGCTACAGAAAAAACACATTGATTTGAGAAATGTCGTAGAGTTCGGTCTAATGGACTATGACAAAGCTCTTCCTGTAGAATACAAACATACGTCGACGCATCGATGATGAAAGTAGGCATAAAACGCGACCGTAATGCCACTGACACAGCACAGCAATAAGAGAAACAGCGATAAATGCCTACGTCTAAAGTAAGCAGTTACTGCTGGTTGGCTTTGCAGAGCGGAGTGGGGTCAATACCAGACATTGCAAAGGCGTGATTCAACTGGTGTTTGTGGTGCCATCACCCAACAAACACAAGATATTTGTATAACATGTGTACAATGTCGGACCAACGTCGAAGACGTTGGGCCGACGTTGTACACATGTTATGCAAATGTTTTGTGTTTGCTGGATACGCACGTGAATCACAATACGTTAATCCAATGTTGATTCGATTTTTGTTCAGCATCGGAGACGCTGGCCCGTCATTCAATTATCCCACCTGCATATTATACTGTAAGTTGATCCTTACAACACTGAGATACTTTCATCAAAGGTTTTTCTCAATTTGAAATCATCATACATGTCTTAGTTAGCTCTCTCTGATTCATTTGAATAACTATGTTATGGGTCTACGGCCATTACCTGATTACACACATTTTGCTCTTACAGATCGACGTTAGACGTCAGAATCTGATGTCTAAGGTCGTTCACCGTGTTGTACGGAATAAAAATAACCTAACTGCACCAGACTGACTTCAATGCAGTTATTATTACAAAATAATATAAATATTGTTTTATTTGATATCAATCTAGAGAACAACTGGTAATATTGCATTGTTTTTCTACATTTAAATTGGCAAGTTGTTTTATGCTCGAATTAAAATGCATACCCTTTTTCGAGCAATGGGTGAACCCGCAAAATAGTTATTTACGTTAAATAGCAACATTGCTGCAGAACGCACTGTGCTATAATCTGTGGGAAGCTGTCATCAAATTATGCCATTTAATATACGTGCAAGTGCGTCATTTGTGCAATCCATGGTCCCTGGGGAAATAACACTTTTGATAATGTGTTGTAATAATATGTGACGATATATTCTGTATGTAGTGCATTTCATTTCCTTGTTGTTTCATTTTGAGTTAAGTTTCAGTCTATACTTCATGTCATAGGAATGCCCATTTATATTCAGGTCGATTTCCTGCAGACGGGCCAGCAGATGAGACGCTCAAAACCAGGCGACATTTCATAACCTGATGCCACATCCGTCCACACAAGGTCCACAAGAATGCAGAAAATGGGTCTCACGTGACCGGGGTGTCCAATCAGCTTCGGGTGTCGTGGCCCTCACGTGACAGCAAAGACTGATAAAGGCGCCCCCTCACAGCAAACACGATATACGGACCCAATGCTGGTTTGATGTTGACCCAGCGTGTGCGACGCTGACCCGAAATCCAACCAGCATCGGCTCAATGTATCGTGTTTGCTGGGCAGCTGCAGTGTGAACTCAATTAACCTCTCCACGGACTGTTGCTGTGCAATTCAATTACAACAATTAGTTTACTGTCTGCAAAGCTACGAAGATTCTAATAGTCTTTTTTTTATTTATTTGCCTAAGTTTATAATACCTAATAGGAAAATAAATAATCGCTTGGCATGTTGACAAAAACATTTATTAAGTGAAATATGTTACAGTCCAGGATCGACTAAAACTAAAAGATCGTCTCAACTAACAATTTCATAATAATTAAATTTTGATGCACTAGAATAATAGTCCATCCTTGAAAAAGTATTTCATAATTATATATGCATAAGCATTTGGCATTGAAAACGAAATATCATAAAACAACAGTAGTGGTAGGACCTGTCAGGTACCCAAGAGGTGGTATCACAGGAGCATTAGACCCCCCCCCCCCGAGTTGAATGAGATTATAATGCCGACAGCGTGTTGTGATCAGACATTGAGAAATGGTGTAAAAGATGAGCTTAATTGCTTTGGTGAGAGTTGTGCACAAACTCGTGTCGACTCTTTATTCCAGCCTATAATGAGCAGGAGCCGTATTCTCGTACAATTTACAATAAATCGTAGACTTCTAATTGGTCGAGATTGCCAATCAGAAGCCTGCGATTTATCGTAAATTGTTCGAAAATACGGGCCATCTGGGCTGTTCAATTTAAACAGGGGGTCTCATGACGGTGTGAGTGGCGTGGCCCAATGTACAACAATAATTTAGATGCACCTGTCATAAAAAAGACAGTACTATGATAATTACTGTACGGGTAAAAAAATTCTAAGAGTAATTATATTGGGATAGTGATAGTCAATTTTAATGTTACCGCCGCCAAGGCCATGGTGATTAAATACATCCAGACAATTAACCCTCACAGCGCGGGGATAGAATTTAGACGTCAGAAAGTGAGGTCTGTAGACGTCAGATTCTGACGTCTAAAGTCGACCCCCGCACTGTTAGGGTAGACATGTTGATAATGACCGAGGATCCATAACATAGGCATTCAAATAAATCGGAAAGAGCTAACAAAGACATTTATGATAATTTTAAATTGAAAAAACCCTTTGGTCTCTTGGTTTACATGACACTATTTCAGCAGAGCTCGTTAAGTGTTAATTAAATACTAGAGATTTGATATTATAACCATATTACGCAGGTGATTTACATAGTGCTGCTAGCACTTTAATGTAAAACCGCTGGATTGTTTTTCAACCAGTTTTCATTCATGTGTAGCTAGTATTGCTGACGCAAATTCTAGCTTCAAATGAACGACAAATAATAATATAATGGTCGGAGGCATATCTGAGAAATGGTGAATACTAATTTTCAGGACACATGCAAGGTAATATTAGAAAACAATCTCCAAAATTATTTAGCTATTGAAATCGTAAATTTACGAGCATGACTACACAACGATTAAATATATATGTTTGAACTGAAGAATGAACGATGTCCTCATCAGTGAAGCAACGGGTGATAGAACATACATTAGTTTGTTAAGGACATGAACACAGTGAAAGGATAAACGTATCTATAAGATACTAATTATCACAAGCAGTTAATTGTCGGCTGAAGGCAAGAAGAAAATTAGTTTTTTCTTTTAATTAGCCTAACTCTCTGCACCGATATGACTTCTTAAACGCTTTGTGTGCCTGCTGATATTCTATATCAAATATAAAAGTTTGTATTTTACTTTTTTGCAAGATGCCAAGTCTAATCATTTTCTTCAGTTTATACTTTTAATAATTTCCAGTTCCACTATATATTCTTCGTTTAAGATCTGCTGTCACGATTTTAAATATTTGCAAGCCATCCATATGTTTCACGATCTTTCAATATACGGATATATATGTTTATATAAAACGGATAGGGATGGCATACGGATGGCATACGTACATGTGAACACGTAGCTTAAATCCACGTTATATGTGGTGATTTTAACAACCCCAGTCTCGCGGATTGTAGTAAAGCTAATATTAGCAGTAAGGTTTAACAAACTTTGTAGAAGTGATTTTTATCTACATCAACTCAGGAATCGCTTCCGCGATTTCTGACTTCATGCAGATACAAATTTTGCAAAATGTTGGTTGATTTATCTAATGTTTTTAGGGAATTCTACCACAATGTACTATGCTCATTGCTGTAACCGCTTATTTGAAAAGTAAGCCCTTACTGTTGTTTGTCTTTTCTTTAACAAAGGCAAACAACTGTGACTGATTACATAAAAAGTGTGTAGTTACTTTTGTTTGACTTTGCACGGCAATGTAGTTTATCACAGATTATCTTGGGACCACAGCCAATGTATTAACTAATATATAATTCAGCAGTACATGTAGCATCATTGAAACATCACCATTGCTCTACCATGGCGGTGTAAAAATATGATCTTTGTGTGGGTTGTAGATGTATTTAATCATCAAATTGTAAAACAAATACTACACTAAGTTTTCACGTGCATTTAATTCCCAATAAATTACAAGCTGATAATTAGTGCATGTATTTGTGCCTGTCTTGAATTATGTAGTACTTTTTTAGACTATTTATTTTAATGACAAACCTGTTGCAGCCTGCCGCCGGTAAGATAACCATGTGTTTTACAAACCAGTCAGGCAACCAGCCAGCAATTCAGCCAGCCAGCAATTCAGCCAGTCATTCAGCCAGCCAGCCAACCGGCCAGCCGCCAGCCAGCCAGTCAGCTAGCCAATTAGACAGTTAGACAATGAGAGCCAGACAGTCATCCATCGAGCCAGCCAAACAACCAGCTGGTCAGCCAACTAGCCAGCCAGCCAAATAGCTAATGTGAGGTGTGACAGACAGGCAGACAGGCATCCGTCCACCTATCGGATTCCGTCAGTAAAGTTTGGAAGCCTGATTCATTTTTAACAATGTTTCGAAAGCGTATCACACAGATCACTGAGTAGGCTTCAGTGGGATTGAGTAGGATTACATTTTACTTTTGTTATTATGATCTCTGCAGCATAGTAATTACAGTCACATGAAGCTCACATTGAGCTCTTGGCAACAGGAAGGAAATTTTAATAGTTTTTTCTTGCTCATGCAGACGAATAGTTACATGTCACGTTTTCGGTTCTTCTATTTATATTCTAGACAGGATCTGTGAGTCAGAGGGCAAACGTACGTGGCTAAACCGCTAAACCTAAATACATCTACCTTCCTGTGAATGCCTATTCCGTCCACAGAATGACGTTGTTCAAACAGCTGCCTTAACCTTTAGCCGCATCGTATTTATCATAGAGTGGTTATTGTCCTTCTGTTATTGTCCGCATATAAATAGATGCCCTCTTTTCGACACACAAAAAAAGAGAGAGGGCGATAAAGTGATGAGATGTTTGCAACAGACACTAGTCTGCTGTGCAAAACCAAATGACAGTAGCTGCGTACTTGAACAGTAAGCAGTTACTGCCTTTTGGCTTTGCAATGGGCAAATCCAAACGGCAGTAACTGCTTACTTTTCAAGGAAGCAGCTACTGACTTCTGCCTTTTCAGATAAGTATAGTGCCAGCAACTGTTCAACGTGATGGATGTGAATTCCGGGAATAATTATTGTTTCTAGGAAGAAAAAATGAGCGGACAAGAATAGCCGCCTGCTCCTCATGTCCGGATCCGTGCCACTGTTCAATAAAACCTTGGAGGAATCTTTATTAAGGATACGAAACGAACAGAAGGATGAACATGTGACTGCCCACTCCTGCATGTCCTATTTTTACCCCCCTTCAGACTGTTTTGTAGGCTGCATCTCTCGCCCTCATCACAGCGTGGCAATTGACCTTTTCATCCTATAAGCTTTCGCGTCGCATTTATGCACAACGTGGCCGCTTTCGAGTTAACTTCATCGAATGAAAAACAGTATAATCCATCATATTGAGGCGGTTGTGAGCTTTTACTTAAAGGGGTTCTGAGCTTTTATTTCAGGAAGTTGTGAGCTTTCATTTCATAGGGTTCTAGGTTCTCATTGTAGGAGGTTGTGAGCTTTCACTTGAGGGGGTTCTGACCTTTATTTATGGGGGTTCTGAACTTTCATTTGAGGGGGTTATGAGCTTTTATTTGAGGGGGGTTCTGAGCTTTCCTTTCAGGGGGTTCCGAGTTTTCATTGCAGGAGGTTGTGAGCTTTCATTGAGCTTTCATTTCGGGGGGTTCTGAACTTTCCTTTGAGGGGGTTCTGAGCTTGCATTTGGAGGGGTTCTGAGCTTTCATTTAAGGGGGTTCTGAACTGTCATTTGAGGGGACTCTGAGATTTCATTTTAGGGTGTTCTAAACTTTCAATCGAGGGGGTTCTGAACTTTTATTTGAATGGATTTTGAATTTTCATTTAATTCTGCACATGTAGATGTCCCACCATCACAAAACTGCACGTAGTCCGTAGTTCAGTTTAATATTACATGTAATATAATTAGTGACATTTACTTTTTTGTTAAAAACAATTTTAAAAATATTAGCACTAAGAGAGCCAATTGTTGCGCGTTGAATGACTGTCGGTCAATTATCTTTTGCACCCCCCAGACAACACAAAACATCTGTATAACATCTCTACAATGCTGGACCAACGTCGAAGACGTTGGTCCAACATTGTACAAATGTTCTACGAAGGTTTCGTGCCTGCTGGGCCAGCACCAATTGACGCCCGCAATGTAAACGTTGACGTGAGATAAAAATCGACCGTTTAATTTCAGCTTCCAATGATAAGATGATTACTGCACTCGTGTCCTCGTGTCAAGTGTAACACGATCCATGCAAAACTAATGTAAAATGAGAGATCACAGTCTGGCGATAAACCACAGTTGGTCCGGCGTTGAACCGATATTGAGCCTCTGCGGTATTGGAAAATTAAACAATATTAAAATCACAGTTTTATTTTGGTGGCATGACGTGGAGACAGGATAATAATAGTATGTCTTCACATCATGCCAACAAACTAAAACTGTGATTTTAATCTTGTTTAATATTGATATTGTTTAATATTGTTACTACTGTTATCTAGTAATAAAAATCTTGTTTAATATTAATTATTATTGTTTAATATTGCTTAAACCATTTTCGGACTTGACTAATTGCATGCATACCATTTCAGTGTGGATATTAAGCATTATATATACAACGTCCTCCTAAATAGGCCGTATTAATCCATTAATCGTCGGTCACGATTACATTCGTTTTCATATTTTGTTTTTATATTTATTTATATGTGTTTCATTTTTATTAGCACATTGAAAACCACCTGCTCACATGTTAAAGATAGAACGTGTCACCAATCAGCAAAATTTCCAAATCATAGTATACCTTGATTTTGTCAAATCTGAATAATTTTCACTCACTTGAAGTTGTGGATCGGAAGTTGGGGGGCGGCATTTTTATTATAAATCTTAACACATTTATATTTCTTCTGATATAAGTTGATCATGATGCCGCAATTCCGACAGGCAGGTAAATACAAATGACGTGATTATAATGTTTTTGAAGAGTGATTATAATGTGGCACCAGAAGTCTACATCGTGCCGGTCGGCATCAGTTACGACCATAATGCTGCTCTGCTAAAACGTAGTATCTTCTTATACTTTACAAGAAAGCAAATACTACTTTCTGGCTTTGCAGATCAAATTATATTCTGACTCTATAACTGCTTGTTTTCTCTCTCCAGGTGTGGTGTAGACGTCTAAATCTTATTTGGAAGATCAGAACATCTATATTGTACACCTGTGTTAGTGTATTTTTCAGTCATTACTTATAACTATTGAAGCGATAAATTGGATAATTTAAATATTTACCGACTTGAAGTTGTGTCTCGATACCGCGACACACAACTTCAAGTGGGTGAAAATTACCCATAGTTATTTAATTTGAGACGAAAAAAACAAATCTTGCTGTTTAAACATAAGCACTCATTTCGTGCCCAAAAACTGCGATTTAAACGGCTAATAAAACGGATTAAAAACGACTACGTTAGCGCTTTAGATAACCCTTTAACCGCCGGTGCCGCATATATTTGGGTTTTCATTTTTTATTAGCACATTAAGTACCACATTTTAAATATGTTAAAGATAAAATGTGACATCAACCAATAAGATTTGAAGAGAGTTGACCTCCGTTTTGTGAAATCTGAATAATTTTCACTCACGTGAAGTTGTGGATCGCGTCAGCGAGACACGACTTCAAGTGGGTGAAAATTCAAATTGAATAATTTGGCGGTTAAAGGGTTAAATACATATTATGTCATGTAGTGCATGTACACATGCGACAAGAGTGCCTAAAGAGTTACATTAAAGTATGATAGCGCTGTAATATACTCACTCATAAAACTGATTGTGGAACTCTAAGCAAAATTGTTCGGTTGGCGAAAAATATAATCCGAGCAAACACGAGGCATTGAGCCATTGCTGGTTCAATTTTGGGCCAGCGTCGTAGACGGTGGAACAACATTGAACCAGCAATGGCTCAATGTCTTGTGTTTGCGGGACAATATCATGATAATATCATGGCGCTCTAATATGGTGTAAATGGTACATGCATAAAAAACATTGTGCGATATATAAAAGGCTTGTTTTTTTCATATTAGCACGTTGGTAATATATACACCATTTGTGTTGATTAATGCTTCCCTTTCGAGTTACAAATTGCTAATTACTGCTTTTTAGAAAGTGGCAATTCACACTTTTTAATCCCGATGTCACTAATTATCCGACAGCTAAAAATGAAATAATTATTAAAAGAATAGAAAGACAGAGCACATTAGCTTGATTATCTTGATTATTGTGACAATCAGGTGATACCGTTGTCGCCCTATGTCGGCCCGTTTTCGCCCGTTGTCGGTGACGCGTAGACAAGGGTGGCACACGAAGAATTAACAGATCAATCTGAAAGCAGAGAGAGACTAGGAGGAGGATAGACACGCGAGATAATAAATCGTGTTAGAATGAGCTGTGAGCTTGGGTTGTCTACAATTTTCTCTCTTGTGCGAGGGACGCTGGCAATACTAACGACACGCAAGTGGTGATCTGTGACATTTACACCACGCTGCCCGCCAGCACGCCATCTACTCAGCTTCGCATCGGAGATAAAAGGTCTTATAATATGCCACTCGCTGTAGTGGCGGATATGAGCCTTTGACTTTAAGGCGATGATACTATATACCAACTCGTCGAACAGGTGAAGGAAACTACCAGCAGGTCATCATGGAGAAGCCATCCGGCCTTCAGCAATAATGTTTATTTTTTTATTCGTCCCGTGAGTTATGTAGTAGTTTAGTTATAAGTAACCAGCGATATTCCCAGTCAGTCGTCAATAAACCATCCAGTAGGATTTTCAGTAAGTCATTAGCAAGCATTACAGTAAGACTTCAATAGAGCTTAGGGTAAGTCATCAGCAAGCCGTGCCCTTGGATATGAAAGGGTGTATCTGCCACTTTATAAAGTGGCAGATACACCCTTTCATATCCAAGGGGACGAAGCATTCCAAGAAACCTTCAGTAGAGCTTCCAACGAGTCATCATGCAGTAAGCATGATGGCGAGGCTTTGGCGAGGCTTTCAGAGAGTCATCAGCAAGATTTCAAGCCATCAGAAAACCTTCCAAAATGTCAATGTTCCAAAATTTTCTAGCCAGCTACGAGCAAAACATCACTGTGTGTTCCAGCAAGCCATCGTGAATCGTTCAAGTAAGTCGCCACTAAGTGATCACCAAGCCTTCAGCAAAGACTTTCAAGTCATCCAGCAAGTCTTTTTAGCCAGCCGTCAAGATTATACTTTCCACTAGTCTTCAGCAAAGTTTCTGGCAAGCGATATAAAATAATTACCCAATATTAGCTGTGGAAAAGGCCTCGGCCGAAGGCCGAGGCCTTTTCCACAGCTAAGAATGTAGAGGTCAGAGGGTTTTAACTGACTTAAAACACAACCGACCATAATGAGGATCCTTCATAATCGACAGCTCGGTCACACCTGACTGATTATAGCGCCATAGGTCTACCATGATAATTAGTCTGTACTTGGTCAACAATAACTCTCCATTCCCGGCTTAGAATGTAGTGGTCGGACAAAGAAAATATTGTAGTGGTGTGTTTAATGCTGTTTATTGTGAGCGGTAGAGACAACTCACCAGTAATCCATTAGTAAGCCACCAGCCAACTTCTCATCAGCAAACCCCTCCTTTGGATAGAGCCCATTTCGTATTTTTTTCTTTTCGATGGGATGATCCATGAAAAAATCGGATTCACTTTTACTGAGAGGCGAAATGGTCGTAAGAAAATCCGAGAAAGTCCCACTTAGATCATTATCTCGCAAATTTGCGATTGTTAATGCGGTGTGACGTTACAAAGTGAGGGGGTGGGGGTTGAGTTTCCGGATACATTTTTTGTGAGGACGACAAATTACCCTTAGGCCTACTCCCAAACCGACATACGATATGGGGTAATTATTTTATTCCTGTATCTCCCCTTTCTATATTACACTGTGATAGCCTGAGTAGTGAGAGGTTTTTCACCCAGGCAAGGCGTGAACCCTCGGGGAACTTATCATCTCCCATAACACGAGAGCAAACAGGAAACAGGAGAGGATGGTCCCGTGTTGTTTTTAATGTTGGGCCAGCGTCGCAGACGGTGGACCAACATTAAAAACAACACGGGATCAGCGCCTTGAGCTTGCCGGAAGAATCAATGTTTAAAAAAGTATTATCATGGATACGTTTGCCCTGTCTTGTAAGGATCAGTATATCTGGAACTGTTTACATTAAGAGGAGCCAGTCACGTTTCGCCCTCTGCAGCAAGCATGAGACGCTTACTGATTGTTGGTTCAATGTTGGGCTAGCGTCGCAGACGGTGGGCCAACATTGGACCAGCAATAAGTGAGCGTCTCGTGTATCCCGGTTGCTTTTGCAGGAGCTGGAATATCATCGCAAACTTAACTAACCAACCGGTTTGGAACAATTTAGTTATCACTGCTAGTAGCGGTAAAGTTGGGTTATAATTACATAAACATGAGGCGTCAAATAGCAGTACCCGCTTACTTTCCGAATACGTAGTTACTGCTGTATTCTCTGAAGTGGAGAGAGATTGCAATAATAATTTGTATCTCAATAACGCCTCCTCGGCTGTTTTAAGTTGATTTGGGGTCAATGTCGCTGTCTGGGCCAATACATGTATTTGCAACAGCTAAGTAAAATTAATTTGAAGATGGGCCTACTTTCAAAGAACATGAAATAATAACTAAAACCAAAAGTCGGAAGAGTCGATTACGATTCTTAAAAATAGATACAATTTACAAACCAGCCACGTGTAGGCTGCAGCTAATTATATAATGGCAGGCGTCATGGAATTAGTTGTGGACTATTTATGGAGAAATTTAGCTGACCAAGATGACAGACCTGATTTATTTGTTGACAGTCGCAAATTAATGCTATTTTCGGGACCGCTTTTTCCGGCGACGGACATACCTTTGATTATGATCAACCGAAAAAAATGTGTGCCACAAATTTCCTCTCTCTCAGTTGTGAATGTCTGTCCATCGCTTCTAAAGAAACGAGACGTTGCACCAATGCTGGGCTGATGCTGGCCCAGCGTCGTAGACGATGGGCCAACATAAACATTGGTTATGTTTGCTGGGTAGCTGCCGAAGTAACAAAACGTGATGGTCTGTGCACAGCAGACAAAACATGCTGGCTCAACGTTGGGTCAATGTGCATAAACGTCAGCCACCATTGCTCCAACATTCCGTGTTTCGCCCCGGACAGGAGGCCACTTGTGAGCCCCACTTCAGTTTACGGGTACAGCTGCCTGTCGCCCTATTATTCTGCAGTCTAAAGACAAACAGCGGTAGCTGCTTACTTTTCAAGTAAGCAGTTAACGCTGTCTACCTTTGCGCGGAGGTATTGATCAGAAAAAGTCCTCCAGACGTCGTAATATACATTGTGAAATATCTGTCTTTAGCGCAGAGCTAAATGGCTCATCTTCTAACCGGCGCACTAGATCTCGTGCCGAAGTCACGTGGCACCGGCCCGCCAATCATGCAGCGTGTAATCATGGCGGTAATTTGGACTGATGGATGACGGCTCCGCCTCGCTCACAGAAACAAGAACGCTGAAAATTAGCTCGAGTATACATATAAAAAGTATATTAGAAAAACGTACCGCGTTCATTTGAGATAATTATCGAAGTAATACGTCCACGTGACATCCTGCCGCGCCGCCATTTTGCAGATCAACTCGCCAGGCCGATCTGGTGGCCAATCTCGCCCTCTGAAATGCGATGATGATCATCTGTGAGGAGGCATCCATCTTGTCATAAAACATGAGCGAGCACTGCAATATCACCACCCTTCTTTCAAGGTGATAATTTCATCCCATTAGCGACTCTCAGAGCCGCTGGTTAACGCATGCATCTGTTTGTGTTTTTAAGCCGGAAAAGACACCCCATACATTAACCCCTACAGCGCGGGGATCGACTTTGGACGTCAGAATCTGACGTCCAAAGACGTCAGATTCTGACGTCCAAAGTCAACCCCCGCACTGAAAAAGTAAACTATTTATAATTACCGTAGAACCATAACATAGGTATTCACATGAAGCGGAAAGATCTAACTAAGATATTTATGACGATATAAAATTGAAAATAACCCTTTGGTCTCCATGATTTATATAAGCATATTTCAGCAGTTTGAACCTTAAAGACTTGGTTTAACCTTCAAAGCGAATAAGTATTTTTTTATAAACCTAGAGACCAAAGGGTTTTTCAATTTGGAAACACATGAACGTCTTAGTTAGCTCTTTCCTTCTCATTTGAATACATAATTATGTTATGTGTCTACGGCGGGATATAAATATGTTATGTGTCTGTGCGGGATGAACTTTAGCCGTCAAAATCTGGCGTCGACAGACGTTTTTCCAAAGATTGGAAAATGCTCACCATTTGTCATTCAAATTTATTCCAAATTTTAGCTTCTGACGTCTAAATTTGGTCCCCGCACTGGAATCAACATTGGTACAACACTGTGTGAACTGGGAGCACCCTTTTTATTAGACGTGATCTGCAAGAAGTGTCGCACATGTCGATCCTGTTTCTATCGCTAAATCTGATCATCATCGCTTGTTTGTTCTCTGATAGAGAAAAGTGTACTCAAATTATATATATATTTCATCTCATTATGCGCCATTAACATTATACTTAGATAAGGCATTACTCCATTGAAACAATGTAATTTCCAAGTAAGCAGTTACTACTACTCGCCTTTGCACGACGGTAAATGCAGGACTAAAGAGCAAAGGCTAGTAATTTTTCGATGCATTACTCTGCACGCTAATATCAGCAATGATAATGGGAATAGTTTAGTTTGTATTGTGCTCATTAGCACCATCAAATAACCCTTTAACCGCTAAATTATTCAGTCTGAATTTTCACCCACTTGAAGTTGTTTCTCGCTGACGCGATCCACAACTTCAAGTGAGTGAAAATTATTCCGATTTGACAAAATGGAGGTTAACTCTTTTCAAATCTTGATGGTTGATGTCACATTTTATCTTTAACATATTTAGAATGTGGTACTTAATGTGCTAATAAGAAATGAGAACCCGAATATATGCGGCAACGGCGGTTAAAGGGTTAACCCTGGCTGCTTTTCAGGAAAATAAGCAATAATATCCACCATTAGCATGTAGTCAACTGCAGTGGCACACAGCGGTATCAGTTAGGCTGTTTATCTTTGCATTATGTTTATCATGGTTGAAATGGACTGCTACGTGTTGCTAATGTGTTGTCTCCACACTGAATGTTATTGTAGAAATACAGCAACTTAGTGTACATCTTTAACCCTTTACCCGCAAAATTATTCAATCTGAATTTTCACCCACTTGAAGTTGTGTCTCGCTGACGCGATCCACAACTTCAAGTGAGTGAAAATTATTCAGATTTGACAAAATGATGGTCAACTGTTTTCGAATATTGCTTATTGATGTCACATTTTATCTTTAACATGTTTAAAAGGTGATACTTAATGTGCTAATAATAATATAATGTTGATATTCGAGTTTTCATATATTATATGAAAACTCGAATATATGCGGCATCGGCGGTGAAAGGGTTAAATCTTTGATGCAAAATAGCTACATCCATCTCAATAAAGAATAATATAGACCTAAATCCATATTCCAAGTAGGTTTTATTAGATGACGATCCAACAAATAACGTGCAACAAAATACACGGACGTACCGAGCACACACACATCATTCTGTCGACTGGTTTCTGAAAAATTATGTTGCAACAAACGTGGATCAGCATGCCATTTTTTATTTCCATAAAATAATATTAGAAGCTTAACCCTTACAGCGCGGAGATCGACTTTAGACGTCAGAATCTGACGACTGTAGACGTCAGATCCTGACGTCTAAAGTGGATCTCCGCGCTGTAGAAGTTAAAATAAACTGTAAAATATTTATAATGACCGTACAGCTATAACATAGGTATTCAAATGAAGCGGAAAGAGCTAACTAAGTCAGTATGAATTAAATTTTAAAAAACCCTTCGGTTTCCATACAAAAATATGTCAGCGTTTTAAGGCTAATCCGGAATGGCTACCAGCTGAATTCGTTCATGTGTGCTGGTACTGATCTACCACGTCATGTTAAATCTGCACCTTTCCATGCTCCTGGATTGATTGTCTTGTACACGTGCGTTGAATCAGGAATGGAACTTCCTGCGAATCAAAACTGCAGTATCTGCTTACTTTTTAAGTAAGCAGTTACTGCCATATGACTTTCCACGACGAAGTAGATGCAGATACCAATGACATGTTGTATAAAAAACATCGATGTGTGTTCATCTGTTAGCGTGAAATTAGAAAAACTGCGGGAAAAGGGCTTAACATGTTCACAATGATGCATATAACATAATTATATCTGACAATGATGCGCCTTAACACTTTAGCCGCCAAATTATATTCAATTTGAATTTTCACCCACTTGAAGTTGTGTCTCGCTGACGCGATCCACAACTTCAAGTGAGTGAAAATTATTCATATTAGACAAAATAGAGGTCAACTCTTTTCAAATCAAACCCGAATACATGCGGTACCGGGGGTTAAAGGGTTGACCATTGTAACGCTGAAATATTTTTGTATAAACCATGGAGACAAAATGTGTGTTTTTTCAATTTGAAATCATCATAATTCTTCCCGCGTGATTTCAATACCTATGTTATGATCCTACGACCATTATAGACCTAAATACTGTAATATTTTCAGTGTGGGGACCGTCTTTAGACGTCAGAATCTGACGTCTTAGACGTCAAATTCTGACGTCTAAAGTCGGTCCCCGCCCTGATAGGGCTTACACCGACTGTGTTTTCTGAAATAAAAAAAATCCTATGCTTTTCTGCTACTCCCGATAACTGTGGCATCGTACACTAGAAGTGGCAGGGCATGCTTTTCTTGCGAGATCATTATTCCAAAAGTGACAGCATAATTATAGTGGGCAGAATTCTCGGTCGGCAGCTGTCGATGAGGTAGTGAACGAGGTGCGAGTTGTGACAACCCTTGCCAGAGGCTTGGTTTATCTATCATTCCTCTTGGATAACCCTTTGAGTCCCAGTGTCGCATATATCGACACTTAAAAGACAAAAGGTCGTACCCAGTAAGCACAAAACATTTGTATAATATTTAAAATATCGAACCAACGTTATAAATGTTATGCAAATGTTTTGTGTTTACTGGGAGGAATTTTTTAAATAGTTTTACAATTTTGTAGTTTTGAATTTATTTCGCGAACTTACAATTGAACACATTATCATGTTATACATTAACCATGTTACCATGGATTTTCAATATTATAACAGTATAAATAACGTTAATTCAGTTGTGTTTATTAGAAATAAAATAAAATCGGCCTTTGAAGTGATTATTTACGAGCTTTTGGGTCGAATAAAATCTTTATTAACAAATTCGTTAGAGCAGATGGTCGTGAAAATAAAACTTTTCTCTGTTTTATAAACAGTCATTTATTTTTATCATATTGTAAATAGGGGCCTAACTCCTAATAAGCATTCAATTTATAATTATTTATGACCAATGTGACTCTCAGGGTACTAAAGACAGCTAGTGGCATTGTTGTTTGTCTTCTATGTCTGTCACATACCCAAGTTGATCTACATGTAGTCTACATATGTTTTTTTTTTATAAAATATTTGTTTTATATGAAATCATCCAATTTTCGTTCGCCTCGATGTGCGAATTGAGGTGAATGGAAATGACAATGACAACTCTGTGCTTAGGGCGCAGTTAACACTCTACACTATAGCACTGACGTTGAATCAGTATCGCCAGCCTCTTACAACGCTAAAATATTCCTGTATAAACTATGGAAAATGAAAAAATGGGAAACTCTGGTTACGGGTCTGAGCATCGTTTATCGAACTGCTGCGACTTACGACTCATCGTGTCACTTATCAGTTAAAAAAACAATAAGCATGTGTTATTTGAGCCTTAGGGGCCTATTCTTATATATATTTTACACGTAATTTGACTAAATGAAAACTAGATATCTTGCTTGAGCAGGTGCCATGCGGGCAACGCTTTCGTGTGTTGTCAGCCTGAACATTAATTGAACTTCTCAAATGCGTAGAATCTAGAAATGGTCGCCACATGTATTTTTTTAACTGGTAAATTTGGTTTGTGGATAATATAACCCAGAAAAAACGAGACGATAAACAAATCATTGTGTAGGAACTGCTTTGGCCTGTATTATGACACATTATCATGCCAAGGATTTGTGCGCCTCTGAGCTCGGATCGCTGAGGATATAGTTTTATTGATTGACTAATTGATTGCTAGCCCTACCGTTGTTTTCCCGCTTGCAACACTTCGCCAACGTTATTCTTGCTTCTTTTGAGAAACGCCTGTGATTCCTGCATGGCACGTAACTAAAATTCTGGCAAATACAAGATATTGGTCCAATGCCGGTGTATTGTTGAACCACCAGGGTTTCAGTGTTTCGAGTGTTTACCGTCGTCCTTTCGGCTCCTGTTACAAATCTCACCTGGTGATTTCACCACTGATTGACGTCGGCCTGACGAGATCGGCCCCCACACCACGTGGGTCCAAGACTACTTTCACGGCGGGGATGAAAAAACAGGCGAGGATGTCTACGTCATGGCTAGCAAACACAAAACATCTGAACATTATTTATATAATGTTGGCCGACGTTGTGTAAATGTTATACAGATGTTTTGTGTATACGGTGTAAATTGATGAATAGGGTGTTCGTGTGCATAGGCTAAACGGGCCAGGAGACAATTAAGCCTATGATAAGACCATGGCATTGCTGCAGGGAAGGTGATATTATTGTTATCATTATGATTGTATAAGTGTTATTAAAAACTAGTTGTACGACTATTCATTAAAACAATCCCTTAATTGCAACAAAAGTACGGAAGACATTTCAGACGCTTTTGAACTGGTTTTACACACAAGTTAAATTTACTGAAATTTATCAGGAATGGTAAGTATAAGACCAGAAAGCACAAATAACAGATGTCGATTTTAACTTGAGGGTATATTATTATTTCATTTGGCAGCTTCAAATAAATGCCCTGGTGAAGGATGTACGCCTATTTCTCACTTATTTCCCAGCTAGTTTTCATGAAACTTAGCAAGTTGTATTTCCTAGCCTTGCCGCGACCACCCTGAACATTCTAATTGTAATTATTCTATAGTTACTCTATATAACTTCATTCAGGTAATCTCAGAAATACACTGCATGTAAAATTGTCTAAATTTTCAGGTTAGTCGCCACAAGGAAAAGAGTGCTTGAAAAAAATCAAGAAAATTGGAAATTGGTCAAGAAATCAGAGAAACTCATTCAACACGGCTAATGTAATAGTGCATATGCAGTGTTGCGACCTTGCCTATACGAGAGTCGGTCTGTGATTGATCCACGTGTACCTTGAGTTGCGTAACGCTGCGTATTATCACGTGCGTAACCCGATTATCTCTTCCCTAATTCTGGAAACTGTAATCCAACTGGTTACAGATCCGACGCTGTCACCTGGGGTTTGTTCTTAGCGGCGAAATATGTAACTATGCGGATATGGCCATGCAAAGGCCAACCTCAGTAACGGCTTACTTTTTATGTAAAACGTCATTGCTCTTTGCCTTTGCATCAAAGAACATTTTCACGTCGCCTCTTGCTCTTAAAAGGGATCTCATATTCGACTGTACTCGGTCTTCTGTTGATATTTTGCTTTCCTGCAGTGCTTTAGCTCACATCCATCGAGCACAACATATTGACCATTTGTTGGTTTAATGTCGAGCCAGCGTCACAGACGCTGGCTCGGCATTAAACCAACACATGGGCAATGTGTTGTGTGCGCTTAAATAATCCATTAGGCTCACTGTGTTGTTTTGTGGGGGAGTATTTTCCGGGGTTTTTCATCGATTTTGCTAAAAGGTCACATTTGCAAACTACCACAATGTCAATTTATATTAGACCATTCCTTGAAAGTGAAAATGACACTTGTGTCACTGAAATGAGTGGTACAAGTGACAGCATAGTTACATATCGGATACAAATAATTCAATATGTAGAATACATTTATAGTTTATATTTCACGTTATATATTTTTTTCCAGGTTTTTCACCCCAAAAAACATTCGTATTTGCTTCAATTGTTAATAAAATCTGCTCACACTAAGAAGCTTTTTATCTCTTTTTATCCATTTCAAAATGTTTGGATAATGAAAATATGAAGCTCCGTTCCGCTGCCAACACCAGGTGACGCTGAAGCAAACAGACCTGATTATGCTCAGCATTGCTCAGGATCGGCCCGGGGTCCGTGTCGGGACGCGGACGTATTCGGGAATGACGGCGGGATTGACAAGTGCATTATTATGGATTTCCTCAGAATACCCAGCAATTCCTGGCAGCTTCTCCTTTGATTGTTTCTCAGCAGGGGGCCTGCCAGATGGATATAAATATGATCTATGTGTTTTCAATGTGACAATCAGGCCGGGCCGTGTGGGCATTACACTTGAAGCGGGCGATAATAATCGCACGAGTCCAACCGGATGCTGCATGGATTGGCCCAACGCTGGTGGCTCGTTGTCTCAGACTAACTTGTTCGGCAAACACGTTGGAGCGTCCCAGCAGACACAAGACGTTGAATTAATGTTGGTTTGACGTTGGTCCACTGTCTACGACAGTGGACCAATGGTAAATCAACATTGATTCATCGTATTGTGTACGACGGGGGCTGACATTAAATTAACATTGATTCAACATCTTGTGTCGGCTGGGGTGATTCGAAATAGTAAAACGTTTTGTATATAATTATGTAGATCTTCACTGCCACATCCGTGATTTGAACGTACTAGCAATATGCCTGGCGTGTTTTACATAAACTATTTTAAGAGAAAACGCTATAAACCACACAAATAAGCCTGATTTAGGCCGTTAGAAAAAAACGGGGCCTGGGCCCGTTTTCTCGTACAAGTTACTATATATCGCAGGCATCGGATTGGTCGAGATGGCCATCTTGACCAATCCGAAGCCTGTGATATATATAAACTTATACGAGAATACGGGACCTGATAAGATCTTTCTTTTGATATGATGTTAATTGGCTACCATCAGGCCATTTTCGTTAACCTTGAACACTTTATCTGTGATCTCTGTGGCATTCCATCATGCACCTTCTGTGCAGTTCACACACACACACACACACACACACACACACACACACACACACACACACACACACACACACACAAGGGGGAATGATTGAAAAAACCTCGGTGTTATATCACAGTTGGGCCTAATAGCGAAATCTTGGCCCTGGAAATTTAAAGCGTGTTTTACTATTTTCCATTTATAAGAAGCTGGAATTGCCAGCGCAATTTATAGCGTCAAATGACGAGCAATATAACCACAATAATTGGAAACGCTTTGGAGACATTATCTGGACAATGTGTCATGAGTTTGCTTCCATTCTGTCGAAAATCCAAATAATTTTTGTTTGACCTTTGACAAATGGCGACCATCTTATAGTTTACCCACCATGTAATATCAAAAATGATTTTTGGCTACATAATTCTGTTGGAGATATAGCTGTACAAAGTGGTCTTTGAACATAGAGAATCGGCAGAAACCACTGCTGCTTGACAACATTTAGTCTGAGTGTGGTGTTTACCTTAAACACAGAGTGACACCTCCGTAATGAAAAACAAAAAAAATGTATGAATGAGCGAATGAATGAATAGATGCATAAAATAAAGAAAAAAGAAAGAATGAACGAATAAATGAATAAATGAATAAATGAATAAACAAATAATTAAATAGATAAATGAATAAATGGATAAATGAATAAATGAATAAATAAATAAATGAATAAATGAATAAATGAATAAATGAATAAATGAATAAATAAATAAATAAATAAATGAATGAATGAATGAATAAATGAATGAATGAATGAATGAATGAATGAATGAATGAATGAATGAATGAATGAATGAACGGGGCTTTTATGCCACTTATCTGCATTATTATACAGATATGATAAACTGGACCAGGAGAACCTCAGTCCAGTGGTAATATTTTTGTATTGCGCATATTAACATGTTGGCTACGTGTTGTGGTGCGAATTTTCCGTTTTCATTTCCTCCTGCAGCAATAGCAGTCACTAGATGGCGTAGCAGGCTGTGATACTTTGCAAAACCTGTGGTGAATATCACGGTTTTGCACAAGTGTCACCGTCTGCCGCACCTTCTCCTCTCAGCAGCTTATCTTAGTCTGTCCACCGCAACCTCTCATCTCCACCGACGTCCGTGTCGCACCAGTATACTTCTCCCGTATAAGACTTTGGCCTATTCCGCTCTTTTCATCCTGGTTTGAAAACCGCCCGGGACTCTTTTCCAGCATTTTGACAAGATTCGTGTTCACCAGCGATTATCTTCGATACAGCTACACGCTTCCAAGTAATAGTCTTCCGCTTCGGCTATTACTCAATCAAGCACATGGTATCCCAGCCAACACTGCGCGCCCAGACCCTATGCTGATATAATGTTGGTTCAGAATTAAACCAACACAGGTTTAACGCCCCGTGTCCATCTGAGTCTGACAAACGATAACAAAGTCAAGAGGCCCAGGCAGTCTGATTCCAGGGCTAGCATATATACCACCAAAAACAGCTGCCTGCTGCTCTGTTCACCCACCGTCATCCCGTCGATGGCAGTGTCAGTGTGACTGCCAGTGACAGTGACACTGACAGTTGCAGCTCACGATCCCCGTCTCTCTGGTCTCGATTCCTTCCCGCGAACTGTTCTCACATCAACTCAATTTAGCCCTGAATGCAATTACACGATAGCCAGGTTCGTATTGAGGTGACTCCTTCGGGCGCGTGCGCCGATTCCCTGGTGCCGCCCTTCCATTTCCGCCGCGAGATTGCCGGATTGTCCGTTTTTCTCGACGATTTCACTTGTCCCACGCTCAGTGACGTCGAGTAGAAAGCTGGTATTATTAGAATTCAAACCGCTCCCCGTTGAATATCACTCACCTGTCTGACTAGAAAATACACATTAATTCTATCGTTAATTCAGATGATCACGACTATTTTGTAGCTGCCACTGTCGCGTCAAGCTGTGCATAATAGGCTGCGCCCTGGAGCCAAAATGTCCTATCTGCCACTGAAATGAGTCCTCATGTATGGAATGTAATGATTAACATGATTAACAAACCAATAGAATTCAACGCAAATACTTAGCGGGCCCTACGTGTTTTTCTCGTGTAAACATAGGCCTATCGTGCTTCGCTAATTATACAGCGTATAGCAGTCCTATAGTATAGGCCTATTAGATGTAAAATCGTACATGGATAATGATACATTACATGTACATGTATTTACAAAGTAATATTACATTTTGATTTTAGTAAAAAATCTGTGATAATACATGCACTTACAGACTCATCATGGCATAAAGGCTAGTTATTTATAGAGTACTATCCCATTAGGGCCTACCATCACGCTACTGATTTTGATAAAAAATAAAACACATGTAGGCCTATCATTGCTATTAGAGTGAACTTTTCTGTGTTTGATTAGGAAGCTACTAGTATTACTGCCATGGTCAATGAAACAGCACACAGTCCAATTAAGAAACTTGATTACAGGCCAGTTCATATTTGTGTAACAAAGCTGGTTATCTGATTCACCAAACATTGGTATTTATTTGTCGTAGACCTTGTACTGGGTGTTATAAGTTAAGAAGCATGAGAGCAGAATTACTATTTTTCCGCATATTATTTATAAAACAATATTCCAGCAACTCGACGACTCAAAATAATGACAAAATCTGCTGACTAATTAACGCTTAATCAAATCATCACGGCTGGGACTGTTTTTATCTATTTTGTTACATCTAATTTACTCATGCGACATAATATGATCAACATTATCCAACAAATTAGTTTGAAAAATGACGCCTTCAACATCACTCTACGTGGCTCATTAGAGTGGAACTTACAGTCGCTTGATTATTCAGCTGTAAGAGGAGCAGTGCACCTTAGTCCGCCCTTTTTAATGTCTTGGCCTTTGAAGTTTGAATCCAAAGGAGATTAATCGTTAATAAGCTAAAAAAGATAGCATGATATGTGCTAAGCCTATTCATCGGTATTGTGAAATAATAAACATTGCTGCCTACGTTCGATATCATTAACTATAATGCCTTTACATAATTTTGAACACGCGCATATTTTTTTTTAATCGACAGACAAGCATTGATTTTGGGTTGGGCCACCGTCGTCGAAGACATTCGCCCAGCAGTATCACATGTTTGTTGAATGAAGCTTAGTCCCTGTACAGTGGCAGATACAGTGGCAGATACACCCTTTCATATCCGAAGAGACGCTATTGATAACCAGTCTCACAGGAGCTGCCCAGCTCAGTACTGAATTCCGTTTTGAAAGGAGCTTACCATGGGTATCTACAGTTTAAACCTCAAAGGGCTGAATTATTTTTGTAAAAAGACACGGAGACCAGATTTTTTTCCATGGCTTCGTTAGTTCTTTTGATTTATTTGAATACCTATGTTATGGGTCTATGGCCATAAGAATGTTATATAGTTATAGGCCGCATGTTTACACTTGCAGTGCGGGGATCGACTATAGACGTCAGAATCTGACGTCTGCAGACGTCAGATTTTGACGTCTAAAGTTGATCCCCGCGCTGTAAGGGTTCCCACTTGTCAAATTGGACAGTGATAAGGATTAGAATTTGATTAGAATGAATCTGTGTGTCCAGCCAGATAATGACCGTGTCAGGCAAACCACATCATCGTCAGGACACGCAGGAAAACACGCCGCCACAATGTTGGTGTAGTGTTGCTGCGACGGTGGTCCACCAGTAAGCCGCTGCACGAGCATCCGTAGATGTTACCAAGAATTTAAAAAATTCTTGATGTTACACATATGGTCATGCGCAATGAATAGGAATGTAGGTTATGTCTAATAATTATCTACCCCATGCCTAATTTCGCTTGAATCCGGCAATGGGGTAGATCAAATTGCTGACTGAGACTTACTGTAACAGTGCTTGAAACTGTTCAAATGAATGGAGTGTGCAGTGTTGTTTAGGAAGATGTGCATTATATATATTACCATCGAAAGGAATACAATAACATAGTCCTGACTTTGCTTTTCTCCCTATTGCGTTTGTGCCACAATGTACAGAAAGCAATGTGAAGCTACCTGCTTTTTTGCTGGGACTGGTTACATTAATAATGTCACAGTCACGTACAAGTAACCATTTATAATATTTATACTAAGCTACATTTAAATGCAGAAACAGCATTGTTTTCACTGCAAATGGTTTGTTTTTTCTAAACAACATCTTCGAAGTCGAGCTGTATCTGTTCCAAGACATGTCTTCTACAACAATATTAACTTTTCAAAATCGTGAGTGTGAAGAATAGTTTATCTGATGGAAGGACAGCTGCGTCAATGCTGCCGGAATGTGTTTTTTTAAATCTCGAACTATAAAAATAATTTATAATAATTAATAATGTAAATGATATCACGAACCGTTTATCTTGACTGCTCCAACTGGAGCAATGCCACAACTAACCACTCTTGGTATACATTTACCTGTACTTATGATGTCGTACAAAGACAAAGGGGAATAACTGCTCACTTGCAAAGTGAGCAGTTACTCCCCTTTGTCTTTGCCCAGCATCACTGCGGTCAGTATTGACCGACTGGACGATGAGCTCTTCTTCTTTCACTATCAGTCTCGTCTGGTACAAAGGTAACCAGTTAACGTCTGCCCAGATTATGCGAGGCTCGCGTTTCATGTTCTCTGATATTCGATCCCGTTTCCACCTTCAAGTCCGGATCCGGCTGCGTTCACCGGGACTGCAGGCCTTCTGATGTGGCCTCGGCACCTTCACCGGCATTTCTTTAACCCAGCCTCTGAACAAGGAAGGGCCTCGGCGTGCGAGCCAGCGGGGTTCTTATTGGCCGCACCAGTTGAATCCGCTACCCGGATCACTGGAGGAGGCGAAAATCTGGATCACCAGAGGTGCGTGGCTGCTCTCTGATGTCACGATTAATGCCCCATTAAAACCTGAAGGAATTCCATCGGTCGCCTCACCCTCATCATTGGTCCATCTTAGCCTGTATGTGCTCAGGAGTGACTTAAATCACCATTCATCCCTAGTTTTACCATCAGGAATTAAACTGGCTGAAATTTGATTTACATTGAGTGGTTTATAGGATATATGCGAATTGCGCCAGCAATGCCAGCTTGAAAAAAACATGTGAGTGGTGTGCTTGTTGAATGACTGTGCTTGTGTAGCCATACCGTCCATAATATACTGCTGACACAGTCATATTGCTATATTTAGGATTAATTTACTAGCATACCAATAAATGACATACGGTGCGTGAATAAGGTACAATTTTGCTCACACAATCAATACACATGAGGTGTACGATTTTTTTAAAAACATATAAATACTCAAACATCTACCCATAGTTTGATAGCAAAAAAACTAGACGTTCACATACTGTTTCGAGACATAACATTTTTAAATGTTTCCGTTCCACGGCTAAATCTCAGAACATAATATACACTTCAAATTTAAATATATCGACCATGTGGAAGAGTAACTGTAAATGTACACGTTGCAGCATACAACAGAGCACGGATAGATGGGGGGGATATTTCGGTTAAACCCTAAAACATTCCCGTGAGGGTATGGACAGGGGCAGCCGTGCCGACATCTCCCTGCACATTGCTGTGGCAGGCGGCAACCACCATCTGACGTCATTACACAGCTGACGGAATCCCTTCACGGGAAATCTCTCCACGTGACACGAATCAAACTGCATGCCGAGAGGAGCGTTGATCCCGCGCTGGCAGACGGTGGTACAACATTGAACCAGCGCGGGATAGATGCGTATTCTGTGATGGGTTGTGTGGGTGGTGTAAATCTACATATGCTATCCATGCATGCAGCAGAAGCCAGACGAATAAAGCACGTTAATCTGGTAGCTCACGGTTTGAATTATACTTGACAACCCGTATCAGATCCATATTAATATGCGTCTGGGACGGTTACGCCTCCCGGATGTGCAAAATATGGATGCATTAATATTTTTTTCTAAACCACCCTTGTACAGCGTGTGGACCAAATTTGGTCAAGAGATGGTCCTGTGTAATGATTCAAATTAAAAACGTAGATGATTCAAAACCACATGCAGCACATTTGGATCGCCCATTCCGTGTTCCACGCTACTCATGGACGAGTATACTACCGCTGGACAGTGGAGTCACCCTCCTCTGCTAGTAAACACAATGCTCTTAAGGATACTATGCATATCAATATCAACTTTGGATCACTGGAAAAGGAGTTTCGCTTGATTGAAATCCACTTGATAACGAGATGTGGTCATCGTACTATCAGGAAACAAATTGGGTCTTAAACCGGATTGTTCACAACACTGCTTCATAATAATTATTATTTGAGTGGCCTTGTAACATGATTAGGTAAAGACAGTTCTATGTTTGTCATGCAAAAAACTGCTTAACCCCCCCCCCCTAATCAACAAGATGAGTCAGATATCTCAGCGCTTCATCGTACCAGCGTTTTCCTTATTTAATAGACCGAGTTTTTATTTCTCAATCGAGACAGGAGCTGTCTAGTAAAATAGCCATCTTTAGTGTACGGCACATTTGAGATAGCGAAATAAAAGTAATGGTCCCCATGGGGCATCACCTTTAACCCTCACAGCGCGGGGAGAGACTTGGGACGTCAGCATCTGACGTCAGATTCTGACATCTAAAGTCGATCCCCGCACTGCAAGAATTAAAATATTCTTAATGGCCGTAGACCCATAACATAGACACTTGGCTCAGGCACATGAATTAGACCCATGTATCAAACACATGTCTTACATACGGATCACACACACGAATCAGACACATGGCTAAGGCACATTAGTCAGACACATGAATCAGACATTATGGATAAGGCAAATAGATCAGACCCATGTCTTAGGTACATGGGTCATATCAAATACTAGGATAAAATACATAAAATACATGGCTCAGACACATGGATCAGACAAATAAATCGTAATTCGACACATGGATTGGACACATGAATCGGAAATCTGTACCAGACACATAGCTCATACATATGGATCAGACATGAATATCGGACGCATGGACTTAGAATCAGATATATTCTAATCACATAGGCCTACATGAATCAGACACACGGAGCAGTCTGTGATACTGACCGGCTGGATCGGCGTCCGTGCCGGGGCAGGCCCCGCATCCCGCGGACCCAAATTTATGCCACGGATCAGGAATGTCGAGAAGTAGAGGAGTTGGCCACCTGGCACTCACGTAGATGGACTGCACAGTGGATCCGGAACTAATCACACCTCCACGGGACGTCCAGAAGCCCACACAGAAAGCATCCCCACCCGGACATTTATAAATCCATCCGGATCTTTCTAATACCTCCGCCACTATATATTTTCCGAGGGGTGTATGCGGGCGTCCGGCTAAAACCATCCTAAGTAATCTATTGGCATTCCACCGGGACAACCATCCGCTCGATGATGAGATTTTCTCCCTCGGTATACAGTTCAAAGATATTTATGTCCACATAACATAGTGCTTTTTACGCCGTATAAAAGTTATAACTATGTAAGTTCAAGCTGATACTGATCATAAACTAAGATGTTTGAAATGTTTTCACACCGCTTAGTTTATGATGAAAATACTGGGTCCGTATTCTCGTACAAGCTACGATATATCGTAACTGGTACGAGAATCCTGTCGCGCAAAGCCGAAAGTCAGTACTATACTTACTTTTCATGTGACACAGATCCTCAGACAATTGATGCGAAATATGAACTCTGACTTTACACTAACTCCCAGACACCGGACCTTTTTATTCACGTGTCATTTCAAATCCCCGGGGAGCATACATACCATGCGACAAATTGAATGCTAATAACTTATAGTATACCTAACACCGAGTCTAATTACTTATTGTTCACATTGTCGTCTCTGTCTCAGCAAGTACACATGGTTGTACATGAGTGGAGTGAAGCACATGGGGATGAAGTGTCTCACCTCCCCGACAACATCAACGATGTCCCAACTTTGAGAAGGGACAGACATGATGTAACTCGGAAAACCTAGCTGCCCCGAGCCGCGTGACAGGCAGCAGTTGAAGGGGAGCACAAACGTATATCTCTTCTTTGAAACCTCTATAAGGAGAGTGAGGGACGGGCCCGGAGCTCCGTCGTGACAGGGGCTGGTGTTAACCCTTCAACCGCCGGTGCGCATATATTCGGGTTTTCATTTTTTATTACCACATTAAGTACCACGTTTTAAATATGTTAAAGATAAAATGGGACATCAACCAGCAAGATTTGAAAAGAGTTGACCTCAATTTTATCAAATCTAAGTAATTTTCACTCACTTGAAGTTGTGGATCGCGTCAGCGAGACACAACTTCAAGTGGGTGAAAATATAAATTGAATAATTTGGCGGCTATAGGGTTAACCACTAGAACATGACCCTCGCCCACGTAGTCTGTGTAACCATACTGACACGAGGTGTAAAATAAGTGGCGCAAAGCCAAAAGACAGCAATTGTTTACTTGAAAAGTAAGCAGTACCTGCTTACTTTTCAAGTGAGCAGTTACTGCCTTTTGGATTTGCACTGCAGTGTTGCAGGGTGGGGCCAGAATTTTACAGCGTTGTTCCAACGCACACTGTCAGCATGCTCCTGCTGGCTGGGAAATTACCGCCCATTTTTTGTTTGTCACTTCTTCGGAGGGAGCATGATTGCTTTCATGTCTTATTTCCCTCCAGTCCGCGGTTATGGGGTTTCTGCCGAGATCCAGCGCGTTGTGAGAAACTGGAGCGCAGATTTCAGAGAGCACCGTGTCAGCGCTATAGTGCACGGGGACTTGGTCAAATTATCGCCACCTGGGTATTAAAGTGTCGTATTTGCCACTTCGCGAAGTAGCAGATACGACCATTTATTACCCAGACGACGATGTCGTGATCAATACTGCCACATATTTAATATGGGTGTATCCGAATCCGGCGCCCCGGGGATAATTATGGCATACATTATCTACTCATTGCCACGGCTACTTTGGTCCACTTTTGCCTGAATCCACAGCTAAATCAAGGCTTGGTGTTTATTTAAGCGGTGATACATATTACATAACAGAATGGTGGATATTATGGTGCAAATATATATATATATATATAATATGCATGAATCCCTGTAAAATTATGTGAATGAAAAAAATGTATATTCATGAGACTCTGCGTTTCAAATATCCGACCAGTAATTATGGCATAGCGCTGAAAAAAACAAGCAATACAAACACAATACCTAATGTACGAGCATATAGCCATATTTCTACTCTGTCTGTTTATATTCAAAGGAGGATTCCTACGTATTATGGGCAGTTTACCGTCAGCATCTCTGCATGAGAGGTGTATGTGGGCTGATCGTAAAATCTGCATTAATCCACGGAAGTTTCTAAGCGTGAAGCAATAAGCAAACGCTGCTTAGAAATCAGAGAAAAAAATGATGTTCTTGATAAAGGCTCGGCTAAGCGTGGACATGCCTCAAATGCGCTGGATAGGCGGGCCTGATCGTCGTTGACGCTGGGGCCGACTGTTCAGCAGTCGAGCAGGAGCGGGTTGGCAATGGGACGTCTTCTGCCATCGGGCAGGAAAGGGTGAGCAATAAACGCGGGCCGCCTGCTAGACATGGAAAGCAGAGAGTTCAAGTTTTACGGGTGCTCCCACGTGGCTGCGACCCCTGAAAATATAGATCAAATTGCCGTGAAACGTAAATAGCAACGCGCGTGTAGAAATAACTGCACGCTGGTGAAAGATAATTTGGCCTTTGCGGATTGACGGATTATCGTCAGCTGATCCGGCATCGTCAAGTTTTTTTCCACGCTCTCCCCTGTGGGCCTCTCACAATGTTGCTCTCACAATGAAGTATATTTGAAGTCTATCATCTGCTGTTGAGAAGCTTTGCTGTCTCGACTGTATGGGAGTTCCATGCAATAATGCAATTTTCAGCTGAAGATAACTGAAAACACCTCTGAGCTTAAAAAAACTGGACCTGTTTCCATTTAAAAGTAGTTCTAAAGATTTGCATATTTAAATTGCAAAAGAACAATCAGATTGCATGACTAAGTTGAATTAATACATTTCGTCCTTAAAACAAAAACATTAATGGATTCTTAGGTATCGAGTGAATAATGATGACATAGGTGATAATCGAGTCTGAAAGTTGGAGATCTTGAGTCCTCTCGGTTACGGAGAGTTGCCCAGACTTTAAAAAAATGTTAACAGTGTAGAGGATGAGAGTTAAACATACTTAGGTCTAGGTAGGGCAGGGTAGTTCAACATGCGTAGGCCTAACTTTTCAGGGTTAAATTTATCATTGATATCTCGGCTTGTGTTGAGATGACTTGAGGTGACATTATATTATCATTAAATATATTTGCAATACATGTATATTGTTAAAACAGTTTGATGAAAAACTTCCTTCTAAAACCCTAGGACAAGGTATGACATCAGAACCAAGTACTGTAACAGTACACTGTTCTAAGCAATCACATATATGTCACTCAGTCACTTCACCTTATAGTGAATTAACCCTTACAACGCTGAAATATTTTTGTATAAACCATGAAGACCAAAGGGTTTTTTTCAAATCAAAAGTTTTTTTTGAAATTATCATAAATAACTTAGTTAGCTCTCTCCGCTTCATTTGAATACTTATGTCATCGGCCTACGACCAGTATAAATGTACCGACTTTATACATTAGAACCTGACGTCTATAGACGTCAGATTCTGATGTCTAAAGACGGCCCCCGCGCTAAAAGGGTTACCGGAGTGGGCGTTGTCTGGAGTAGAGTATTATATTTGTGTCTTGTATTCTACTCCCGGCCAATAATAGGGTTGTTCAGACTGTCACATGATGAGATCAACCATTCACCACCATCATCCAGCTGTTATTTAAATTAGGAGGTAGACTACATGCTTGGTCAAAACTCTTAAATGTAAGAAATCAAGTTAGATTTCAGGTATGTCAATAATTGTATTGATAATTTAAACACAGAAACCCACATAAAGCAGACCTTCCATTTGCATGTGATATGTGTGCGTGCTCGTGTGTGTGGTCCGTGGGCGCAAAAAGTCGTACACACGAGAGATGTACTTGGTGACATCCATTTGCACGTATCCGTGCGTGACCCGTGTCCGTGTGAAATAGCACATTGAGCGATTTCTCAAAGACACGGACACGCACGCAGACACACACGCGGATGACGTGCAAATTTACACGATGCATTGACCCAATGTTGTTCTAATGCTGGCCCGCCGTCTTCGACGTCGGCCCAACATTAAAACAACATTGGTTCAATGCCTCGTGTTTGCTGGGGATAGATGGCCTGCTCTACACTAAGAGTTATAAGATTCCTCTAACTCATTAGAATAACGGATCTTGTTCTCTATCTCCCTCTTTAAAGAGTAGACCACTACGCTCTTCTTGGTCTAGCATTACGCTCTTGAGTGGTTCGCAGCAGTAATATCTACAATTTGCAGCCGCAGAGCTGGTAGCATTGCTGCGAAGGACTATTAGCCAGGGCTATTAGCCGTAGCGGCAACATTGACAGATACCCGTGGATTCAAGCGAAAGAGTAGAATTGCCACACCATGTGCCGGAGTGAGTGACTGCATGAATATCAACGCTTCACTTCTTTTCTGCACATTGTGGAATTATCGCAACAGAACTAAGCCCAAAGTCTGATTTATGCTGCCGTGCAAAGGCACACAGTGCAGCAACTGTTTATATATTATACCTCGCTCATAATGACACGTACGGGCGCCGTAGAAATGATTTTCTTGTGGGCTTCTCAATGCAACCGTATTAAGAAGCAACCCTTCGTATTCCATTCGGAGGTTCGTAGAAAGGTTATGGGAGCTCTACGAACGCCTCAAAAAAACCTTCGTCGTAGGGTTGAAGTTCGATCGCCTTAAGAACAGCCTGAGTACACATAAGAACGCATCGCACATCGTGATAGGAATGCCATTTAATTCACAAGGGGAGCCTGAGACATACTTCAGAATATTATGCGATTTTATTTGTACGATAGCTGTAGAGCTCTTACGTTTTTCGCACAGATGTCGCACAAATGTTTACGAGCGACACCAAATTTATAAACTGAAAATTAGTACGGCGTTCCTACTGAGGGGTTTTCTTGCGGCGTTCGTAGCGTTCTTAGACATGTCAAAGACCTGAACACGAGCTTAAGAACGGAATCAGAATTACCTTTCTCCTACGACGGTCTTGAGTAGGCCGCAATAAATCCTCGCTAAGTCGTTTGTACGGTGTTCGTAGGGTCATTGTGACCAGTCTTTTACATGAGCTCATTCTTATCAGCATTGTTCTTACGTTGATAGTAAGCATGACACGCAATAATTCATCTATTTGTTACTACTGGCCTCTTCTGGCGTTTGTAGGAACGCCGTACGAATCTAGACAGTCGTACGGCGCTCGTACCAACGCTACGAAAATGAAAAAAATTCCTACGAATCAATTAGTCGTAAGAACCTTTGTGACCGAGGCTTTATTGACAATTAAGCATTTACTACTGCTTGCCTCTATTCTTATCGGATGACTTCAATGATTATTTAGCATTTTATAGTCCAGAGGAGCATAGGCAACATTGCAGATGCCGGACCTTTGGACAGTTTGGAGCATCGTATGCACACAGCCAAGATAAAGATGACAGCCATCACGGGCGCTCTAAAAATATTGTCTGTGCAATGGCTTCAGAACATTTTATGTACCAAGTTACGAACATTTAGAAGAAACAAAAAATCAAGTTATACAGATCACATGATCTTGTTTTTCAGAGACTTATTTTTCCCAGGCTGTTTTTGCCTGTAGTCGATTTATTGTATTATTGTAGGCGCACCCGGTGTCTTCATTGGCATGCGTATAATAGGCCTACGTTGTCCCCGGGTTCATCTTATTTTATTATCACCGGTATGATAAATTGCTTCTGTCTACCTTAGTTTGTGTGTGTTTTTTCTGCATAGAAGCGCTCATGTATAATCACGATAATATGTTAATTCCAAACTGCACAGAATCTGCTTGCCAACCTGGGTCATGTTTGTCGTCATCTCTCATCGTAGACAGCACGAGACCCTGATCCAATGCTGGCTTAATGCTGATCCGCCGAAATGATGCTGGCCCAGCATCAAACCAACCAGCATTCAATAAAATATTTTTTACTAGCAAGTAGCAGTAACTTGAAAAGTAAGCATGCAGTATTGACCCAATGCTGGCCCAATGCTGGGCCAGCGTCGAAGACGGTGGCACAGCATTAGGCCAGCATTGGGTCAACGCCTCTGCAGTTTGCATGGATTTTTGCATGGTAACAAATACGCCCCATTAGCTGATTGTCTGCGACGGCATGAGTTACGCCTCTAATTGATAGTGTATAATGCATTAGATAATCGTGACAAGATACTATGCTTCCTATAAATCTGAACGGACGTTCGGTTCTTGTTCTCACAAATCTTTGGTGCTTGTAGGTATTTGTGTATCTTAGAGCAGTTCCATGTGTCACGTTCAAGTAAATTAAAGCAAAAGCATGATGGTATTACACTGAACATTATATCATGTTTCCCCTCTACATAACACAAGCGTTATTATGTTTTGCTGTGGATCGATTAGTACTGCTACCAAAAAAGGTGATTCATAATAACGGAGAAACATATTTTTTTTAAATGAACATAACGAAAACATTTTTATAATTTTATTTTTAGTCCAAAACAGTTAAATATATAAATAAATAAAAAACTTGACATAAGAGAGTAAATCAATTGTCATGAATAGAGTCGCAGAGTGGACAGAGTGGAATCAAAATTACCCCTGCCAACATCGCACAGGACGGTGTTACTCAAATGGGGGGAGTGTGCAGAGCTAGAAAAACATATTCGTGTCTCTTGTTGGGTCTTACAAACACTCCCACCATCCATGCTTTCAGTAAATGCTATTTCTGCTTGTCGCAAATGGTACGGAAATAATGATTTTACGCTTCTGTGCGCACCTAGTATGACTACATTTCCCAATACGACGCAGAAACCATAAAACTCTACCCCCACCAGCCAAGCCAAAAAAACCCCGAAATATTCAGAAAATCACTCACTCACTCACTCACTCACTCACTCACTCACTCACTCACTCACTCACTCACTCACTCACTCACTCACTCACTCACTCACTCACTCACTCACTCACTCACTCACTCACTCACTCACTCACTCACTCACTCACTCACTCACTCACTCACTCACTCACTCACTCACTCACTCACTCACTCACTCACTCACTCACTCACTCACTCACTCACTCACTCACTCACTCACTCACTCACTCACTCACTCACTCACTCACTCACTCACTCACTCACTCACTCACTCACTCACTCACTCACTCACTCACTCACTCACTCACTCACTCACTCACTCACTCACTCACTCACTCACTCACTCACTCACTCACTCACTCACTCACTCACTCACTCACTCACTCACTCACTCACTCACTCATTCACTCACTCACTCACTCACTCACTCACTCACTCACTCACTCACTCACTCACTCACTCACTCACTCACTCACTCACTCACTCACTCACCTTGATTTAACATCCATTTTAGGCGAGCACAACATTTGCATTTAAACCCATGAACTATGAAAATGGCACCAGTTAAATTTTAACAAAAAATATCTAATTTGAAAAATTTCCCAGCTACAAAATTGAACAAATTGATAAGAAGCAAACAAGTTATTCTCATTCTCGAGACAAAATGAAAACACAAAACCTCCACTCACCAATTTTCTGCTCTCTGGGTTTGAGAAGCAATGCTGGCTGAAGAATGTGTCTTTATCGTCCAGTTGTGTTCATTTCATTTGGAACTGTAACAAAATGTTTGATATATTGAGCAAATAATTGTTTTCATTGTTTAATATCAGAAATCTATGAAATTTACTACATCAATAATATTATTAATCTATACATTGACTGATCGATCAAACACGGATCATAAAACATTTCTTATGCCGTGACAAGCATAAGTATTATTGCTATTATTTGCAGACGGATTTCCAATGTTTCTGCTGCACATAGGTGGCGTTGCGATATTTCAAATAAAATTTTATTAATAGCCATGTTAAACGACATAAAACAGTGTCATAATTCGGAACAATATTATATTTGTGAAATAACACACGTCAAGCACCGCCCAGTATGCACGAGACGTTGACCCAATGTTGGGTTAATGTTGGGCCCCTGTCTATTTCGTCGGCCCAACATTAACCCAACATTGGGTCGACGCCTCGTGTCTGCTGGGCGTGGTCTGTTATTGATTATTAGGACGACATAGTTTGCTATCTGTAAAAAACATTCGCTGGAAATAGTGCATTAACAAGTGGATTGTCGTTCTAAAAAATACAGTGTATTTCTAGCCAACACATGAGGTTGGTTCGATGTTGATTTAATGTTGGCACAGCGTCTTAGACGGCGGGCCAACATTAAAACAACGTCGGCTGAAAAAGTTCAGTGATTAATTTTGATCAACATTAAAAAAACAAGTAAAAAAAATTATAAACCAATAAAACAGCGTTTAATGTAGAATACATTACATAGCTAGTAGATAAACTCGTTGATCAGTTTTAAGTTACATCTTTTTTGTATAATGATACATTTGAGCTGTTCTCCATATTCTCATCTCACATTTTTCTTGTCCACAAATTAACTCTTTCAAGACTGTTCATAATGATTTTTAAATAATATTTTAAGTATTAAACCATTACAGTGCGGGGATAGACTTTAGTCGTCAGAATCTGACGTCTGTAGACGTCAGATTCTGACGACTAAAGTCTATTCCCGCAGTGTAAGAGTAAAACTATTTCTAATGGCCGTAGACCCCTCACATAGGTATTCAAATGAATCAGAAAGAGCTAACTAAGACATTTATGATGATTTCAAATTGAAAAAAAAACCTTTGATTGCGATGTTTTTTTTACAAATTATTTCAGCGCTTTAAGGGTTAATGATCGTTCACCAGTGATCGATTTCCTATAGGGCAGTCTCAATTTTTTGTCAAAAAAATTATCTGGGCTTTAACCCTTAAAACGCTGAAATATTTATGTATATACTATTGTAGACCAAGGTGTTTTATCGATTTGCAATCATCAAAACTGTCTTAGTTAACTCTTTCCGCTTCATTTGAATACCTATGTTATGGTTCTATGGCCGTTATAAATATTTTAATTCTTTCAGGGCGGAGAATCTCCAGAATTCAGATTCTGACGTATAAAGACGGTCCCCGCGCTGAAAACTTTAATGCAGCTCTCAGAACTCATGTTTCATGTTTTTGCAGTGTCTGCGCATTAGCGGAATTAGATTTCTATAGGCGCACATCGAAATGATGAAAAAACTTGAGTAAATGCTTTATAGACGCTGGCCATGAGCGGTCTCGGCCGGTGGCGAGCAGCAATTCCAGTGCTGCATCTACATTCAGACAGCGTAGGACCGGCGTTTCGTGTTGATTTTGATCAGTTTGTTAAAATAATCTAGTAACAGCTACATGTACATGGCTGTTTGTATTATAACTGGCCAGACATGATAACACATCGTGACGTCAAGAATAATTTCTACTTCTGCACTTGGGTAAATCGATCCCAGCATAGGCTATAAAGGGCGGCCGTGCACTCTAATAGTAAAAAGTCGTTTAAGTCGGAGTAGAATGAAGGATGACTTTAAAAAGTCATCAGTTGATTCTGGTTCGCACATCATTAACAACTATCTAAACTTTGGAAACTCATTTAAATTAGAATTAAGGATGACTTTAAAAAGCAAGTTCTCAGTTAACCATTTCAGCGCCGAGGCCGACTTTAAACGTGACGTCAGATTCCGACGTCTAAAATCGATCCTCACACTCAAAGAGTAAAGTATTTTAAATTGCCGTAGACTCATAACATCGAAATTAAAAAAAACTCTTTGGTCCCCATGGTTTACACAAAAATATTTCAGAGTTATAAGGGTTAGTGCCTTCTGGCTGTGCACAGCATTAATAGCGAGTTTAATATTAACCTTTTAACCGTCAAATTATTCAATCTGAATTTTCACCCACTTGAAGTTGTGTCTCGCTGACGCGATCCACAACTTCAAGTGAGTGAAAATTATTCAGATTTAACAAAATGGAGGGCAACAAATTTTAAATCTTGCTGATTGATGTCACATTTTATCTTTAACATGTTTAAAAGGTGGTACTTAATGTGCTAATAAAAAATTGAAACTCGATTATATGCGGAAGTGGCGGTTAAAGGGTTAACAAGTGAAAAATGAATCGCCATGTTCATTGTTACGACGCAAAAGTCGGTGTAGACACGCTGTTATTGTTGCCAATAAGGTAATCTGTTAGAGCCAGTAATCGTATAAGCTTACAATTTGTCTTTGATTTTGCGGAGATAAACTCAATTCAACCCTCATCAGTTTGGCGGACAAGATAAAAAAATCCCATCAAGCTAATGACTGTAGTCTAGAAACGAGATAAGCCCGGACTCATCTTCCGGATCATCACGGCTGACTGAGGAAGTCCGGAGTAAACCTCGCGTCCTGCGAAGACAAACAGCAGTAGCTGCTTACCTGGAAGGTAAGCAGTTACCGCTGTTTGTCTTTGCGCGTAAAATGATCACACGTTTTTGCAAACAGCAGTAACTGCTTACTTTTCAAGTAAACAGGTACTGCTTTTTGCCTTTGCAGGGTAGTATACGTGGATCCCTCTGATCCACGTAGTCCCGATAAATTGATCATGTCTCCTTAACTCCTTGAGTGCTGGCGGGGCGTTCGAACATTTTTTTTCTACAAAAAATGATGCAATGTTCAGGTGCAAACGGACACAAATAGCCATCATCAATTTGTAAGAGGTGCGGTTCAAACACTGGATCTCTGTCCGCTCATTGGATGCTGTTGTTAGCAATGCCAGATTCAAATGAGGTGAATAATGTCAAATGGGGGGGGGGGGACGCGCGGGGACCGTATTTATACGTCAGAATATGACGCCTGTAGACGTCAGACTCTGACGTATAAAGACGGTGGTCATCACCAGACTGAAAGAATTAAATATTTATAATGGCCGTAGACCAATACCATAGGTATTCAAATGAAATGGAAAAAGCTTAAAGACATTGATGGTGATTTCAAATTGAGAAAAAAACTTTGGTCTTCGTGGTTTATTCTAAAATATTTCAGCGTTGCAAGGGTTAGCCCTTTAACCGTCAAATTATTCAATCTGAATTTTCACCCACTTGAAGTTGTGTCTCGCTGACGCGATCCACAACTTCAAGTGAGTGAAAATTATTCAGATTTGACAAAATGGAGGTCAACTGTTTTCAAATATTGCTGGTTGATGTCACATTTTATCTCTACCATGTTCAAAAGGTGGTACTTAATGTGCTAAAAAAGTGAAAACGCGAATATATGCGGCACCGGCGGTTAAAGGGTTAATAGAGATCAAACACTGGATAGATAGAGCCGTTTCATCAGCAATGCGATGTAATCAGATCACGTCCTCTCAATTAGATGAGTGCTGCTCCGTCGCTGCCCACCCTCCTACAGAATACACCCACCCCAGTCAAAAACGGCAGGTTCTACACTGAAAGTTTCCACCCCTTCTCCGTCTGGGGTCCGCGTCACGCCGCCCCGCTTTCAGAATAATTGCGAAACGAGGTTGCATTGGCGCCAATTTGGGTCGTCCCAAAGTTGCGTATTATTTTGGAAGGCTTTCAATTCACTTCGAGTCGCTGAGAGCAAAAACGTCAAACGGTCGAATGTGATTAGCGTAAGTGAGGTCGTAACATTTGCACGGCAATGTCAACATCGTGACGAGGTCGCCATAAGCTGCATGGCCAGGATAAGCTACATTTCCATGTTTACGACCCAAGTATATCATCTGTATCCGTATCTAAGACAGACGTGATGAATTCGTATTGCTTTTAATGGGCATTAGATAATACGCACAGTTAATTTGTCGGTGCATCCGTATAAATAATTACCATGCTTACAAAGACAAACAACAGCTACTGCTCACAACTAAGCAGTTACTACTTTATGCACTATTTGCTCGGTATTATAATTTACGATCACGATCGTGAAATATAAGGATGCCTTAGGGACACGGATGGCATACGGATTACAAACGGTAGTATAGCTTACGATCGTGAAATATTAGGATGCCTTAGGGACACGGATGGCATACGGATTACACACGGTAGTATAGCTTACGATTACGATCGTGAAATATGCGGATGCCTTGGGGACACGGATGGCATACGGATTACACACGGTAGTATAGCTCACGATTACGATCGTGAAATATAAGGATGCCTTGGGGACACGGATGGCACACGTATGACACACGGTAGTATAGCTTACGATTAAAACCTGAAAATAATTATAAGGAGGCTACCTCACTTATACGGATAGGACCCGGATAATATACGTACACACGAGATATTAAATTTACGCGACACATTCATTTCTATGTTCACACTCGCAAAACCTCATGACCCAGCAAACATGAGACGTTGGTCCTACGTTAGTTTACTGTTTGCCTGACGTCTATGACGCTGGCCCGACAGTAAACCAACGTTGAGCCAACGTCTCATGTTTGCTGGGAACTCTCACATCCTGAACACCACTCATGAATTTATACGGATGACATTACGTCTACAAAATACGGAGAAGTGTTGCATGTCGCACACGTTGTATGTGGAAAGAGTCTTGTTTGGGGTTCCAAGGGGCTGTTGTGCATTAATTGTAATATAACACATGTTTATCGTAGAAATTAGAGGTTGAGCTAGTTTTTCTCCCGAAAAACAAACACAAAATCAGACTTCACGCAATAATTGTACAACAAAATAATGACGACAATTCTCTACAGTGATTTGTTACTGCAATACAATCTATGCCATAGCTTATATTAATCTAAGCGAATGTGTTCCATTCGATTTAACATCGTAATTAAACGCACCCATGCAGCAATTATTCGAGGCCGACTACAAGTAATTTTAATCGTGAGTAGCATCAGGTGGTAGTAAAGTAGGGACAGTCACATCTGTCCCCCAATCACAGCGATATCGGCTCAATGGATGATAATTGTAAATCATCCCCCAGATTCCAATTGCGGACACAAAAGGCAGTAGCTGCTTACTTGAAAAGTAAGCAGCTACTGCCTTTTGGCTTTGCAGAGCAGCTATGTGGTGACTCAGCTTACACACTGAATGATTAGATGTTTACAGATCACCGTCCAGCTATGACACATATCCCAGCAACAACACCACAATCTCTGCATACATCTCTTCCACTCTAGAAAATAATACTTTCCAGAGTAATTTATGGAGTCATATTATGGTGACTGGTTCAGAAGGTTCTATGCTGAGGAGGTCCTTGTCTCAGAAAATATTTATTAGGAAGGCTCTATTTTCAGAAGGTCATAATATTCAGAAGTTCCTTTGTTAGGAAGGTCTTATGTTGGAACAAATTTGCATTTTTCAGTTTCAGGCAAATTGCAATTCTAGCTAACTAGATAACACATCTCAGTTCAGCCTTCCATTTCACGTTTTTTTATTTCATTCATAACTTGTTTTATTTCTTTCTTCAAATTTCCCATTATTTCTCAATCTCAATCAAATCCGGTTCTTCTTCCTTTATTCCATCCCTTTTTCAATTTTGTAGGCTTAATTCATTGTCTCTTTTAAATAACTTTCGTCTCAGTCAAAACTGTTGTTTTTCTGTACAGAACTTTCTTCTCTTATATATTTTCTGTTTTGTCTGCTGGGAGGTTGACACGATGTGTTGTACTTTATTACCATCACACTGATATATGGATACATGTTGATTCGGCTGACAGACAGGGGGCACTGGGGGTGGAGCAGCACAATGAACCAGACGGTATGTACTGACAGGAGGTCACGAATCCAGCGACTCACTGGGCACACGACCTTTTGCGACGTTGAATCAACGTCACTGACGTTGATTCAACCTCGCAAAAACGTCCTGTGTCCCGTGGGTGGGATCCACACTGTGGACAGCGAGAGGGGTGTACCTACATTATGTACGTGGACAGTGCTCACGCAAAACAGTGACACCGTGCGGGTCTCGGCGCAATGCTCAACAGGGGACGAGACCCGCAGCTACAAGCAGTCCTCACCCATCACAGTGACACCGCGCGGGTCTCGGCGCGACGATCAAGAGGGCATGCAGAGACCCGTGGTCATGAGACAGTCACACAGAACAGTGACACCGTATTCCACTTAGGCGGCTTCCCTCCGCGAGTCTCTTTGAATTCTCGGACTTAACCCTCACAGCGCGGGGATCGACTTTAGACGTCAGAATCTGACGTCTGTAGACCTGACGTCTAAAGTCTATCCCTGAACTGTAAGAGTGACAATATTTATTATAGTCGTAGACCTATATCAAAGGTATTCAAATGAATCAGGAAGAGCTGAGTAAGACATTTTTGATGATTTCAAATGGAAAAAAATAGTATCCATAGTTTATACTAAAATATTTCAGCGATGTAAGGGTTAAAGAAAATACGTGTGTGTGCGCACGTAGCCGTCTGGGGCGCGCTTGGCATGAGTTCGCCTCATTAGACCTCACAGACGACACATCACTTTCTGGACAAATGGTTTGCTTAACAAAGTACGACAGATATGAGCTCAGTACACCCACATGTACACATGTCTGGCCTGCAAAGGGAAACAGCATAAGCTGCTTACCCGAAAAGTAAGCAGTTACTGCTGTTTTCCTGCTGTCTGCGCCAAAGCAATATAATCCGGTCTGATACTGATGTTTTTTTTTGCTTTATGTCCTTTCCATAAAATTGAAGTTTTGGATGTCACATTCCGTTCAAACCGAGAGCTATATTATACCATGAAATGTGTCATTCCATTGGAACTGGCATCGCTGACGGTATTACAAACAGTAATATCGTCGCTTAGATTTTGATATTTGTACATAGGTCCTACATATTACCATCTTCTCACACAAGGCTCGCTACTCCCGAGGTCGCAAACAGATTCAAGCCTTGCCGCCGAGAAGATGGCATATTACGTACATATTGTAGTAAGTAATGCCATCGCTGTGAAACGCTCAAAGGTAAAACTATTATTCTCAGTTTCACATAATTATTGTGGTTTCAACCGACCTTTAGTTGTACCTAGATTCAAGTTCATGGATGCACGACAACACAGTAATGCTATCTCAATGGGTACACGATCTTGTTGTGACGTTGATGCTTCCAATATCAATACAAAAGCTATGACATAAGAATAGACATTATCAAGTATTATATAATAATGATCACATCAATATTACGTAATTATCATGTAATTATCAGATCGCATAAGCTAAGAACGAGCTTTCGATTGAAAACACCAATCACGCGTTAAAAGAAAACTATGAACCCCGTCTACGCTTATAATAGTAATAGAACACGTGCCCATCTTATTGTTTTTAAAACTAATAATTGTCATGATAACACAAAAAACACATGGTGCTTCAAAAAACACATGGTGCTTCATGTCTGAGCAAATGTGATACAAGAACCTAAAGATGACTTAACCATTTCTGCGCGGGGATCGACTTAAGATTTTCGACTTTATATATATATTGGTCATAGATCCATAACGTAGGTCTTCAAATGAAGCGCAGAGAGATAACTATAAGACATTTAGGATGCTTTCAAATGAAACAAAACACATATTAGTCTCCATGGTTTATATTATATTTCAGATTTTCAATGGTTAATAATGATCCAACATTAAATCAACATTGGCTCGACGTGGTGTCTTTGATGTGATGACTACGATATAGCCACAATATTCCTGCCTACATTTAGAATGATATGTGTGATTTACTTTGCGGAGATGCATCTGTAGAATCAGATCCGTATTCATCTGGACAGAGAGAGAGGGTGAGAGAGAGAGAGGGAGAGGGGATCCGGAATTAGACTACACCAGGGCAATGGTGGTCGAGCGTTGGGCTAGCACTTGTGATGTTGTGCTAGCGTCGGGTGAGCGGCCGCTGTTTGCTCTTCGCGGACTCCTATGAGGATGTCATGTTCAGTTATCATCGTCGCTTTCTTTGTGAAATCTGAATCTAAAATATTGGCCACAAAGTGGCAGGATATCCTGCAATGGAGGGTCCACTGGGGAAGTGAGATGAGAGAGAGAGGCGACAGGTCACTCCAACCAGCAAACAAGAGACGTTCACCCAAGGTTGGCTCGATGTTGGCCCAGCGTCGCATACGCTGGGCCAACATTGAATCAACCTTGGGTGAACGTATCGAGTTAACTGGACAGGCAGCTCCCAGCGAACAACAGACCTTCAACCAATGCTGGTGCATTGCTGGTCCAGCGTCGCAGATGTCTGACCAACAATAAACCAATGTTCATTGGTTCAATGTCCTGTGTTTCATGTGTGAGTTGGCCCAACGCTGACTTGAAGCTGGACTAGCGCTACAGAAGGTTGGCCGGCATTACATCAGAATTAGGTCAACGTATCATGGTTGCTGGAGGTGCGAGATGGACATCCCCCTTATTCCAATGCCGACTGCACCCAGTCGTTTTTAGTAAAATTACTATGTACGATGTTTTACTTTATATTGCGTATTTTTTCAATTAATTATTGTTCAATTTTCTAGGACAATTTAAATCGATTTACTTCAAGACAGCCATAATATATCACACGAATTATAACCGTTTGCAATCGGATAAGAAAAAGTCATATTCTGCAATATAAACGTTCAGATACTGCTTTAAGTGTTTCTACACTGTAAGCCCGTTACATATAATTGTGTAGTCTGTGGATAATCAAACAGCATATGTACGATCAATTATCTGATATCAAGTTTGTGGGCAATTAATATTTTGCCACTAACTCATTGCCTGCTTTGGACTAAAGGAGCTCTGCTAATGAGCTTTATTACAAGCTGGGATGCATCAAAAAATGACAGACTAGTCATCTTGTAAACTGTCTATTATAATGCTGATTTAGCGTCGTGGCAGGTTTTAGAAAATCGCGGACAGGCTGGTTCTACGATGGAAGCATGCCACACCAGAAAGACTGTTACCGACTGTTCGTCGTAATCTATAGCACCAATCCTAGTTGTGACTATGTAGGCTCTCTAGTGAGTGTTCCGGAAACAACAGGCAGAAATTACGATCGCGTTGCAGGACATGCCACACTGCAACGACGGTTTACGATGGCTAAGGCGGGACACGACTACGACTGAACATGTTCAGTCTTGACGACAGTTTCGTGGCGTCTTAAGCAATGAGGGACAGTCTTTGCGATGTGTCGAAGGCTTGAGATTTAATTTAAAACAGCTACGGGTCGCGGTAGAGCTTACTGATATTTAAAAAAATGGTTTCAGTCAACTCGAAACAAGCAGCCATATATCATATTTATAGAAAAGTAATGAACAAAATGCATATTTTAGTGACGCCAGGAACATTGATAGTTGAAATCACGTCAAGTGTTACCCTTCCAGATTACAAATTTGTACCAATATCCGAGACGCTGCTGCCCCGTCAGTGAAAGTCGATTGGGTGAGATTGACATGTTTGGTGAGAAGTTCGCTTTAGAGGTGATTAGGATGAAGGTCAGGGGTCCATTGTTTATTTGCATAGACATGCAAACACGTCCCACCACACTGTGGTCGCGTCAAGTTCAATAACATAATGATCGAGGAAACCTTGAAGTACCATCCTGTTGTGCAAAGCCAAAAACAGTGTCTGCTTACTTTACAAGTAAGCAGATACTGCCTATTGGCTTTGCAGAGAAGCATGGATGACCATTCTCTTTTCAGTGTACAAATAATGTCTGCGGTACAAATTCAAAAGCAGTAACTGCTTACTTTTGTAGCAGTTACGGATTTTTGGCTTTGCGGAGCAGAGTTGTAGACGCATGGATTGTAAGAGGGAAACACGCTACATAATCTGATAATGTGCTTACAAATGCGACCCACTTCCTTAAAATAAGTCACATCGCTCATTATTTAGAATGTTGTGAAAGGAATCACACGGATTATTTTAGTGGTCTGAACCGTTAGGAATTATCGTTATTGAAACCAATGTTATGTCATTGCAAAAGACACTTGAATGAATGATAACCCTTTCAAACAATCTTTATGAATTGCAGAATATTGCAAAATATTTACAATAAAACATCCAAAGGATGTAGGCCTATTCAATAAACGTAAATTTTGCGATCTTCTATTACTTGGTACATCTCTGCACTTCCGAAAAAATCCGCTATGCGACTAATTACGTGCAGACGGTCACCCATGACGTTTGGTTTCTCTTCTGTCCGACAAACAAACAACAGTAACTGTTCACTCGTAAGCGAGCATTTATTTGTGATTTTGATCCAATCGTTTCCATCAGGGCGTTTAATAGAAAGCCATTCCAGCTTCATGATGGCTGAATAAATCGATTGATTTGTATTATCGTATTATTTGACGGTCCAAAATCTGAGTCAAATACATTAACCCTTTAACCGCCAAATTATTCAATTGGAATTTTCACCCACTTGAATTTGTGTCTCGCTGACGCGATCCACAACTTCAAGTGAGTGAAAATTATTCAGATTTGACCAAATGAAGGTCAACTCTTTCCAAATCGTGCTTATTGATGTCACATTATAGCTTTAACATGCTTAAAAGGCGGTACTGAATGTGGTAATAATTGAGTGAAAAAACCAATATATTCGGCACCGGCGGTTAAAGGGTTAAAGATCGGACAAAATGAGATACATATATGGCCACAGATGTATACAGCTGTGACCATCTGTACCACATTATTTCATAGGTCCTATATTAATTTATCAGCAAATATCGCGCCGAGGCTAATGTTTTTTCTACCACCAGTTATTCATGGTTAACATTATTGTGTTTTAACCCTTTAACCGCCAGTGCCGTCTATATTCGTTATTTACATTTTATATTAGCACATTACATATCAGCTTTTAAACCTGTTAAAGATAAAAAGTGACATTAATCAGCAATATTTGAAATTTTTGACCTCCATTTTGTCAAATTTGAATAATTTTCGCTCACTTGAAGTTGTGGATCGCGTCAGCGAGCCACAACTTCAAGTGAGTGAAAATTCCCATTGAATAATTCGGCGGTTAAAGGGTTAACATAAAAAATAGTTAGTTATCCAGCCGCCAATCTTCCGAGGTGTCGCATATTTACTAATGTTGTGCAAAAAAGTACACGCAATCAATAAATGAAGCATGCGCCAGGTAAGATTAATTTAATTCTCAAGTGAGGTGGTTTCTCTATTGCGAAATAATCGCAAGCAAAATGTGAAAATAAATTATTGTGTGAAATGTCATTAAATTTTAGTCTTCTAATTATCAGATATAATGAAAATGAAGAATGAAAATGTACATCCGATCTGTGTCAGTTTCTCACTATATAACGTTCACAACTCAGTAGACGCAAGACGTTGAATTAATGTTGTTTTAACGTTGGTCCAGCGTCGTAGACGGTTGACCAACGTTAAGCCAACATTAATTAAACGTCTTTTGTCCACTGGGAAACAACGTCCCCCGCTATTTACTATGAACATATACATGTATGGCAGAATATCTTCAGATAAGCAGTGGTCTGTGACGCTGGACCAACATTGCAGCAGCAACGACTTTTATGGTGATTTCAAATCCGCTTGGTCTCAATGGTTTACAGACAATATAAATATTTCATTGCTTTAAGGGTTATTATTTCGTTGAGATTGATGAAGTAAAGATTCGTCAGCACCATTCATTTAGACACCATGTAGTCACTTCTCTCTGCGTTCAATAATCTCCTTTATATCGGTACAAATGCGCAGTAATTGTGAAATGGGATGTGTTAGATCTAATAACCACTCCAGACCTGCTTACGATTCGTTTATGGTGGCAGCCAAGGACGCTGTCAACGTTGTACCACCGTTTGCCCAACGTTGGGCGGACGCTGGTCATACACAAAATTTGTCTGAGGAGAAGAATCTTTAATACCCGGGACCATACAATTTTAGATATGAAACACACGTACAAAATACCAGCACAGAGCTGGTGCTTTAATATGACACCAAGAGCATGAAATTATTTTGAATCGGAGCTGAGTTATGATCATTTTAGTGACGCGAATGGGTCGATATTAAAAAAATGTCATGAAATTGACTTTAAAGTCATGGCAACAATAATTTTGCTTGTAAATGTTATTAAAAAACAATTTTTATAGCCCAGAATGTCTACTTTCAGAAGAATCTGCCGGGTGGACGTTTTTGAAGAATGGGTAAAATCCAAAATGGCCGCTGGCGCCATCGTGAAAAAAAATTTAGCTAAAAATCTGATAAATCAAATGTGATATATCATTTCTGACTAATTTTGGGGCGTAGAACTCATTTCTGTCCTTAAAATTATAATTCTAGGCTTTAAAGTATCAACAAATTTGACAAAATTAGCCAAAATTAGCTAATTTTAGCCCATATCATGTATATTGACCATTCTCTCAACTTGTAGCAGGCCGACATGCGACCTATTTCGTGCAGATGGGTCACATAATCATATGACCGGATCGGCCATGCCAAATACATGCAATAGATCTATAATGCATCAATAATATTTTTTTCTAACTGATATGATACTCCTTTGCGTCCAAGAAATGAACAGAGAATTTTTTTTATCGCGTTTACGTCAATCAATAATGATCGTGACGTTGATTGCGTGAGTTCAGATTGCAATGACACAATAATCTGCGACTGCATAAATCAATTGGGTTTTCTGCCATTGACGATAACGCGTCATAGCCGATAACATGCCAATCCTCCTACAGATCGTCTGACGTGCAAAGGCAAACAGCAGTAACTGCTTACTTTTCAAGTAAGCAGTTACTGCTGTTTGCCTTTGCATTTCAAATTTGTGGGGTCGTTTCAAAATGACACAAACATTTGGTTTTATTTGAGCATCAAACCCTGAAGTTATGATCGCTGAGCCATCATGTTGTGACAGCTGTCTGAGTCGGCAATGCGAAGGTAAAGACGGGTAACTGCTTTCTTTACAGGCGTGCGGCTATTTCTGTCTGCATTGGTGTTGTATAATTGTCGTTAAATGCTAATTTATCAAATTAATCAGCACGAATTAATCTCACGGTGGTCGCCATAACGGAAATATCAACGCTCAAATATCACCTCTTTTCTTTTGGATTGCGCATTGATTGGATTATGTTCCATTATCGCGGCTCGTAACATTTAATAGCGCATGCACTTTATCTTGTGATGGGTACTTAAGGATACATAAACTATTTTTAGCCCATATGCTGCTGAATTGTTGTATTATTATTTCTATTCGTTTAAAGCTGACGAGAAATATTACCATTTATGAAGAATACACATCTCAAAAATTTGATTAGTTGATCACCTTACACCAACCATTTAAAAAAGTAGGGGAATTTAATATGGTCTGGAACTAGCTTGACACCGCATAGTATTATATATTTATAACAGTCGAGGATCAATTTACGTGCTTGATGAGGTCAATCAATCAATCAATCAATCAATCAATCAATCAATCAATCAATCAGTCAATCAATCAATCAATCAATCAATCAATCAATCAATCAATCAATCAATCAATCAATCAATCAATCAATCAATCAATCAATCAATCAATCAATCAATCAATCAATCAATCAATCAATCAATCAATCAATCAATCAATCAATCAATCAATCAATCAATCAATCAATCAATCAATCAATCAATCAATCAATCATTCAATCAATCAATCAATCAATCAATCAATCAATCAATCAATCAATCAATCAATCAATCAATCAATCAATCAATCAATCGATCGATCGATCGATCGATCGATCGATCGATCGATCAATCAATCAATCAATCAATCAATCAATCAATCAATCAACCAATCAATCAATCAATCAATCAATCAATCAATCAATCAATCAATCAATCAATCAATCAATCAATCAATCAATCAATCAATCAATCAATCAATCAATCAATCAATCAATCAATCAATCAATTAATAAATCGTCATCGGATACAGGCAGAGCGTTCCACAAGGCTCGGTCGTCTATAGAGAAAGCTCTTGACCCATTCATAGTTTAATGATATGGGGAACAAAAATATATTTGAATTTGTGGAGCGTAGATAATTTTAGCATTTCGGCCGAACACGTAAGTCAGCGAGGTATGCTGGTTGGTGGTCTTTTATGGTGCGAACAGTTATAGTGCATATCTTAAAATAATATGCCCGGTTCTACTGGCACAAAGGTGGCCTGAAACCTCATTCATTCATTCATTGGCAAGAGCTATGGACATATATTTTCGCATTAGACGCATGTCACGGATATGATACAAGCATGACCTAAAATTTTGGGATATGTGTTTTTTGGGAAATTCTGACTCCTGATACTACACCAAGGTTTTTGGCTGATGCAAATAGATTTTTGTTCTGACCTAGAATTAAGCATCGAACATTATTTAAGATTTTTTTCTAGTTGAAGCTTGGACCCAATGAGAATAAATTATGTCTTGCCAGGAATAAGCTTCAGCTTGGACCCTATCATCCTAGCCGACACACCCATAAATCAATGTTTCAACTTCTATATAGATTCCTTAGCATTTGAAGCTGATAAGGACGAGTATCATCGGGATAATGATGGTTGTTTATGTCGAAACTGGATATCATAGCGCTGAGTGGTATAAGGTAAGAGTATAAGGTAAAAAGCAGTGATCCCAGTACAGAGCCCTGTGAAATTCAATATGAGAGTGTAACTCTAAGTGTACATGTAACCCTGACAGAGTAGATATCATTTTTTACTGATTGATGGCTAATTTTGAGTCTGCCAGTTTGTCCATACTACAAAAATATCCAATATTTGAGAATATCTTACTGTTCACTAAGAGTGTTGCAAATCGTAAATGACCGACACAATCGGACAAATGGGAGCAGGGGCTTGATATGGTAGGTAACGCTGGCGTCTGTCACTCCCGAGCACGGGGTTTCTATCCCAGCTCTCGGTATTTATATTTCAAGGAAACCAGAGGTTTCTGGCGTCTACTCGCAAATATTCATTATTGAGAGCCTCAGTGACCGAGGGTTAGCGTACCCGATCTCAGATCAGGCTTCTAATTTCGAATCCTGTGTCTGGACAGACATCTCATCAAACACGAGACGTTATTAAAACCAATGTTGTTTTGGTTCATTCAAAATAATCAAAATGATTTATCTTTAATCGCATCACCAGCATACGTGTGAGATAGCCAGAGTCTAATCCCTCACCTCTATTGAGCAGTGGTGCTAATGAACAGATGCCACAACCTACTGGGTCACCGTTATGTGAGTTACACCTGACGCTGGAGCAGTATTGGTCGAACGTTTTATGCTGTCTGGTTATTTTGGCGCGTTTGCCTCGGGGCAGCACCCCACAATGAGCGTCTGTAGGTAGATCTTATCCACAATGCAAGAGCAAGAGCCATTGTTGTGTTGGTGCTGGGCCACCGTCTACGACGGAGGCCCAGCACCAACACGACAATGGCGTCTTCTGGGGAGGACACTGCCGGTGGAGAAGGTGGGTGGCATCTTCGTGGAGCGCCAATCTCAGATGGCGCTAATGCGATGACCTTCATCAGCGCACCACGTACCCGCCGATCATTAAGGTGCACCGCCTGTCGCCTGCCTCCACGTGTTCGCAGGTCTGTTCGGCGGACAACGTGACAACGTCTGCAAAGCCAAAGTGCAGCAACTGTTTACTTGAAAAAGTAAACAGTTACTGCATTTTGGCTTTGCACTACAGAGCGACACAATCGTGTCTCGCGTGAGATTCATGGCCACCCTCATTTGGCTGATCATGTTTGTTTCCTGTCTTAATAGAACTATAAGACATCCCCTCAAGCAATAGTTTAGCTGATCGTGTTTGTTTCCAGCTCTACTATGACTAAATATATTTCGGCTGATCTTGCTTGTTTTATAAAAATAAGACCTTGGAACAAAAGTTTATGTTTGATTATTTTTGTTTCCCACCCCAACACGACAAAGACTTTAATTCAGACAATACTTTTATGAAATCCTTGTGTTGCTCGTTTTAACAGAAGCAAGGTTTTAGTTGATAGCGTTTGTTTCTAATCCCATTTAGGAGTCTTGTCAAGTTAAAAAAAATCCAAAAATCCGAGAAAAACTCGGATTAGTCAGACCCCACACACCCACCCCATTATCCATTTTTTCTATTTTTTTTGGAAACATTTTGAAACATGAAAACAACACAAAAAACACAAGAAAACGCAAAATTTCCAAAAAAAAAAAAAATCCGAGTTGTGGCTTGACCAACCCACCCACTTCCGAGTTTTTCTCGGATTTTTTGAATTATTTCAACTTGACAAAACCCCTTTAAGTAGATACCTCCCGTAATAGCACGATTGATATCTTACATTTACGTTTTAATTTTATCCTGCTTTTTTACCCACCTTGATATCGTTCTAACAATAATGTGGCTATTTGTGCTTGTTCTGTTTTTTCGACCTAATGCGATTACGGCATTTCTAAGAAAACGATACTGCTGGTATGCCTTACGTTCTAAACGACCAAGGTATTCCTTTAGACAATAGTTTAACTTGTTCCAACCTATGGTCAACACGCGATATTTCAAATATTATCTTAACCGTTAGTATGAAATTGTTCACAGTATTCTGTATGATCACACTCGGCATCAAGTATATTTGTACTTTCTTCCAGTATCTCAGACATAATAATAACGACTTGAAAAGTAAAATTAGGCCACATCTCAATAATACGTTACAATTATAGATTTACCTTTTTGAGAGATTGAGTGAGTGAGTGAGTGAGTGAGTGAGTGAGCGAGCGAGCGAGCGAGCGAGCGAGTGAGTGAGTGAGTGAGTGAGTGAGTGAGTGAGTGAGTGAGTGAGTGAGTGAGTGAGTGAGTGAGTGAGTGAGTGAGTGAGTGAGTGAGTGAGTGAGTGAGTGAGTGAGTGAGTGAGTGAGTGAGTGAGTGAGTGAGTGAGTGAGTGAGTGAGTGAGTGAGTGAGTGAGTGAGTGAGTGAGTGAGTGAGTGAGTGAGTGAGTGAGTGAGTGAGTGAGTGAGTGAGTGAGTGAGTGAGTGAGTGAGTGAGTGAGTGAGTGAGTGAGTGAATGTGTGAATATAAAAGAGATCTCGAAATAAAACAAATCAGCAGATGCATGGCAGAAACTAGTTTACGTCAAAACAAATTCTAAAGTGCTGTATCCACTGTAACTGTGACAAGTATCTCATAATAATGGGGATTGCAGCCCAATAAATCCTTAATTCGAGGGTGCGCCACCGTCGCCAGAGCAAGTCTCGCGGACTCCGGGCTTCGACGCGCGGACGTCCACCCGTTGCCATGGCTACCAGACAATCCAGACGTGAAGTGCAGTCACGGATCTGTGAAACACGATACTCCTGTACGCCCAGTCCCCGCTCCATGTCTCAGGATTTGTCAGGTTGCCTGCGATTGACCTTCCTTATGCACACCACTTGTCTACCGAAGGCTGTAACTGCTTACTTTTCAAGTAAGCAGTTAAAGCCTTTGACAGTGCACCACACGTTTCCCGGTCGTTTCGCGTCACTTTAATCTGGTGTGTGTCAGCCCCTGTGATTATAGGCCATCATACTCAGGCTCGTGTATCTCTTAGGATTATGTTTATTCGTTCAACCTCCTCCGTTTTAGTGTAAACTCGTCCCTCACTCCCAATTCCATGCAACGATGTTTGCTATCGAAATGCTGTCTGTCGAATATCTACATGAACATTTAGACTGCTGTCCATAGCTGTGTAATCAGTTAATGGCAGTAACTAATGTTTGCATTTGCATTGTTGCAATTTGCGAAAGATAAAGACCTACATGATAATAATTACATAGTATCGGCTTCTTTTCCAACACCCATCATTTGTCTTACTAGAATTTTCAATCCTGTTTCCGCAGGGCAGTGTCATCTGATTAATGCCACCTACCCGGGATGACTGGGCCGCCAAACTAATTTACTGCGCGAGGCCTAGTCACACTGACCGCCATTTTGTTTCCACAGCCAGCTGTGTAAAAACGACACTTGCGCTGCCTACCAAAAAAACTCAGATGCCATGAAATTGAGACAAATATTTCAAGTGTTTACGAAAACTAGGCCATTTTCAGCAGGCGTAAACTTTTAATCGTATTAGAACTATTACATTTAAAAATGGAGGTCACTGTGTCAGAGCCTGGCGATGTCATCAGGGTAAATCCCACCACCCTCCTGGCCCGATTTAGCCTGTAGATTTAGGTTTCTTTTCCAACACCCATCATTTGTCTTACTCGAATTTTCAATCCTGTTTCCGCAGGGCAGTGTCATCTGATTAATGCCACCTACCCGGTATTACTGGGCCGCCTAACTAATTTACTGCGCGAGGCCCAGTCACACTGACCGCCATTTTGTTTCCACAGCCAGCTGTGTAAAAACGACACTTGCGCTGCCTACCAAAAAAACTCAGATGCCATGAAATTGAGACAAATATTTCAAGTGTTTACGAAAACTAGGCCATTTTCAGCAGGCGTAAACTTTTAATCGTATTAGAACTATTACATTTAAAAATGGAGGTCACTGTGTCAGAGCCTGGCGATGTCATCAGGGTAAATCCCACCACCCTCCTGGCCCGATTTAGCATGTATGCGTGCACAAAAGTGGTCTCAAACCCCATGCCGATTTCGGACCAAGTCTAGTATATTCTGAGCCCCACCAATAGACGAGTGGCTCAGCCTGTCACCTGACGAGATCGGCCAATCACCGCCGTAATTATGTTATTTCAATTAAGGGGTACAATACATGCAGACTTTGGTCCTCGCATAGTTTGGCTAGGCCCTACATGCATCAGAACCAATCAGACATGAGTCACCCCAAGAGGTCTAAAATAATGTCCGCCCACTACTTTAGGATTTGGGAAAATCGATTCACGATCAAGTACTCTGGTTATGGAGAATTACGTTATGCAGAGTACATGCTTTCCACGGGAGAACTGTCAATTCTGGTTTATTTTTCTTTAAACTGACAAATTATTTAGCTCTAAACTTTTATGTATTTTTCGCTATGCAAATTATAATATTTTGTCACTGCTGTCGCTTGTCAGGTTTCTTTATGCTACGTGCCACGCAAAGCAAAACAGCAGCAACTGCTAACTTGAAAAGTAAGCAGTTGCTGCTGTTTGTCTTTGCGCTCGCTTACTTAAAACAGTAACCGGTTACGTTACAAGTAAGCGGTTACTGCTGTTTGCATTTACATGTCGATGTCAAGATTGGTTAACCTTTACAAAGTTGAAATATTATTGTATAAACCATGGAGATCAAAGTTTTTTAATATGAAATCATCATAAATGACTTAGATGTTTCTGCTTCATCTGAATACATATATGTTATGGGTCCACGGCCATGAGGGCTGCGTGGCATGCACCATAGAGAAACATGACAAGTGGCAACAATGATGAAATGTTTTTTTTTAAATCGCACTGCGAAAAATACATAAAGTTACAAAGCTACCAAATAATTAAACATTTTAAATTTAGCGATTACCACCGGGACAACTGGATATGAGCACCCTGCTCACTCACAATACAGACCAGAAAAATCTGAATTGCAACAAAATATTATTGTGCAAAACAGTGCTGTTCCCAGAGCCAGGTAAACTGGGTACGTTCAATTACCTGACCGTGACATCGAATTACGCGGGCTAGTAGTCACCTTGGTTGCAAAGGGTCGTATCTGCCAGTTAGTGATGTGGCAGATACGACCCTTTAAAACCAAGGTGACAAGCACTTCTGGCTGTTAGTTACGGAGGTCGTTGACGCATATAGCCAGAGTTAACCGGTCCTAATGTAATTGCGCTCTCGGGGTCGACCTTATTCCGCATGTGAGATAAGTTACCACCAATGCTGTGTAAAAATCGGATCAATACACCGTGTTTGCTGGATCCATTTATTATTATTGTTATTAATTTTGTTAAGATAACATTAATATAGGCCTAATAATGCTTAGGGTTTGTTAGATTTAATGAAGTGTGAGAGCATAAAAGGCCTAAAGAAGGCCAGTTAGCGGGTCACAGAAAAACCTAAATCAGTCTTAAACTTACTGATTGGAGAATCTTGTATTTTAACCCTTGTCCTGCTGAATTGCTTCAATTGTATTTCTCTCCATTTGAAGCTGGAATTGCTAACGCGATTTCCAGTTCCAAATGACGAAAAATATTACTATTTATGAAAAATATACATGTCTAAAAGTAAATTATGGGATCAACTAAGCATATACTAAAACTATTTTATCAAAATTATGTGATATTATAATTGATCTAAAACATCCTTAACCCCGTATATATCCGGGACTAGCAGGACAAGGGTTTAGTAAAATGTCCTCTGTAGACGTCAGATTCTGACGTCTAAAGTTGATCCCCGCACAGTAAGTGTAAAAATATTTTTACTGACCGTGAACCCAAAACATAGGTTTTCAAATGAAGCGGAAAGAGCTCTAGCTAAGACATTTATGTTGATTTCAAATTGTGAAAAGCCATATTACAGAGTTATAAGGGTTAAGTCTGCTAGTGAAACTGAGGCCATCCCATCCTTCAAAGAATCTTAAAATTAAGATTGTCTTAACTTTCTCTTATTTGCATTAGAAAAGTTAGGATGATCTTAACTTTTATAATGGAAATAGGAGAAAGTTAAGATAATCTTAATTTTAAGATTCTTTGTGGTTAAGATAATCTTAATTTTAAGATTCTTTGTGGGATGGGCCCCAGATTTGTTTGAATACTGGGTCAACGTTCGTGGCCACGAATCTGTCCTCCCTTCAAAGCCAAACAACAGTAACTGCTTACTTTTAAATAGACAGGTACTGCTGTGTCCCCTGTGATGTGTGTAATTTCCATGAATGTGGTCAACGATCGTTCTAATTCCAGCCTACAAATTTATGCTCACTAGAGATTTGTGAAACGCTAGAAGACAACACGCTCGTATTCAATGACTCAACTTTGTAACTCAGTATTTTGACAGTGCTACATAAAAAATAGCCTATAAGCTCGGTTTACGCCATCAGTGTTTGTCGGAGCAGAAAGTCTGATCAGATTTATTAGACAGCCATGTCTGATTCGATATATTACATTGGAGTTTGCATTGTCTGGTCATGCATCAGCTAGTGTCCCTACATCTAATCAAATATACTGATCCGACAGTCTGGTGAGATATGCTCTGATTTTTACGAGGTTTACGTTAATGATATATTAACGTCTGATCAGACATCAGATAGTGTTTGATCAGACAATCTGATCAGACATCATATATTGTCTAATCAGACAATCTGATCAAACATCAGATAATGTCTGATCAGACAATATAATCATACATTAGATAGTGTTTGATCAGACAATCTGATCAGACATCATGATAGTGTCTGATCAGACACCAGCTAGTGTCTGATCAGGAAATCTGATCAGACATCAGATAGTGTTTGATCAGACAAACTGATCAGACATCAGATAGTGTCTGACCAGACAATATGATCAGAAATGAGATAGTGTCTGATCAGACAATCTGATCAGACATCAGATAGTGTCTGATCAGACAATTTGATCAGACATCAGATAGTGTCCGATCAGACAATCTGATTAGACATCAGATAGTGTCTGATCAGACAATATGATCAGACATCAGATAGTGTCTCATCAGACAATATGATCAGACATCAGATAATGACTCATAAAGCCCGGTTCACACACGCCGATTTTGCTAAGTCTTGTCTTATAAGTCTTGTCTGATAAGACAAGACGCCGTGTGTGAACACGTGAAGTCTTAGCAGTCTTGTCTTAAAAGTCCGGATTTTATGGCCGGCCAGATGTCTGTGGAAAATAGGACCTGTCCTATTTTTTGACAGAAAAATTGTGAGAGTCATAAAATTTTATGTGCATCTTGACGATGTGATTGGTGGATCATTGTGCACCTGTTTTCTGGAGACGGATTTTTATATACTATACACTATACTATACACCCCCGGACAAGTGAACTAAATATAACTGAAAAATACTGTATTACCTGTTGCAAGGAAACGCAAAGTAATAGCAAGACGTTCTGCTGGGGGTATGGACATTCGCATCCAAGTATCTTTTTTCTTTATTACTGATTCAATTTTCTCTAAAATCTCATGAAACTGTTGATGATCCAATCTGAAAAATTTCCTGCAGCTGATCGGATCCTCCTGGACCAGTTTTGGAACCAGTGTGTGGAAGGAGCCAGAAATATTCCTTCTGGCTATCCAGTTCCTCACCCAAACTGACCTCTTCTTTTTTCTGTTCTTCTTCCTCCTTTTCAGAAGGATCGTAATCACAATAAACCACGCAGCAAGTCTAGACTGCTTTGAAGACATGTCACAGAAATTTAAAAAAAAAAGATCTTAAATATATGCACAAATTATCTTATATTCTATATATTTCCATCAGCTTGTGAGCCACGTGTACTCAAGCAAGGAGCTGGGATAGTATACAATCAAGTAGGATCCAGAACATTTTTAACCCTGCTTGTACATGTTTTTATCACAGTGACCTCTCTTTTAATGGATTTCATGGAAAAAACTTTGCCGGACGCATAAGACAAGACTTACGAAAATCGGACTGTATGAACATAAAACTGATAAGACACAGATTTGGGCAGGACTTGGCAAAATGGGACTGTGTGAACAGAAGACTGATAAGACATAATCTTACAAGTTTTGTCTTATCAGACAAAACTTATAAGACAAGACTTAGCAAAATCGGCGTGTGTGAACCGGGCTTGAGGCAATATGATCAGATGGTATCTGACCAGATTATCTGACAAGAGAATACCCAATGTCTGGCCCGTGAAAATAGTTTGGTCTCAACATTATCAGATTGCGTCTGATCAGAAACAATCTGGTGTTTGACAAGGAAAAAACACTGACAGTGCAATGAAACAGTCTGCTAAACTTTATAGTTCACACCTTGACATTATCCAGTCATTTCAAGTTGGCATTTCTGACACGATTAAATGTTTCACCTTTCAACACTAGACTTAATACAGTTTTAAACTACTTTCTCATTTGAGATTGGCATCTGCGCATTTGACACATTTTATTTAAAAAATCACGCGCAGTGTAATGTCAGAAATAAGAAAGTTTCCTAGTGGGCATTGGATTCATCCCTGCTGACACAGCATTTTATCAACATTGGCTGAACGTCTCATTGGCTGAACCTCGGCAAGGGTGTGCTATGACTGAGGATGAGAGAGATGTTTTTTATATATATTAGGAAGCTGGTCATCAGTTTTACCCAAAATTTTGTAAAAATGAGAGTTTGATTGAATGGGTGAGCAGTATGTACAAATGACGCCACGTCTAATATAATAGCCATATATCATATGATCATATAATTATTGTTTATGCTGAACATCATAATTAAAATTATTATATTAACAACAAGTAAACGCCAAATGTTGCTGGGGCCTATGTTTGCCTTGCACAACCTGTCTTGATGGGTAGAATGCGATCACCTAGCCTGGGATTTAACCATTCCTGACGTTACATTTAAGCACAACAGAGTATTATATTTTGAACTAGGGGCCCAATATCATTGTAGTAACCCTTTCAGCACGGGGACCGTCTTTATACGTCAGATTCTGGAGTATAAAGACGGTCCCCGCAAAATATTTTTAATTGTCGTAGACTCATAACGTACAGTAGATCTTCGAAGGAAACAGAAAGAGCTAACAAAGAATTTTTTATTTTGGCATATTATACTTCGGTTGGAATAAACACATCGTCCCCTTAGATATGAAAGGGTGTACACCCTTTAATATCTAAGGGGAAGCCATGTTTTCCACTGATTGAAAAGAAGCAAGCTTGGTCTTAGACCGCCAGAGCTCAAATTTTAAATCCTGCGTCTGTAGGGCAGTGTCATCTGATTCATCTCACCATAATCAGGAGTTCGTTCATTCATTATTATAGTATTTCATAACACCTGACGATTATCATTCACATTGCTGAGTGAATTCCGGCGGCAATGAGAATGAAAATTGAATTAAATAGGTGTGCGTAAAGAGGGATATAATCGTCCCAACGGTGGGTAGTCCCAAATAATTCGGACACGGCACTGCACCTTGGCCCCTCTGGGTGCTCGTGGAGCCATTCATTGACCGGGCGACTGGGCGAGTGAAAGGATTGGGTAGAGCCTCAAGTGCCGTGGATTATAAGTGGTATCCGTTTCTTGGCGGGATCTCCGGGGTCGGCCCCGGCGTGCCAGCAGTGAGTGTCCATCAGACAAAGACAAAGATAATGCCCGTTATTACGGATCTGAGAGACTGTCCTTCTGTGAATTAGTCGGCTGCTATTTCCAGAGCAAATCCAGGCTCCTCCACCGCTGGAATCCAGTGCGACGTTGCCCGAAGTCCCTCCCGGCTAAGATTGTCTAATTTCTGGAGTTGCCTCAAGACCCGCGCCAGGCGGGAATCCTGGTGGAGTGTTTAAATATGCCTGCTTGGAAAGTCGGATATCGCGAGCTCGAACCCCGCTCCGGCATTCAAGTTTCAAAGAAACTAATGTTTTTTCCCTGGTAAGTCCTAAGGGTTCAATATTGTGGAGTGCCTCCGTGACCGAGAGGTAGCGAGCTCGTCCTAACACCGACAGGGTTCGAATTCTGGAGGGCATGCAGTGTCATCTCATTCATAACACTATCCTCAGGAGGTTCTCCTGGCCCAGTTTAGCCTACATGTACAGTTTAGCCTACATGGAGCACGCCATAAATCAGGCAATCTTCTGGTCTCATTGATCCATCCACACTAAACATCTAAGATTATCTAAACTTTCACTCGTTTTCAGATAACGTTCAGCATGTTTAACATTTACAATGCGAAGGGACGCAGGTAATCACAGAAGGGGCGCAGATAAACACTTCTCAACTTAAAAGCTATTTTAAAACTTTAACCAGTACTCACTTTAAGATACATTTTTGTATTGACTGATATTATCATTCCTAATATTATTATTTGACTCTGTAGCGGATTATCTGTATCGTGTGAGTATTGGTTTAAGCAAAGACGATTTGTCTTGGTCTTGACGCAGGATGATCGCTAGTACCATGGAGCTAGTACAGGCGACGACGGACAAAAATAGTTGGCCGAGAGCACCGCTCGACACCACTCCCGCGTCCGCCTCGTGGACTCTCCGGTGGTGTATTTTTGGTGACCGCTTCAGAGAGAGGCGCGTATTATCCACGGTTCTTTGATCCGGCACACGTGATGCCCTTTAGTTAGAGAACAAAGACTCGGCGCTGCCAGCAAATTGGCGAGGAAAGTCACCACAAAAATACCCGGCCCTGAGTCTGCTCCAAAGATGACCACCGCACACCGGCGAGTGGTGTAACAGGGTGCGTGAACTCGGGAGACTTTGATTCCGAAATAAAAATGAATCTCATACAGCTTCCCCAGCAAACAACAAACGGTCGCCAACGCCGGTTCGTTGGAGACCAAAGGGTTTTATATTCTGAAATCATCATAAATGTCTTAGTTAGCTCTTTCTGATCCATTTGAATACCTATGTTATGGATCTACGGCCATTATAGGTATTTTTAACCTTACAGTGCGAGGATCGACTTTAGACGGCAGAATCTGACGTCTAAAGACGTCAGATTCTGACGTCTAAAGTCGATCCCCGCTCTGTAAGGGTTAACTTTCAAGTCCCACTTGTCCATCGTTTTGAATACAATAATTAATTGAAGAGAGTGTGAGGCAATCGATCACATTAGGATGTCTTCAATTGAATAAATGAAACTATATAAGGATAGGGCTTCAGGCAACTTTCGTGCAAGCGCTGCCTAAAATGGACCGGCAGCTCCTTTTTGGGAGATTCACACTGGACTACACTACAGTATTATCCAACTGTAATTCTCTTACTTAAGAGTACAGGGGTAATACTACATTCCGGACACATAAATCAAAATTTGAGTGCTGACGGTTTGCGGCTGGACTCGCACCGTAGGCTGACATAAATATTCAATCTTTTTGAATGAACAGTGATGAGACATTGTTTGATTTGAAAACTAAGTACCGAACTGAATACCGAACCGAATACCGAACGTGACAGACAGTAGAGTTAACCGCTAGTCTAGGGACTGTTTTATTTTATCTGAAAAGTTAAACTGATAGTAAAGTCCACTTTAGGAAGTACATAGATGTTGTGAATCAACAGAACTTGACTCTATGACCTTTGTTCTGCTAAATTGTTTCAATTGTATTTTCGTCATTTGAAGCTGGAATTGCCACTGTTAATTTCCCAGGGGTGTATCATTATAATTGGTATAAAAATGTGCTATGCAAACCAGCATACCATAAGTCTGCAGTACAAAGCCAACAGTTTCTGCCTTTTGGCTTTTTACTGCAGCATTCCAAGCCTACATTAAAAGCATGCAAACCGAATCGCTTGCTGTCTCATAGTGTCTCCTAATAAAAAAATGCATAGTTACTGCAGACACATAATTATTTTTTAATCCCATTATCTATAAATCATTCACTATTAAATACTATGATCTGCTATTCCTAGATATTTATAGCAAGCACCGGTAGATTTTCCAGATAGACATATCCTCCGCGGGACTTTCGTTAAAAAATAAATATGATCAATGTAAAACGATTCATGTGAATCATTTCATCAACTTCGTGGTAGAAATGCTGTTCGCGATGCCCGACAAAGATATACGTTTATATAAAAAACCCATCTGCGGCCGAGCTGCTGCTTCTACTGAAGGAATGACCACAAGGATAAATCATTATTTTATTATATTAGGTTAGTTTTCTAAGGAAGCAGTATTGAGTGCGTACATGGCTAGAAGATTTGGCCAGTTAGCCGTTCAGATACCCGCTGGATACCCGAATCAGTTCATATGCACGTCTACTTATAGATACACATTCACCTTCTAGAGTGATGTAGTTCTATACATGTAGTTCACATTCATTCTGAATTTTCACCCACTTGAAGTTGTGTCTCGCTGACGCGATCCACAACTTCAAGTGAGTGAAAATTATCTAGATTTGACAATATGGAGGTCAACAGTTTTCAAATACTGCTGATTGATGTCGCATTTTATTTTTAACATGTTCAAAATGCGGTACTTAATGTGCTAATAAAAAATGAAAACCCGAATATATGCGGCAGCGGCGGTTAAAGGGTTAAAGTTATCTTATTTAAATTTAAACCACCTTAAATTTATCGATAAACAATTATCAAAATTATTCTTTCACCCACCTGAAGTTGTGTCCCGCTACCGCGACCCACAACTTCAAGCAGGTGTTAATATTACACAAATTTGTTTAATTCTCGATCAAATATTTGCCAATTTTCGTGTTTAAACACACATTTTGTTCCCAATAACTGTGCTTTGATCGGATAATAAAACATTTTAAAAACGGCTATTTTCGTGCTTAGCGCCTAACCCTTTCAGTGCGGGGACCGTCTTTAGACGTCCGAATCTGACGTCTATAGACGTCAGATTCTGACGTCTAAAGTCGGTCTTCGCACTAAAAAAAAAATACGATGGTCGCAGACTCATAACCACGATAACATAGGTCTTTAAATGAAGCGGAAAGAGCTCAGATAATTATGATGATGCCAAAATAAGAAAAACCATTTGTTCTCCCTGGCTTATACAAAAATATGTCAACGCTCTACGGGTTCAAGTGTGAACAGATAGTTTTACTTCTACACTTGATTTAATTGATAATTTTCAGGCGGACAAATGACTGAAAACGCCTGTTGACTGGAAGATAACATAATTACTATCCATGCCCATGAGGCGTGCTCAATTAAAACCTCCATCCATTTCCAGATACCTAGAATACTGTAATCATAGAGATAGCGACTTTTCTACCTCCATGATGTAATTAGTAGAGGTATAAGCTTAAGGAAGATGCTATTATTTTACTTTCCATTGAATTTGGTACTACACCATGAAAGCAATACGCTGCACGTGTCTTTAGTCAGTCTGTATTTTCCGGGCGATATTCCCTGGAAATTGCCACACACGTAGCAACGGGTGCAGGAACATGTATTGCCTTGAGACTCGTCATCGGATGTGGGCCTATACCAAGGCGACAGTTATGTTCATCCCAAGGGTGATATTATCGCGCTCGATTGCCTGCAAGTGCGAGAGATCCGCGCGCGAGGGCGATGACACTCGCACACATGGCCTGGTAATAAACGGAGGGTGAATCAGGATTCGCGGGACTGCCGAGAGAGTCCCGCTGCCGGGGGTGGATCCCGATGATGAGGGGATCAGCGGGGGTCGGGATCACCCACTCATCAGAGAAGGGACGGCAACCGTGTGTTGGTTCAAAGCCGGGCCACCGTCGCAGACGGTGGCCCGGCTTTGAACCGACACACAGGATGGACGTCCTTGTAGTCCATTGCGATCCAGTCTAGCAGGTATGCCTCAGTCTATGGAGTCTTGCAGCCGCCCCCTGTCTGTCAGGGCAACTCCTTTCACTGCCTCGCTACCCAATTCTTCTCGGCTATAATCCTGTGTCTTTCGTCACGGGGACTCCCCGCGGATTCATGTGGCGATGTCGTGATCCCAGCGATAATTCCTGGATTAACTATCCCGGCAGAAGTACATTACGCACCTCATACACCTCACCACCCCCAGGGGCAGACTCCGGGTCCCCCGCGTCCAGAGTTTTGCGCATTACCTCCGTAAATAGCAATCTCCTCATTTCTAATCGTCCGGAAAAGGTGCCATTCTTTTTTATTAGCCGGATTGTTACCACGAAAAGGCGGTCTTTGGCCGGGTGGTGTTTTTTGTATCAAACCAGACATAGACCGTCTGTCATCAGGTCTTACCGCGTGAAGGGCATACAGAAACGGGATGTAAAGGTTTTAGGATTGTAGCATATTTTATTATCTATTACACTTACAAAAATCATTGCATTACATTTTTTCATTTCATGTCATCGAATGACATTAAATAATTATAACGTTAATAACAATATCTTTGCAATGCATGCATTGTATTTAATTGCATCGGATTGCATTGCATTGCATTGCATTGCATTGCATTGCATTGCATTGCATTGCATTGCATTGCATTGCATTGCATTGCATTGCATTGCATTGCATTGCATTGCATTGCATTGCATTGCATTGCATTGCATTGCGTTGCATTGCGTTGCATTGCGTTGCAGTGCATTGTATTGCATTGACATTAGATCGTGTTGCAGTGCACATTGTGGTAAGGCATAATTCATACCTAGAAGTCCCATGCCATGTAATTGATCCACGACCAATTAACCTTTCCCGTGGGTCTTGCGATTTCAAGACACAGCAACACCATAATCATATATATAACATAATCTACATAATTATATTCAGGTACAATTTAGATCCCGTGGAGATATAACGACATGTGGCATTACTTTTCCAATATCCCACGTCACACTGTTGTCGGCTGCTTTGTGGGGCGCTGCTGATGGCCCTGATCATAATTGACTGGCCATTTCCGCAGTGCAGGGGTGACTTGTCAACTATACTAATAGACCTTAGATTTGCCTGCTTTCTCCATCTAAATTTGGACTTTTATCCTGACAGCTCTTATTGAGGGATTAGAATTTATTGTGAGTTGAATGGAATAGATGGACGATACACATAATTAAATCTCTATTTGGTCGACCTTCGCTTATTTTTACCATAATGTAGCGCTGCTAGTTTTTTCAGATAGCTTCATTCTCGTCAGCTTGATTATTCAACGTTTGGATGTTTTACAAAATAATGAAAATGATAATGATTAATGGTACGAAATATCCACTCAACCCTTTAACCGCCAAATTATTCAATTTGAATTTTCACCCACTTGAAGTTGTGTCTCGCTGACGCGATCCACAACTTCAAGTGAGTGAAAATTATTCAGATTTGAAAAAATAGCGGTAACTCTTTTCAAATATTTAAAAAGTGGTACTTATTATGCCAATGAAAAATGAGAACCCGAATATATGCGGCACCGGCGGTTAAAGGGTTAAGTCATACGCATAAGTTACGGCATTTGACCTGGATATTAACACACATATTTATAGTTATAAGCCTAGTGCCTAGTCGTTTCACCTCTATCACCCCTATGGTCGTTCTTAATACATTCTATTAGCCGAATAAATCACTTATTTGGAAACGGAATGTGTGTTTAAACATCAAGATTTGCAAATGTTTGGTCTCAAATTCAGCTATTAGTTTTCACCCACGTGAAGTTGTGCTCGCGCTAAATAAGATAAATTATCGGGAAAAGGGAATATGAAGTTCAATAACCAATGATCTATGCGAGATATAATTAGAGGGTTTTTTTTAGAGTGGGAAGATATCAGATAGCAGATTTTTCAGGTTTGTGTGGAGGTTAAAAATCAACCTTCCGCAATATTGTCATTTTGACGTTTCGCTTTAGAACGATAGTGTGTAGTTCGCTAGTCAACAATATTAAAAAACAAATTATTACTCTCTGCTGGCAAAACTTGAGTAAGTTCTCTGGTAAATGGCTAAAACACGTTTGTCCAATGTTTACTTTGTTTAGTAGTTTTGTGCTGTTAAGGCAAAAAACCCAGAGTATATCTACTTAATTTTCAAGCAAAGCAGATAATTCACAGTCCAGTATAATTTTGACTGTCATGCAAGGAAAAACAGTAGATGTTTTTTTTTTTGACAATGGAAATCAACTCAATTTTCTCACTGGAAATTAATCAAACGAAAACAGTAGCAACTGCTCATTTAATTTTGAAAAGTAGACTGTTATTGCTGTCCGCCTATTGAATGGTACCTTTGGTTTTATTACAATGTCTGCGCCTTCACTGGAGAAATATGGCACCAAAATAAAAAGTGACGGTCTCTCCACAGAACATCGACCGAGAGATGCAGGCAGTTACATCACACCAGGGTGGAATAATAAGCTCTCATTTCCGTTCAGACAGTTTTCATGTTGGTGATATATTGATCTCATGTTTGCCTGGAGGAGAGGAGTGGACGTTTACGTGTCGTCCTTTTGATATGAAAGGGTTTATCTGCCACCTCACAGTGGCAGATAAACCCTTTGCGCGCTTAGCACGACTATGATCTCTCTTTTAGCCGATAAAATCACTCTTATCAAGGAATCTCCATGCTCTTATTAACCCTTTAACCGCCGGTGCCAAATATAGTCGGGTTTTCATTTTTATTAGCACATTAAGTGGTAATATAAACATGGTAAAGATAAAATGGGACATCAATCAGCAAGATTTGAAAGCAGTTGACCTCCATTTTGTCAAATCTGAATAATTTTCACTCACTTGAAGTTGTGGATCGCGTCAGCGAGACACAACTTCAAGTGGGTGAAAATTCAGATTGAATAATTTGGCGGTTAAAGGGTTAAGAGTGAAATGAGTGTTTAACCCTTCAACCGCCGGTCACGATTGTATTCGTTTTTTTTTTAATTTTCATTGTCACCTCAAATGCCAGATTTTAAACACGTTGAAGGCAAAACTTGACATCAATCACCATGATTTAAAAAATAGTTCACCTCCATTTTGTCAAATCTGGATAATTTTCACTCTTCAAATGAGTGAAAATTCCAATTAAATAATTGGGCGGTTTAAAGGGTTAAACATCACTTAAATAACTTGACCTCAAATTGAACAAATATCAGTAATTTTCATCCGTTTGAAGTCGTGGGTCGCGGTAGCGAGACACAACTTTAAGTGGGTGAAAATTGGACCTAAATACCTTAGCGGGTGAAGGGTTAATACATGTCAAATGTCCTTGCAAATTCCCCCCATCCCTCTCCCCCCACCCCCCCCCTGGAATAAGTGATATTAATCTCGTATCTTCTCGCTGGGAGATAACACACGACCTGGGAATCCCAGGTATGAATAATTATAGCTCTTTTCAGGTAGACTATTACAATTGATCTTAGGGGAGTCGGCCGGTGCTATCTGCATCATGTACGTGTAGCATCTTGGCCGATATAATTGGTCGGAACTCACGAGTGTGCTGTACTGTAAAGCCAAACACAGTAACTGCTTATTTTTCAATTGTGTAGTTACTGTTTGTGTGTATTGCGTTGTTCTATTACATTCAGGGGAGTAGACCTAAATGTAAATTTATAAGTAGCCAAAGTCTGTAATACTGACCTACCCCCCCCCCCCTCTCCCCACACACACACAGTATTTAGTTGGTTAAGTAGGTATTGATGTGAATGTTTGGATGACATTTCAAAATACGTGTCAGATAAAATTGATGTATGTCTGAGTAAGATAATATGAAAAATTGCAAACTGTGTTATGGAGGTTGACAGTTAAAAACTAAGATCGTCGTCTCAACAGGCATGTCTCGTGAATGTGATATCTTATGATGCAGTAGGTCGAATAACCGGTTTAAATGTCGTGTATAAACAACTTAGCGGTTACTGGTGTTCACATTTGCTTTGCACAGTTGACGAAGATTTCCATTGTGAAGCACATATGTATCAATTATTGTTTTGCAACGGAAATATTGGCTGAATTTTATCAATTGGATGAGAAATGACGTAGTGCTTCCCGCATTTATCTCGTGTATAATGTTTCGCCTACGTCAAGCAAAGAGTGCAGTTAGATATAAACGTGATAAATGCAACTTTAATTATAGAGTGTAACATATCTTAATCGGCTGTACTGCCATACAAAGCCTAAACGCAGTAAGTAAGCAGTTACTGACGTTTGGCTTTGCAGAGATGTGTAGTTAAATTAGAGTTTGTGTTACCATGGTTACATACGTCCTTCAGGCGGAGACTGGTGTTATAAGTATACAAATGAACTTAATGTGCTCCGATGAAACAACAGCACTAAACGCATCTATTGATATTCAGCTTTCACATTTTAATCTCACTCTCAACATTTATATTCAATTATAATTATATTGCTCACAAACCCTATGTATAATAATATCACTTTATCCGCACTAACGCAGACTAATTTAAACGAGTTTTTCAAGCAATTGTGTACACCCAAGCAAACAGGAGACATCGACCCAATGTTGAACCAATGTTGGTCCACCGTCCACGACGCTGGCCCAACATTGGTCCAACATTGTGTTGATGTCTCTTATTTACTGGGACAGAAGTGCATAAGTGAGTATTACTTTATGTCGCGTTTTGCAGATTATGATTTCTTATGATAGAAGAAAGCTCGAAGTTAAGACTATGCAATAATTTTATCTAATTATATTTTTAGTAAAGACAATAATATACAGTACTGCACACAGCATGCTTTTAAATAGTTTGCCTACACAAAAATTAAACATCAGACAAACAGCTGCGGTGTCCGAATTTTCAGTTCTGGTGTCTATATACCGTTCTGCTTAATCGTGTCTATTTTATTTTAAAACATTTAAACTGTACCTGTGATAATTTACCGACATTGTTATTTTTATGTCTGGTATGATATAAATTGTACAGTGCGTCCATTAGCAGACAAAGTGCTGCATGTGCCACTCATATGAGTGGCACATGCAGCAATTTGTCTGGTAGGGAACGAGTGGACGAGCTTGTATTCAAAGTGTCCGTCCGGCCCGATATTACGACTTTAACTGTGGCGAAGAAAACGCACCACTCCAGAGAAGACAAAATTGCATTACAGATGGTAATCTTTATAATTGCCGCGCCATTCCCGCGTGTCTTGCCTGCTCCAGGGGGTGTGTTTACTCATTATTACGGGAGCACGATTTCCAGACAAAGTATCTCTCCGTGAGTGCACTGGGGAAAGCTCCCGTTTCATCAGTACGTGTCAGAGCATAACTGGCTGGGACAGCGTGGCCGATCCGGTATTCTCAGAGAAAAGTGACCTACGTCCCAGGCGTATGGCTGGTGGTCTATACGTCCCAAGCGTACAATCTTTTGAAAAAAAAGTTATTTAATTTGCTCTCTACTGTACAGTAAAAAGTAGAACGGTTCACTATCTAGACATAAAACAGTTATCTGTTACGATGTTCACCAAAGAAACTTCAATAACCTCTTTTCTTAGAGTGTGTGATTTAAGAGTTTACATACACTTTGGTGTGATTGGTGGATTAATATCTAGATCCAGATATCGACCAATCCCACGTTTCAGATCTATGATCAACAGTTATGATATCTATAGTTTTAACATGGCATAATCAACATAACCAGCTATAACAGAGATCATCACGAGTTCTACATACGTAATTGTGATTCTTACGTTCTACTTACGTAATTCGTAAGAATCGATGTTCCTTCTTGCTTTTAATTTTGTCAACTTTAAATGGGTAAAAATTTAAATTGTACAATTTACGCTTTGAGGATTAACTAATTTATCATACTTAATGTATTCAATGATTTATGTCAAAACATGTCATGTGGTGCAAATGTATACGACAGGTTAGTTAAAAACATATCACCTTAGCCAAATGTTTTATCTGTTGACGTATGACTTTCATTAATCAAATCGTGCAGAACTATTATCATGATTACAACTGTGCATGTCACACAAGCTAAACAGCAGTAGCTGTTGACTTGACGCGTAGGCAGCTACTGCTGTTTGAAGTTGTGCGGCTAAACTGCTTTATGGACATCATTATGATCTGTGAATGAGATGGCGCCTAAAGCTTTCATTGTTTTTACTGTTTACTTGGGTCGGTCCGGGTGGAAATCACACACTTCTCACCGTAATGGATCCAGGCCCAGAATAGGGTCCTCGGCTTGTTGGCCTCCGTCGCCCCCATCCAGCTTTGGTCACTCTGCTATCAGCGGGAACTTCCTCGCCATCTAAGTGCCAACTCAGCAGACACAGAACATTTGCATAACATTTGTACAGCGTCGGTCCAGTGTCAAAGACGTTGGGCCGACGTTGTACACTTGTTACACAAATGCTGTGTGTTTGCCGTGAAGGTTGTTTTGCAGGTCAAATTAAACAGTGACGCTGTTTTCCGAGTTAAATGTTACCAGTTGAGGTATACTACGCTGAAAAAAACACTTATATCGCCAGGCAAAGAAAACTGGAAGAAACAGCTTATTTGAAAAGCAGTAGCTAAAATAGACAGTTACTGCAAAGGCAAGCAGCAGTGACCGCTTACTATTCAAGTAAGCAGCTACTGCTGTTTGCCTTTTTCACGTCATTATACAATACAAAGTAAGTTATCATCGTGATCAGTAAATATGCCGATCATGGAAAACATACGTACACGAGCAATTATGCTGCCGTGCAAGGTCAAAATGCAGAAACAGTTTACTTGAAAAGTAAGGAGTTACTGTTGTTACTGCTCTTTATACAAGACGATTGAGACAAAGACTGCGCTGTTATCAGCTGATAGAGTTGATGGAGAATGAAGCACCGATGACAGATAACCATCACTCATTATGGTGGTGATGCCTATGACGTGATGGTGCTGTACAACAAGTGACATAACCAACGGGTTCGTTTCATTACGAAATTCTGATCTTAACCTTCAGTCATTTCTCATTAAAAAGTTAAGATCGTGTCAAATTTTTAATGATAAATTACTGAAAGTTAAGATCAGATTTTCTTAGTGAAAAAAACCCCTCAGTACTGGATGCTGAAAAAATCCCGAGAAATATTGTTGTCGTGTGCATACAGGTAGGACATGAAGCGGGTGATCTAGCTAAGTGTAGCGCATTATAATGGTATTTTTACGTGATCACAAATAGCGTGAATTCCATAAACGCAAGGAGGATAAAGGTGCAAAACCAGACAGACTCAGAGGCTGAGTTGTGATTGGTTCAAATATATAAAGCTTTGGGCATCGACCACCAAACATCCCAAGGGTATCAGTATACCCTTGGGATGTTCAGGTTCAGCTGTACCCACGGCGTGGGTATAGCTGAACCTGAACATCTCAAGTGGGTCCCACGTATTGTCCAAAGGGACATTAAATAACACTCGTTCATTCTTACCTTTATTTGCTCACTTTGGATACATTTCTCGCTACGTGACGCGTTGAATTGCACAGATAACTTCTCATAGAATCCGCAGACGCCACGCTGTTTATCATCAGAGGATCCAATATCCGTACGAGAAAGTGGGTTGTAAAAAGTGGAGTTTTCTTACGAAATGAGACAAATCAGAGATAGAAGGAGAGAGTGGTTGTACGACCTTTGAAAACCCCACGGGAACTGGAGGGACCAGGCGGCTGAAAGCTCAGGAAACAGGATTTATACCCCTTGACAACCGGCGTCTCTCATCAAATGTGCGCGTTTTGAACGACGTTCTAAACTTGAGTTTTGTGGCTTTACCAAAAGCGTAATAACAGAAAACAGATTGCATTAAAGTGAATGTCAATCGCACGATGCAGTTACCGAAAGTATTCAACGACAGACCGCTAAATGTAATTGACAGGTTATTTTTAGAAGAGTTTACCAAATGTTATAATAAATTTGTCTTTTCTCAGAATTCAGCCACTGTGTAGCTCACTGAACCAATGCTGTACAGATGTAGTTAACCAGTAAGGACGGTTGTTAACTAGTGCTAGACCAGTGTTGAGGCAACGGCATACACCGGTCACGCACTGGAAAATGCGGGTCTCGAAAGGTCGATTTATTGCATTTGCATTGACCCAACAAGTACGACCATTCCATGATAAGATATGTAAATTGCAGGATTGAATTACGCTATAGTGGTACAATTATCCTAAGTACAGCGAATTTTGTCATAATATATTCTATTCTGAATTAATAGACATAGGCTACTGGTGTCCTCTTTCATACTAATGCTGACAATAATCCAACAAACAGTAATTTAAAACATCTATTTTTAAAGCGACGTCTGGGAGTTCAGCAGAGAATAACCAAAGCACTATAATATTCAAGTTGCAATTATATGTCTTGTTTTAGGCATACCCCTTGCGCTTTCGTCTAAACATCAAGGAACTTGGAAATAACCATGCAAAGCACGACAAAATTTAGGATGGAATTATTATTTTTTTAATTACTATTAATAGAATTGACATTTCTGACTTTTAGTGTAACAGACGCAATCGCTATTTGAATCGCGTTATTGATACTACATAGTTACTCCGCCAAATAAACATGGAAGAGGAATTTTGCGACTGCCCGCATGTCATGTTTGACATATTGGTATTTTTCACTTTATCTTGTTACCTATCGGGTGCCCGGGAATCCACCCAGAGATTCCTGGGTTCATGATCCATTATGATCCATCATTGTGCCACTAAGCATGTTATCTCTATCCCTACCTTTCAATCACTCCTGGAGGTAGTATCAAACAAGCATACCCGCGACAATGAGCGGATCCGTATTCATACGCAGAGGGACTTAGATTACAACCCGGAGCGGGACAGAGTTTCTAATGATGTCCCAAGATCACATCTGCCAGGATCCACGTTGCATCAACGTCACTTGCCTTTGTGATATCACAATACCTGCACATCGTCCCCATAGCAGCCAAAGAGTCGTATATGCCACTTATTTGAGTGGCACATACGACCCTTTGTCTGCTATGGGTCATGTTATCTTTGCGAGTCTCTCATCCTTCAGATCACTGATCCCGGGTTACAAAAGAACAACATTGTCATTGGAAATAACTGGGTTGAAAAAACAATCAATATTAAGTGTTATTCGAATGACTCACACTGCCATACAAAGGCTTGGACAACAGTAAAATGAACATTTCAACTAAGCAGTTACTGCTGTTTGTGTTTCGAGGACAGACTGATAGTTATTAAAGTCTTATCAATAGAAATAAGCCCCTTGTTTTATTATAAATGCTATATAAGTCGATTAGTTATGGCCATCTTCCAGACATTAGACTGCTCTTCTAGATCACATCAAGATATAGTCCGGATGTATACTCCAGATGTTTTAACTGTTTGGAACATTCTATATGGGACGGCACTGTACCACGCCCGGAAAAAAAGGAAGCGATATTGTCGCATTGCTCGATCATATCCAATAACTGCGACTCATCATATCAGATGATCATTTAAAAGACATTAAAGGGATCACCATTCAATTACCAAGGGGTGGGGGAGGGTGTGGAGTCTTTTTTAAATGAATATTTTCAGAATAAATTTGCGTGAATTAGATAATTGTCTGAAGAACATGTTGCAAATAAATATTTAATGGTCCTCAAAATAATGTTGGGCCTCGCTTCGCTCAGCATCAATAAAAGACCCTTGAATTTGAGAAGCCTCGCTTCGCTCAGTTTATTAACCTCAAGATCAATACTAAGCCTACTTTGGGATTAAACTTTGTAGACAGAATTGTTTTGTAAGAAAGTGACATAAATAATTGTGGTGGCCTCCTAAAGATCCCAGGTTAAATTTCATTAGTAACGATGTTCCCTGCAAATCATACATGTATTTATGATTTATTATCAGTGGTAGCTAAACAGATTCAGCATCCACTGCTGGATGACACGAGAGTAGGAAGACGTCCAGCGTCTGGGTGCTACTGGAAAAGGACATAATAAAAAAAGTTTGCTTGAGTAGTAAGCAGCTACCGCTGTTCGCTGTCGCACTACAGGGTCTGTATTCTCGTACAAGTTACGATATATCGTACGCTTCGGATTGGTCGAGATGGCCATCTCGACCAATCCAAAGCCTACGATATATCCTAACTTGTACGAGAATACGGATCTGTAACTTCTTGTAGGCCTACTTGGAAAAGATCACACGTATGAGACACTGTCTGCCTTTCATGGGGTAGTATGTGTCAAAGGTAAACAACGGTAACTGCTCTCTTGAAAAGTGAGCATTTATCACTGATTGTCTCTGCACGGGACCCGGCCCTCCGAGGGCTCCCGTAGGAATGGTGGCCGGAGCGGTCCCGGGTGATCCGTGCCTTGTAAAACTGTCACGCCGTGGTGATGTGTGGCGGGAAGTTGGACCCGTGTCACACCACACCTGGAATAACTACTCTCTGGGATTTAGTCGTCTACAAAAGCAGCGCTCGGTGCCAGCGGTTCACGCGTGGTACTGAATTCGTTCCGGCCTAGTCTGTTATTGCCTGGACAAATGGCAGACGTGATGGATAGTTTGACACAGCCGGACACCGCCCTTAGCTGTCCCCGTAACTGTCTGCAGCTGAGTTCGGCAACAATTCGCCTGGTCTATACTGTCTGATGTGGCGAATGACTATAATCTGAGTATGGGTTAGTTAAAGTATTATAACTGGTCAAATGACAGATTGGCTGTTGGAGCAGGTCCAACTATCACTATCAGGAAATAGTCACCATCTGGCGCAGACCGAAGGGCACAATAGTTTTCTTTTAAAAATAGAAGACTTTGAATGAAAAACGAGCCTGAAGGCCGAATTCTTTATAATACCCCGAGGTAAAATTGCTCTATATTTGGATGAAATACTCTGAGGAGTTTGAAACCAGTACTGAGAAGAAGAGAAGGGCGATGCTGAACAAGGACAGGGCCATGGAAAACAATGAATTATATCTAAATTGCGATAGGTGGGTGACAACATCGATATAGCCCTATCATACAGGACAGCATAGAGGCGTACTTACAGTAAAATTGATAAAATAATTTATATTGCATATGCCCGGTAAATCAAATAATTAAATTTCAGAGATGTCTATTTCTTTAGAAATAATGTTTAAAGCTTGGAATTCTGTTAGCTGCAAATAGAAAAACAACAAATCAGCAGACCAGCTGTTAACCCTTTCAATCCTGAATTTACTATTGTCATCTCCACCCACTACAAGCCGCGAATTGCTGCCGCAATTCTCGACTTGTAGTGAATGAAGATGATTTGATGTGGGTGAAAAAGGACGAAAATTGCCATGTATTGGTAAAACAGTTTCATGGAAAAATGATTCTAAAACCCCTAGTTGTAGGAAAATCAAGTCTGTTTGCAGGGATGTAAAATGATGCTTTAATGCATCGTGAGGGCTTAAAGGGTTGAGCACCGTTGAAACTAATTAATACTAATATTCATTGCAATGGAAACGCTGACATTACAGTATTGTTGCATATTTCATTATCCTAAATTATGTTCAATAAAATTTCCAAAAAAAAGGGTTTTCTTAATACAAATTCGCCATATTTAGGCAGAACTGTCATGAAAAAAATGGATTGAAATGATCCCACGCATATTAACTGCTGAAATGAAGGCGTCTAATTATCTGACAAAATAAATGGCTATACCTCGCTATGCTAAATTAATGGGTCCAACCTTGTCAGTAATTGTTCTTATATGCAGCTCATTAATATCACGATTAGAAACAATTTTATACAATGCCACTCAAAATTGAATATTCTAATTATAACTGGTAAAGGTGAAAGAGAAAGAGGCAATGTATGTAGCTATTTCACATAGTTCGACGAAACAAAGTTTTGCTTCAGCAATTATTTCAATTTTTTTAAACAATTATATTCAATCAAATGCTTCTTTCTCACATAGCTGAGTGTGAGAGGGGAACGGTCGCTATTTCGCAACTTGTTTTAAACAAGCTCAGCCTGAGAACATGTTATACAATGCGTAGTGGGCCCTATTCTGCCCTTGAAAGACAGAGAGCGGTAACTGCTTACGTAAAAAGTAAGCAGTTACCTTTTACGTCGAGCACAAGCCTGCTATTATGTATTACATACTGATGCCATGGTCACCATCGAGCTGAAGACGTAGTTCACGATCAAGAAGATACTTGGAGCCGACCCTGCTGTTGAACCAGTGTTGTTTTAATGTTTGGCCGACGTCGAAGACGGCGGGCCAACATTAAAACAACATTGGTTCAACATGCATCTAAGTCTTTCATAGAAAAATAGACACAATGCGGACTTATACATCTAAGCCATTTAAATAATTTTGTCGAGATTTTAAGTGGAAACAAAATATTTCAAAAAAATAATTGTTCTATTTCAGTTTGGATGACGCAACAGATCCCACCCGTCTACACTGCCGTGCAAAGCCAAAAGGCATTATTTGCTTACTTTACACGTAAGCAGATAATGCCTTTTGGCTTTGCATAGGAGTACATTTTCAGATGACAATACCCAATAAGAAGCGTTGCGGTGCGTGTAGTGATTAATGTTACATGAGAAGACGTGATAATCATCGCCCCTGACGTAAGCGTCCATCGCAGTCCCCGCATCAGCTATTTTCAACAAAATGCCTTGAGTATCAATCACTTGATGCAGACGCACTAAATGTAGGATTTTTTCGCCTCGGCGACAACGTCACCATGATTATCACAATTTGGTCACACTGTTTGTGACCCTCAAGGTCTCATCAACCAGCTCGATACAGTAGCACAAGGTCCGTCGACGATGAGGCTAAAAAACTACAGGCTGCGTTTAAGGCTCTATACCATACTATGACTGTATGTTTCTGGTTTTAGTTATACCCCAGTTGCCTCAAACTCTGTTGCCAGCGTGGTGCTTTCTGGGTACAGATGTGTCCCGATGTTCGTACACAGTGTACTCATTTACTCCTTGAAAATATATTTTTGTTGCGATGAGATCTTTTTTTAATTTTTACAAAAGTGTGTAATAGGGGAGAAACCTGTTCAGATATGCTCGCTGTTGACGGACCTCCTTTTACCTCGATCATGCTAAGGGTTTGTGCGTCCAAGAGCTCGGTCCGCTGAGGATCTATGCGCTATAGAAGTTTTATTGATTGATTGAAAGCCATGTAGGTAAGTATACTGCTGTTGAACTTTACTTTTCAATTAAGCATTTCGTCGCCTCGGAGCTAAAGGATCCTATCTGACACTCGTTAGAGTGGCAGATAGGATCCTTTAGCTCCGAGGCGACGATTTGCTGTGGTGTACATGCCAGTGTACAAAGTCCATCCATCAAACGTTGTCACAAATTATTTTGTCATCAGGTATTGATGGGTTATAGCTATATTGTTTTGCAAAGCCAAAAAGACAGTATCTGCTTACTTGTAAAGTAAGCATATATGGGCCTACTGCATTTCTGGCATCGCACGGTAATAGTGTTAATCGTTATAAATGAGAAGTGAATCAATAAATCAACGTATTGTCACTTGATATTTGATCACAAAAAATGTTTGTTTTTTTCCTATTTTAACATTAAGAAATGGAGTCAATTTGAGAACTGGTATATTTTACTAATCATGCTAATGGGTAGGTATTGTTTCAACAAGGAGACACCAACCTTTGGTCGTCGTACTTGGTATAGCCTGCTTCGCCTTCACCCGATCAGGACAACGACATCATCTGAAAACGTTATAATCAAAAATATTATTCTCGAGAAAAATACAAGACAGCTAACGTCATTAGAGTTAAATTAGATTGCAATTCAGTTTCCATGCCACCGGTAATTAAATCAATAAAACTTCATCCATATCTAGGCCGCTATTATCAAATCGACCGACCTACTTTTCAGGCATGCGATTTGTCGAGTTGGCCATCTGGACCAATCACACATCTGAAATCTGGGTCAGTCTCTTTAGAAACCGTTTCCGGGTTTATCTCGTGCAAGCTGATTATCTTTATTTTTATTACTAAAATTAATACCCACGGTTTTAAATTTGACGCTCTGCTCCAAACCGTGATCAAAATCAATCAATATTATATTAAAAAAAAGGCATCTTTGAGAAAATCACTTAGGTAAGCACTTAGTGATGATTATTATGACGATGTGTTTACGACAGAATAAGTTAATAAGACTATTGCTTGACATTCACTGGTCAGCTGATACGCTTATTAATGACGGCGATACGGTTACGACTGACATAATGTATACATTTATATTGCTTGTCATAAAAAATATTGTTGGTGACATTCATTTTCACCATATGTTTACGATTCGACAGAATAAGTTGAAAATATTGCTTGAGACTCAATGATATACTCATGATGACGATATCTTGACGAACAATATTTACTAGCTAAGGACAAAACAAGTTGAAAGAGCGTCAGACCTCCAATGAAGATTAAACAACGACATTTTTTAGAGATGTGCTGCAAGCAAAGCAATTATTCCATGCCACATTTGCTTACTTTTCAGGTTGGTAGTCACTTCTATATGGCTTTTTACGGGGCAGGGTGGCCGGTTGCAAGGTCGTTTCGTGACTCGCTGCTTGACGCCGGCCGCCGCGGATAGGACGCACGGGTCGTGCGTCCTATCTGCGGCGGCCGGCGTCAAGCCGCGAGTCGCGTGACAGTCGCGGCGCAATCCGGGCGGGCTTCTCAGCTCGGCCAATTTGGGACACGGGGCGCACAGCTGGAAGATGAGGAGCGGGGCCACGGGGTGTCCTCCCTGGATAATTAGTGGTCCGGCGGCAATCCGAAGACTCCCAGGTAAATCACCTGTCGCCATGGAAATGTTCTGACCGAGTCCAGCCAGGCGACTCATGCGAAGTGCATCCCTGCAGTCAGTCAGTCAGACGAGGCAGGCACCACGCTGACCCCGGCCTTAACCACGAGTCTGGGCACAGATTTCACAGGTGCTGCTCCCAAAGTCGCCCATGTTCACAGGCAAAGATAATGCGCAGAATCTTGCAAAATTGCAACTGCGCAGGATACTGTGCATGGCGCTGTTTAATTCAAGGTCAGCACTTGTAAAGGTCAAATCTAGAGTTTTTGTATTAGCTTGACGTGTGGCAAAATCAATAAATAACTCTATACTATTAGCTCATATGCTTTTCATGTGTATGTATGTTAACCTTCCCACTACTGGCTGTAATCACCCCCTGGTACTGGCACAACAATGACATTGACAGTACGTATACCGGCGCGGCGCCGGTATAAGTACTGTCATAATAGGTTGTTTATACCGGCGCAGCGCCAGTACTAGTAAAAGGATTACTAGTTATGCCTCTCTCAGTGAAACAGCCAAATATGCCAATCACCGTCTATATTGACCAGGTTCTAAGTCACTCTTTCAAAGAATGCTATTGACCTCAATGTTACACAATATAAAAGGTAATTCAAAAGTACCAAAGGAAACTGCGGTAAAAAATATAATTAATTTAACCTTTTCAGCCAGTGCGGGGACCGACTTTAGACGTCAGAATCTGACGTCTGTAAACGTCAGATTCTAACGTCTAAAGTCGGTCCCCCACTACTGGCTGTAATCACCCCCTAATAGACGTCAGATTCTAACATCTAAAGTCGGTCCCCGCAATGAAATAATAAAACAATAATAATGGCCGTAGACCCATAACATAAGTATTCAAATGAAACAGAAAAAAAAGGTTATTCTCGTCGCATTGATCAGGGTTGATCCACGGACACCACATATTTACTACCTCTTTAGGGAGCCTGGCAAATAAACACAGTCCAATGCAAACTTATCCTATTTGTGAGTGGGTGTGGTTTGAAGTAGAGTACTATACTTGGGTCGGATGGGGGATCGCCGGAAGAAAACCAAGCAGCTATATATACCAAAACTTATATAATGTCATGCCCCCTTTTCCAGGAAATGAAATGAATCGGGCTTTAGGCCACCTTTGTGCACATATAGGCTAAACTGGGCCAGGAGAACCTCCTGAGGATGGTGAGATGATTGAGATGACACTGTCCTCCAGACACAGGATTCGAAATTCGAGCCCTGGCGGTCTGAGGCCGAGCACGCTACCTCTCGGTCACGGAGGCTCCCCACAATACTGACTTTCACACGTGGATGGGGAAGAAACATTTTTGTTTCTTTCAAACCGCCGAGACCGGGAACCGAACCCCGAACTCTGGCGTGAAAGGCAGCGGTGCTAACCACTACCCTAGGGCCCCCGCCCCCCTTTTCCAGGAGATGGACCAGCCCAGGTGATCAAATCAACCTGGATCGTACTGAGGATGACGCCACCCTTGTATCCGCATTATCTCAGCAGCTGTACTCAAAGGTTGATACTTGACTGGATACTAATGGTAGAATCATTAACTATAAGATACTTCCAGACATTCTGATTTATATATTAGGTTCGTATTATACATGGGTATAAGATCAACCAATTTCAGTGACATTATGAAGTAGGAATAGAGTTGAAAACATTCCTGGGTTTAAAAAAGGTCCACTTGGTTTATTTAATATTCTAGTAGCCTGGGCGATAGCAAAAAAACAGTGATTCGATCTAATTATTAGCGTTTTGTTTGTCTTTGTAGCAGAAGCAGCGAAGCAGCAAACACAGTAGACAGCTAATCTTAAACCGGAGATTGGGCCAGAGCTTTTACCAGTTTTAACATAATTATTGCTAGAGAGCGTCATAGCAATCACGACACATCGATCCAATGTTGGACTATTGCTGGCCCACAGTATACGACGTAAGATCGATGTGTCGTGTTTGCTGGGGTGGCACATTTGTTTTTTTCATCTTCGTCAATATATCCAAGAATATTTATGGTATAGTGAAATGACGGAAATCGCTGGCACATTTGTGATTATGTCACGTATATCAGGTAGTTGTTCATTACGGCCATTTTTACAAATCTACTAATGGAACGATCCTGTTTCCTCCACGGAGTCTGTATCCAGTGAACACATGACGTTGTTACAGCGTTCGCCCAGAATTGAACGTGCTGGCTGGAAAAACGTAAGTATCGCTATCATTGTTATGAGGTAATATCATACTTTGCCGGTTTATTGTCCCAGTCATTAAGTCTGTGGTACATAATGACTATTAGGCGCATATCCGTCAATTGTGGCCGGAGTGCTAAATCTGACTATCATCATGATTAGTCAATCACACATAAGAGGGAGAATGACTCACATACATAACACCATTCACAATTGTGTGGATGTTTCCCCAGCAAATACGAGACATTGACTCAATGTTGGTTCAATCCTGGCCCACCGTCTATGACGCTGGCTCGACATTGAACCAGCATTGGGTCAATGTCTCGTGTTTGATGCTTCGTGAAAAGACCAACTTCACTAACTTATCACTTGGTTACTGCTTGTTATCTTTGCCGCGCAGTGTGTGGGCGCAGGGCGGGGGCCCTAGGGCAGTGGTTAGCTCCGCTGCCTTTCACGCTAGAGTTCGGGGTTCGTTTCCCGGTCTCGGCGGTTTAAAACAAACAAAACTGTTTCTTCCCAATCCACTCGTAAAACTCAGTATTGTGGGGGGCCTCCGTGACCGAGAGGTACCGTGCTCGGCCTCAGACCTCCAGGGTTTTAATTTCGAATCCTGTGTCTGGAAGGCAGTGTCATCTCACTCATTTCACCATCTTCAGGAGGTTTCCTGGCCAAATTTACCCTGTATGTGCACAAAAGTGGCCTAATGCCCTATTCATTTCATTACATTTTGTATGGGCACAGATTTAACATAATATATGTTGTGGGTGCTTGAAATGTAATATGCTTAATCTGAGTTAGTTGGCAGTAATTAGCCACAACGATCAGCCACAAGGATCAGACATAATGATCAGACACAAGGAGCAGACACAAGGAACAGACACAAGGAGCAGACACAACGATCAGCCACAAGGATCAGACATAATGATCAGACACAAGGAGCAGACACAAGGAACAGACACAAGGAGCAGACACAAGAAACAGACACAAGGAGCAGACACAAGGAGCAGACACAAGGAGCAGACACAAGAATCAGACACAAGGATCAGACACAAGGAGCAGACACAAGAAGCAGACATAATGATCAGACACAAGGAGCAGACACAAGGAACAGACACAAGGAGCAGACACAAGGAGCAGACACAAGGAGCAGACACAAGAATCAGACACAAGGATCAGACACAAGGAGCAGACACAAGGAGCAGACACAAGAATCAGACACAAGGATCAGCCACAACGATCAGCCACAAGGATCAGACATAATGACCAGACACAAGGAGCAGACACAAGGAACAGACACAAGGAGCAGACACAAGGATCAGACACAAAAATCAGACACAAGGAGCAGACACAAGGATCAGACACAAGGATCAGACACAAGAAACAGACAAAAGGATCAGACACAAGGAGCAGACACAAGGAGCAGACACAAGAATCAGACACAAGGATCAGCCACAACGATCAGCCACAAGGATCAGACATAATGATCAGACACAAGGAGCAGACACAAGGAGCAGACACAAGGAGCAGACACAAGAAGCAGACACAAGAATTAGACACAAGGAGCAGACACAAGAATGAGACACAAGGATCAGACACAAGAATCAGACACAAGGATCAGCCACAACGATCAGCCACAAGGATCAGACATAATGATTAGACACAAGGAGCAGACACAAGGAACAGACACAAGGAGCAGACACAAGGAGCAGACACAAGAATCAGACACAAGGAGCAGACACAAGAATCAGACACAAGGATCAGACACAAGAATCAGACACAAGGATCAGCCACAACGATCAGCCACAAGGATCAGACATAATGATCAGACACAAGGAGCAGACACAAGGAACAGACACAAGGAGCAGACACAAGGAGCAGACTCAAGAATCAGACACAAGGATCAGCCACAACGATCAGCCACAAGGATCAGACATAATGATCAGACACAAGGAGCAGACACAAGGAACAGACACAAGGAACAGACACAAGAAACAGACACAAGGAGCAGACACAAGGAGCAGACACAAGGAGCAGACACAAGAATCAGACACAAGGATCAGACACAAGGAGCAGACACAAGGAGCAGACATAATGATCAGACACAAGGAGCAGACACAAGGAACAGACACAAGGAGCAGACACAAGGAGCAGACACAAGGAGCAGACACAAGAATTAGACACAAGGATCAGACACAAGGAGCAGACACAAGGAGCAGACACAAGAATAAGACACAAGGATCAGCCACAACGATCAGCCACAAGGATCAGACATAATGATCAGACACAAGGAGCAGACACAACGAACATACACAAGGAACAGACACAAGGATCAGACACAAAAATCAGACGCAAGGAGCAGACACAAGGATCAGACACAAGGATCAGACACAAGAAACAGACACAAGGATCAGACACAAGGAGCAGACACAAGGAGCAGACACAAGGAGCAGACATAATGATCAGACACAAGGAGCAGACACAAGGAACAGACACAAGGAGCAGACACAAGGAGCAGACACAAGGAACAGACACAAGAATCAGACACAAGGATCAGACACAAGGAGCAGACACAAGGAGCAGACACAAGAATCAGACACAAGGATCAGCCACAACGATCAGCCACAAGGATCAGACACAAGGATCTGACACAAGGATCATATTAAAGGAACAGACACAAGAATCAGACACAAGGAACAGACACAAGGAGCAGACACAAGGAGCAGACACAAGAGGAGACACTATGATTAGACACAAAGATCAGCCGCAAGGATCAAATACAAAGATCATCCACAAGGATCAGACACACTGATCAGATACAATGAGCAGACACAGGGGTCAGACACAGGATTTAGACACAAGAATCAGATACATAGTTAGACACAAGGATCAGATACAAGGATCAAATACAAGGATCAGACACAATGAGCAGACACAAGATGAGACACAAGGATCAGACACAAGGATAAAACACAATGATCAGGAGCAATGATCAGACACAAGGATCAGACACAACGGTCAGACACAAATATTATACACACAGATTGAACACAAGGATTATCCACAGGGAGCAAACACAAAGATCAGACACAGGATCAGACACAAGGATCCCACACAGGACCAGACACGGAAGGATCATCCGCAAGAATCAACATAAGAATCAGACACAATGGTAGACACAATGATTATACACAAGGATCAGACGCAAGGATCATCCGCAAGGATCAAACACAATGATCTGATACAGGATTAGACACAAAGATCAGACACAGGATCAGACACAATGGTCAGACGCAAGGATCAGACACAATGATCAGACACAAGGATAAAACACAAGGATGAGACACAGGGATGAGACACAGGGATGAGACACAGGGACCATAAACAAGGATTAGACACAATGATATTACACAGGAATGATACACAAGGATCCTCTGCAAGGATCAAACACAAGGATCACACACAATGATTATCCACACAATGACTATCCACAAGGATCATACACACGAAGCAAACACAAGGATCAGGTATAAGAAGCAGACGCAAGGATCAAACACAAGAATCAAATACAAGGATCAAAAGCAATGATCAAAAAAAAATTCATACATGAGATAAATGAATCAGATACATGAATCAGAGACATAAATCAGATTTAGATACATGGGCCAGATACATGGATTAAAAACAGCGACAAAGAGTGAAATTTTCTGCAATTCGAAACTGCAGAAGAGCTGTACTTTTCATGATGAGCTAGTCAAGACAGTTTGCCGTGCATTTTAAAGCGGTCAGCGCGGGGATCGTCTGTAGAGTCAGATTTTAACATCTAAAATCGCTCCCCGCAATGTGAGAGTATTTTTTATAATGATCGTGGACCCATGACATAGGTATTCAAATGAAGCGGAGAGAGCTAACTAAGACATTTGTGATGATCTCAAATTAAAAAAAATGTTCTCTATTGTTTATAATTATTTCAGCTCTCTATAGGTTAAATGAAACAATATAATTTGATAGCCAGCAAACACGAGGTATTCACCTAATGCTGGGCTACTCAGTTATTGTTGGGTTAGCGTAGCAAACTGTGGGCAAATTTGAACTGAACATGGGGTCTCGTGTTTGCTGGGGTTTCTAGCATAGCTCCTTGTTCTGGACAAGTAAAGAATTTAAAAATTCAACCTGACACAGAGAGTAAACACCCCGCATGGTGCTACTTAAAAGGTCCGGGTATTATGTACAGAGAGGATGCAGAGATTTATCTTTGCGCTGTCAATAATTCATGATTTATAGCGAGCTCTACTGAATCTTTGAGAAAAATGTCAATCAATACAGAAAAACAACAAGCACGCCTACACATTATGAAAAAGTCTAAGCAAACACATCAATGAATACGTGAAATTATTACATTTGAGAACGGTTATCAATATG